>VZSR01003282.1:13193086-13240994 GCA_013398615.1 Brachypodius melanocephalos | reverse complement strand
AACAAAGTTATTCAGGCTAAATTGTCATCCCAGTCTTCATGTGCTGTTGGTGGAGAGAAGGAAACAGAGTGAGTCCATCCTAAGATGTATCTGTCATGAATCAGTCTCTGGAGACTCCTCTCTCTTTTCATTGATTGTGAACTATCAAACAGCTGCACTTCCTCTGAACAGCTGGATTTAACTGAGACAAATCTGCTGGTGAAGGAGCAGAGGTACTAAAAAGTGGCATTGGTAGGGGTGGGAAAAAAGTGAGCATTCATATTAACTGATATTCAAAATCAAAGTAAGTTTGTTACAAAGAGCCTGTTGCATGAAAATATGAAGGTGGGAAGCACTTCTGAACAAGGAGTTACTGAACCCAGGATGCCATGTACCCCAGAGTCGGTTCATACACGATGTATATCCATGGCTGTGCCCGCTGAGAGCCCTGCAGAGTGATTACTGTGTGCATTGTCACTCTGAGTTACTGTCTGCTCATGACTTTGTCAGTAACAGGGAAATGCTGCATGCAGCTTGGAAACAGCATAACCACATTAGCAAGGGAGCCAGGGCAGTTCAGCTGTATAAATATTAATGATTCAGTGTCTCTTCACAGGTCTGTACTGAAAAGAGTTCTTCTGTCTACACTTTTGGGTGATTTGGGATGAAGCATATTCTGACTTTTCCTTTCTAATTCAAGTATGATGTTAAGGAAAAGAAATAATTTTCTCAAAGAGCTGTTTCAACTCGATTGCTGTTCCTCTGCCTTCCTCACAGCAGTGTGGACAAGGCTCCAAGAAGCAGAAATTCTGCTGCACTTCCAATCTCTTCAGAGGCAGTAGTGACTTGTGGCAGCATTAATGACTCTGAAGGAAAACCTAGGATGCTCAACAAATACAGACATTTGTCCTTGCCATAAAAGAAAAATACAGTTCAGATAGATGTATAAATGGCTTTATCACCTGAAGAACATGGCAGGCATGTATAAAATGATGGGATGACATGGACCTGCTTAGTGTGCCACTAAGGATTAACTGGCTCTTGCCCTCCTCCTCCACCCTCCCTAACAAGTGCACAAGATCAGAAATATTTCTGGGTTTCTGGGGATCCTACATCAGGCTGAATGAAATTTGGTTTGGTTGTTGAGTAGTTTTTTTGGTGCTTTTTATTTTTTTTTTTTTTGGTGGTGTTTCTTTTTCTTAGTTGAGAGTTTTTCTCCATAACTTGCTCCCCTTATGATTCAGCTCAACTACCTGTGCAGATTCAACCAACAACCTGGACTGAAAAAGAGAACAGAAACCTGAATTTGATGAAGTAGAATATCTTTCTGCTCTTTAAGTATATTTCTTCCTCCCCCATCCAGCCAGCTTTACACTCCCCTAGCCAGTCAGTGTGCAAGCTCCCTATATTTATGCTAAACTCCTGCTTGTACCCATATAAAATTCAGATACCCCAGAGCATCCTTTTGCTTGTCTGTCATAAACAGTGACTTAGTACAGCTCTCATGTTTAAGACTGTTTTGCCATGTGTTCTGCTTTCCAGAAGGCAGGGCGGGCTTTCAGACTGACTCAGTTATATGGCTGGAAACCTAGAAATTTACAATATACTGCAGAGAATTAGGTCTGTCAATTTAAATTGTCTTCCTTGAAAATATCTGTGCAGGTCTTAGAAAACTTTTAGTTTAAAATATGGTGTGAGAGGCAAGAAATCTACTGTGATTCCTCTCCTAGTGTGAAAGTCATGACAAATGTTTTTGTTATATTTATAAGATAACAATGCTCTACTTTTCAATCCTCAATAGTCTCTGATGCCAGTATCAAAAATCAATTGCCTCTGGAGCACCAACTTGGGCAGTCCTGGGAATCAATTCTTTAAATGGGGCAGAGAGGGAGGTTTGATCTATTTGCTACTCAGCTTTGCATTTTGAATGTCATCTGCACTGTTATGTTCCATTCCTAGAAATTCCTAGAAAAGGAAGAACGAGTTTTGAAAGAAGGAGTGATGCTTTTTATATGGATATAATAATTTAAAGTTAGAAATCATTTCAGTAAGTGTTCAGCAATCTCCTGTGAGATGTACTGTCAAACAAAATGCATTCTGTGAGCAGGGTGGGCACTACATTCCTATTTATACATGTTTAAGTTTGAAATGAAATCTACAGATTAAGCCAAATAAAGGCTAACAGAGTGTAGGATGTACTGTATCAGAGCTGTGCTGCTAATGTTACAGATCAGGCTTTTATTTGTATAACACTTTTGCTCCTCTCTTTCTCATAAGAAGCAGCTTTAAACTTGACAATACCATGTTGAGAATCACCAGGTGGAGTTATTGCACACATTTGAGAGATTATTTTTCTGACTATATAAGTATTGTTAAAGACATGGTTATCAGTTTTCATTTTGTGAATTAATTTCTGACTGTAGGGTGCATCATAAATCATAGAGGATGTTATTATCCCTTCTCATGCTCCCTGTTTAGACTCTTTTCTCTTAGTCTCTGGGAAGTAAACTGCTATATCTGGTCCTGTTGTTTCAACAGCTTCTCTGTTTTAGGATTGTGTATACAAAGTAAACATTTTGCACCATATATAAATCTGAACTGTGCATCAGACAAGTTTGTAAAGGTGAGGAAATAATGTGAGTAAAGGATGAGGCATGTTACAGTTGGGTAAGGCTGAGTCATACTGTTGAGTGTGGAAAAGAAATGAAAATGAATAGGGATGGGGAAGTCGCCCTTTAGATGCTGCAGGAGAAGAGAGGAGCAGAATCGTGCAGGGGTAAGGAAACAGAAAAAAGGCATGATGGTTGTATGGAGGTGAGAAATGAGCTGAGCCCTTGGGTATAGGGCAGACAGGCAGGTACAGAACACATTTACAGGGAGAGTTCTGACCTGAGCAGGGCTCATTCTGACCACAGTGACAGCAGTGCAGAGTGGGTGACAATGACAGGTGTCTGTCACCATCAGGCTCCCTGCTGGAGGGATGCAGGAGCTGCACATATCCCAATCTAATGAAGGCATATTGATTAATTTGGAATCTGTATGCGGAGTTATAGCTATTCGGTCTTAATGTCAGTGAGATGATGTGAATACTTACCTGAAATGTTAAAATATTCTTTAGATTGTAATCACATGTTTCCTTTGCTCTTTGGAGTCAATCCACTGAGATCTCTGACTCCGAGTGATCTTTCAAAGTCAAGTTGGCATTTGAATGGCGCTTAATATCTGCCCCTAAAAATCTAGACTAAATATCCATTAAATGAAAGCACTCAACATTGCACTCCAAACTGGGGTAACAGCTACAAATACTTAAGTAATCATTTAAGAATTAGGGAGCAATTAAGAGGAATTAACTGGTTGCTTAAAGAGGCATTGTGGGATAATTAGGATGTCAGTCCACCTTGCAAATAAGAGCATGACAAATCAATGAGGTCAAATCAAGAAGATCAAAGTATAAGGAACTTTCACTGAAGAGCTTAGCACTGGATATGCTACCTCTAAAGCTCAGGTGTGCTTTGCTTTACACCAGACAGAATGCCCCATATCTCACTGAAATAGAATGAAAGATGCTCATTTTCCCTATATCATATGGAGTTAGAGACATCCTGGATGTTGCTGGTGTTGAAACACAAGCTCATTACTGAACCTAGAACTGCAGGACCTGAGAGAGAATTCCATATGGCACTTGCCCTACTGGGTTAATAGACAACCCCCAAACAAACAAACAAACAAAAAATTAACAAACAATCCAACCAACCAAACAAACAAAACAAAAAATAAGAAAAAAAAAGAGAGAGAAAATGCCCTAAGAAACACTTGAGGACATATTCCCACCCTGCTTTTTTTATCATTCATATTTGTGCATCTTTCTTCCCTTCTCTTTGTGCTGTTTCTCAGATGATGTTTCATTCTCTTTCTGCTATTAAAATGATATTGCAAGAGATTATCTATTGTGAAGCTGGTGAAAGGAATATTGCCACTGGCTTCTCTCACCTTTCTAGGAGTTAAGGTTATTGAAATAAAGATTAAGGGCAGGGGGAGAAGAGGGTGATGGGGTAGAGGAAAAGCTAACTGGAAAAGATGGCAGCCCTCTGTCTAGGAAGATTCTCTGAGGATCCAGGGGAGGTGCTAATCAAATAAGTGATTCTTGTCCCTTTTGTAACATGAGTGTCTGTGTATAATTAGGAGTGCAAGCTGGCAAATCTCTTAGAAGGGATGCTGTGGGATCTGAATGATCGCTGATGATTTTTCACATTATTGGTACGAATGCAAGGAATGCTAATACCCCTGCCTGTTTACCAATAGATGGACATTTTCTAGCTGCAACTTGTTGTAAAAGTATGTGGAAAGAAGAAAATTTGTTAATTCCACTGAAGAATTCACTGATATAATTTCACCATGAAATCCTTAGATTTCTAGCTTGGATTCAGAGGTGCAATAGAATGCCTATGGTTTCCCTGCATTTTTTAGAGGTTTTTGCTATAACTATTTTTCACTTCTAAGGGAGAAAAAGGTTGCATTACAACTGTTTTAGCTAATCCACATGCCTATATTCTACTTTTCTCTCTGAAATTCCCTGGGAGTGAGAGGTGCTTTGCTGAATAGTGAAGAGGGACACGTGATATATGAAGAGTGCTCAAGAAATACAAATATTTAGCTCTGTTTTCTACCTAGGACCCAATGGCTTGTTCTAGGGGTTTCTGTATGAAACAAACCAAGCTAAGCCCGTTGCCACTGAAGTAAAATTAGCAATGTAATAGTCTGCACAGAAGCTGTAAATTAAATAATGTTGAAAACTACTTCAATCTGGTAAACAACTATTGGTGAGTTCCACACCTGGCTTTTGTGATTGCACAGAAACTACTTCTAGTTTTCCTGAACAGTTTGAAGAGGCTTACTTTTGTTGTCTTGTTATAATTGTACAGTGAAAGAACCTTGAGAAACTGAAGGGGAATTTCAAAAGATGATGAAGTTCCTTTACTTCTGTGCTATACTCTCATGCCTTAAAAAAGTAGGCAATCTCTGGTGAAAGAAAGGAAAGAAACTTCAGTAGATCATTAAACTCAAGGCCAAAATTACTAATCAGTGAATTTGGGTTGCCACTTCACATGCATTAAGATGTTAATAGAGAGAAAAGGATGTCAGCCTTGAGCCTTGAATTGTATGGAAGGGAATCTTCCCATTTTTCAGAGGGTTGACAGGATAGTACAAAAGGCAGTAACAGTGAAAACTCCATTTTAGGCTTTCTCTCATCAAAATGAAAAATTTTTTGTTCACCTGAGAAGGAAAGATTGGTACCTTAACTAAATGTGGATGACCACAAATGGCCCTAGTCTTAGAGTAAAAGTTCCATAAAGAAAGGCAGCTGTTTGTGATATCCAGAAGTAGGTAAACTCTAAACATCAGTAATGTTTAGAGAGCAATAAAATAGTTTTAGGAATCAGAATGCAGTATAGTGAAACAGAATCATTCTGCTCTCTTCTGCTAAGAAGAAAAATTATTCATCTTGTTACTCAAAAATGAAGAAAGGTTGGCATTCCCTATCTACAGTGGGGTGGGAAGCAGAGCAGCTATAGGAGTACACCATAGAGTGTAGAGCTTCTCTACAACCCTTTCTATAATCTGTGTCTTCTCCACTTAAAAGTTCTTCTCTTCTCCAGTAAAATTCACTTGTCCTGTAAAAGCCTGCTTCCACAATGCAAGCTGAACCATCTTGAATCAGCCAGTGGAAACCAAAAAATCCCCAGTCTGAAGAGTGACTGCAGCCCATGACAATAATCTCTGTCCTCATACTGGCAGGAATATATTGCCCAGAATGGCATTGACATTTGGTTTGTGCTATCTATGAGGCACTTGTCAATACAAGCAGTGCAGAGTTTATTCTGAGATGCCTGTGACTGATGTCATGCAAACAATTATGTGAGTTTACATGCTTGAGTGGCCCATTAGATCAATGAATCTTCTGTTTACTTAAGAATCTGCAGGCTTTAGCCAATGAACAGTGAAATCTGATTTAGGATGTCCTGTGCATCACCTTACACAATGTGATAGACTCTATTCACGTGGTGAGAGAGTGTCCCTCTGGGCAGGGAAAATGGTACACCATTCATTTGAGCCCCATTCTTATAACATTAATGCATCTGATGTGGGTCCCTTGGCTCCATAAACTCAGTCCTGAATGACTGAAATTGGTCATAGTTAAGGGGAAATACACTACCAAGAAGTATAATGGCAATGAAAATATGCTCAAGAGAAAGCTTAAATGTCTGCCTTGTAGATTAATGTTTTGTCACTAAATAAACAACAAATGCCAAACCAGCTGGACCCTTTTAACAACACCCTTCCCAGCTAAAATCAGTAAAGGCATACGGTTGACAGACAGCCAAGCTAATTGTCCCTGGTTCTGTTCATATTCAGTTTCTGGCATGTTCCATTCATGTAGTGCTTGCCTCAAGCTATTTATCCCTGGGCCAAATTGCCCATGACCCATCTGATCAATCTCCTGATTGATCTGGAACTTGTAGTGGACTCGAGGTTCCCGGGGTTGGAGATGTCTGTGTGGCACACCATTGCATGATGCAGATGGATATCTGCACTGTGCTCCAGTACTTTTACCTTCTGTTATCCAGTTCCTGTCTTGAGCAGCCCTGCTGGTGAGGCTGGGGCTCTGGGGACAGGCTGGGGTTCTGGGGACAGGCTGGGGCTCTGGGGACAGCTGTCCATGGGTGCAGTGGCAATGGCCTCAGCGTGCAAGCTCTGTTGCAAAGATATTAGAAATTATTGCTCTGCAAAAGCCACTGTCTGAAACCCTGATGGGGTAAATGCTCCCAGCAGATTTATTCCATTAGTTACTAGGTGAAGACAAAGTTGTCAACAATGATATCTCCTTCCCAATTAAGCTCACTGTTACAGTTCATAAATCACAGCACGCTTTCCCTGTGGGGAAAGAAAACTTGCAGTTTCTGGAAATGCTCATAAACACAATGTGCAGGAAATAGTCATGTTTTTTTAACCAAGCACCTTCCATCATATTGCCTTAATATTGAATCATGACCAAGGCTGTTGTTATTTCTCCTCTTCAAGTGCTGTGGCAACATTTGCATATCCCACCCTACTGTGCTCTATTGCAAGCAGAGCAGGGAGGAGAGGAATCCTGCCTAGGGTAGCTCAAATGAAATACTGAAGGAAAGCCTGGTAAAGAACATAATGGCATAAATTTCCAACAATTGTACTCAGCACAATGCTGGGAAAACATCGTGATGAAGAGTAGTGATAGCTACTGAGAGTGTGAATAGATTTGGAGCTGTCCTGACTGATCAGGATTTTGTTCTGATTTCTTCATAAAGTTGGTGAAGTTCCATGTTTCACTGCCTATTTGCTAGCAGTCTTAACCCAGTTCTGTGTCAATCCCAGTCACCTCATGGGTAGCTGACAGCTAATTGCTACATTTTGCATCACCTGAGGATCTTAAAGGAGTTGTGTGCTCCTGGAGATGATTTAAAACCAACAAAGTAAAACATTAACCAAATTAAACTCAACAAAGATAAAAACAGTAATGGGAGAGCAAGGCTGCTCAGGAGGGCATGTTGATCTGTATGTGTGTTATTAGTGTGTGCCTAATTATTTATGCCCTTAACTCTGTCCTTGAGAAAATTACAATAGCTACTAGCAGATTGCTAGCAGCAAAGAAAATTCACATTTCAGCCTGAGTTACTACAAAATGTGGCTTTTAAAAGGAGAGTGAAAAAGTAAAAATGTGTGTGTATATATATTTATACATATATAGAGAGCTATAATTTTCAGGTCCTAAATAGTTCTGAGGAGATCATACAAGAAATTTTAGCAGAATTCTAGGCACTCTGCTATGGCTTATACAGCAAATCTCTGACTGGTGCTGCACTAAAGGTGCTGACACACACTTGCATGTGTGAAGGTTAATTTTTAAAAAAGTGTTGTCCAGAGCAGATTGCTTATGAGAGCAAAAGTAATTTTTGAGGGGCAAAGTAAGACAATATAGGGGAGAGGACAGAGCAGAACACAGGGAACTTAGCCCTCTCAGCAGAGGATTATTTAACCACATGGCTTTGCTCTCAGTGGTCAAAAGATCATTCCTGTTTAAATTCTAATGAAAGAAGTGTAGTTTGATGCTTTCCTCAGTCTGAGACTGCAAATGAATGTGATTGTTGCTGTTGCAAATACCTTGAGGTGCTGAAGTGTGTTCTATCAAGTGTTGTTTTACATCTGGTAATACTCACCAGAAGAGGATCTGAATTTTAATGCATTTTTAGGGGATTTGATCAATTTGCTTTACCACTGCCTCCAGAATTTGATGATAGATCAGTACAAAGATGGGCTGGAGGATGCTACAGCAGATGCAAGTGGAGATGATTAGATTTGTAATTTTGAATATGGTCTTTAGTAGCATTCATAAGCAAGGCCCTAAACTTCTGAAAAGATATTTTAGTATTTTAGGTAATATTAAGAAAATTTTCTTCTGTGACCATAAGAAAATGACTGGGGAGGGAGAAAATTTTTTGACACCTTTAATATTGAGTGAAAGGCTAAACTGAATAAATTTAATATGTGCCTTGAGGAATAAAGCTTCTTTTTGTTGTTGTTGTTTTGAAAGATAGAAAGAGTTAGTTGCTTTTTTGGGGGGGGGGGGGCAGAGTGGTTTTTTGAGAGGTTTTTTTTCGAAAAGCAACAAATTCTGCCTAGTTTCCATCACTAAAGGAAGTTCAGTTGAGTGGTTCTGATCCCTTGAAGCAAAAAAGGGAGCCTTAAGAACAGGGTAAACAAGAACTTTGAATGTAGCCTTGAAAACAAAGTTGAGAACAAAGAACGAAAGAACGGCATTATTTGCTCTGAAGAAAGGTCACAATCTCTAAAGCACTGAAGAGTCCTGTATTTTAATTCAAAGATGTGTAGTTTAAGGTAATGCTTGTCTTGAAGCATTTTGTAACTGGGACAGCATGAAACACAGGTGTCTTTAAAAAAAACAAAACCAAAAAACAAAACTTGTTGCTGACAAAAGAATTCAGTGTTCAAGTTCCTCAACATTGAAGCCAGTTTCTCAGAGCATGCTGTGTGAAACCTCATGATGCCTGCTGAGCATCGTTAATGCACACTCTGTAAATCCCTGGGGAGTGCCTCACATTTCTAGAATTAGGGACTGAACAAGGGGAGAAGCTGTACAGGGCCTGAGCAGAATGGGGAGAACCTCAAAAAACCAAACCTTTGAGTTTGAAGCCTGTCTGCTGTGGAGGAGGAGGAATGATGCTGAACCTGAAATGTATTTATAAAAGCTGTTCAGAAAAAGAGCCCTCCAAAGTAACAAATTAATTTTGAACTATCACAACTGTAGTGAAAATTGGGACATATTATCCATAAATACCACAGACTACAAATATTCTGATCACCCCTCTCAGTACTTAAAAAAATAAAGTCCCATCATACCTTTTTATTAGGCATTGAAGATGATGTCATGTGTTAGGATCTCTGTAATTTCTCCAAGATTTGCAATGAAGGCATTTGATCAGAGATTTGGAGATGGACTCTTGTGATCTGTGTCTTCCTCAGCTGCCTGAAGCAGTGTATAACTTCTGATGCAGCACATGCCTGCAAAATGATTAGCCAGACTGTTAATTGCTCTCACTTATTGCCAAATGCTGATGGCTCTGTGCTAGGTTAAGAAGATAAATATGTGGAACCTGTCTGTTGCCTCACTCTTTGGTCAGCCCAAAGAAACCATCGAATGCAACCATTCTAAGGAATGACTGTGTTTTCTGCCAGGGAGGGACAAGGGACCTGAAATAAGAGAAATAAATGGCAAAGGAAACCACAGGGCCCAGTTTAGTGGGCCAAAGGGTCGTACTGGGTGGAGAACCAGACATTTCCTAGAAGGAAGGAAACGAAAAGAGTGTTTCTCTATTCCTGGACTCTGCAGGACTGGCTCTGATCTGGGATCTGTGCTTGAGAAAAATGTAGGAATGCAGTATACTATATAAACAAATTAATCTACATGAATTTTGAATGCATCCAGTCTCAAAGCTTTCTGACTCCATCCACCACTTTCCCAACCTGCTTCCTGCAGGAATTGGTGTGCTCTGTAGCAGTGCTACAGCATGCTGCCATTTGGCATGAGAAGGGAAAACCTTGATGGGATCAATTTTGCAAATGACTGACTTTTAACGACCAGTGTAAAGTGTAGTTCATAGAAACAAAATAACAGTGAAAAGTCAAACCCAAGAACAGAGTCCTAGAGGCTCTGATGTGTCATTGATGCAAATGACTAGAAGATCCAAGGCTTAAGGAAATTAAAATGTCATGCTTCAGTTCAATTGTAGTGCTTAAAGGTATGTTTATTTCCCATTATTTATTCATGCAGTCTTTAATATGCTAGCAAATGTCAAGGTAAGTGTTATTCTTGTTCATTAAAACATTTTTTTTGGATCAATGCTTTCAAGATGTGCAAGGAGAAAACAATTTTCACCATTATTTTCTATTTTGACAGACAAATTATTTTTTCCTATGCCTTCAAAGAGATCTGGTGATAACAGAAACATCTCTTTTACCATATATTCTAAATATTCATTCAAAGATCTGAGCAGTCAGTGATCGCTCATGAGACGAACCCTTAATAGAGCAATAATTACAGTGGGAAATACAAGATACCCAAGCGCTTCTTATTTTACTTCGTCTGTCTTTTCAAAATGTTACACTCAGGCCCTGGTAGCTCGTGGCAAACCTTCTTCATTATTTTTATTTTCTTTAATAGTTGAGTGAAAACGAGGTCCTTCATAGGATAAGTCACTGCTCAGACGTCTTCTTTCCAAGTTAAAAACTCCACACCAAAGTAATTTTTTTTCAGTTAAGTCTCAATTTGGCTAGAAAAAAAAAGTATTTTGGCAGAAAACACAAAAGAAACCATCTCAGCTTTCCCAGTAAAATAATCAATTTTATTTGCTTACACAAAGATTTGATGTCAATTAAAGTGCATGAATATTTGCTTCATTTAGTAATCCTCATTAATAACCTGGTATTAAGTTTTAAAGACTTCTCCAAGAAGTTTTCTTGAAGTAAACTAGTTTTTATGCAATTAATTGGGACTTTTGCATCCTTCTTCTAGTCAACTGAGCCACCAATGAAATATTTATTTATATCTCACTTTATATCACCATTACTTGGAAGAATTGCCAGAACTGTTCTGACATAGCTTTTGTTTGCGTAATAACCACAAGCAAGCTCTTACAGCAGTTTTGATTTGTCAAAGCCATAGCTGTTACTGTCACAAAAAGTGAGTGAAGGAATGAGGTCTCTGACTCATTGCATGATTATTGGTTTCTGGGAAAAAAAAAAAAAAAAAAAAACAAACAGAAGAAAAGCCTGTGATTGATTGAATCATAAATCAAAGTTGGATAGATGTAAACTTAAATGCTGAACTACTTAGCCCCCCTTTTTTTCACCTAAAACCCAGAAAATGCCAAAATGAGAGAAAAAGTAAATAAGAAAAGGGGGATACTTTTAAATTATGCTTAATATTTGAAGCCTTTTATAAATGCCCCTAAATTTCACAGAATTTACTGGTGGACCTCTGTGAGCTGCAGGGGAACAGCCTGACTCACCATTGTCTGCACCACAGGCTTCAGGGGAATGTCTCACATATTGTCACTCCTCTCTGGCTGCAGTTCCCACTGTGCAGGATGCATTTTAAGAAAAAAAAGTACGGTAGCAACATCTATTTTTAAGCCTCCTGGCAAGAGAACTATTTGGAGGAAAAGAAGTCTAGGGATAGCAATTTGAATTCAGCTGTACTCTGGAAGCTAGAAATTTTGTTAAATAAATCACAAAGTTTTCAAACGGCTGAGCATCATAATAATCTCAAAATACTCCTCATTTCTTGAAGTCAGACTCATCTTTTGCATTTTAATTAACAATTTATCATAACAACATCTATGCTCCACTCCCTTTAATAAATCAGACTTTTTCTCCTCTAATTTACAACTGACATCATCTGTGATGTTATATTTTTTCCTGTCTTTCCAGCTCTCTCTCGAATTCACCTCTCTCTTCTCTGGATCAAGTGAGGTATCTCTTTTATTTCAATGCTGCAGTTTTGAAAACTATTCCATGGATATGGATATTGAGCTCTATTGAGTTATATTAGATATTCTGAGCAGGTGGTTGTGAAATTTTAGCTCTGATCTATGGTTATTATTGCATTATAATTGGACAAAGCTTTTTTTAGATATATTTGATTTTTTTGTGTATAATTCATTGTAAACCTCAGTTCAGATCTCAAAAGCTAATGAGTTGTCAGATTAAATATTGTAAGTTATTATTGAAGGATTAGATAACAAAGCACAGAACATCACTGTGCCATTGTCTAAGGCTGTGTTATGTCTTGAATACTGAACACGCTTCTGGCCATCTCATCCCAAAGGATTTAACAGCATGAATAAAAGTACAGAGAAGGGCAAGAAGGCAGATCAAAAAATTGGAATGGCTTACACAGACCAAATGCTGAGTAGAAAATAGAAAAGAATTTTAGAGTATATGGTAGGAATGCATGAACTATAATAGGAAAAAGGTACACAGAATGTGTGTTCACTATCTTACAACACAATAACTTAGGAACCACTGCAATCAAAAGGTAGCCAGATTAAGCAAACAAAGATTAATCTTCCACCACTGAGACTGATTCAGTTGTGGAGCTCATTGGAACAGCATGTCGGCAAGACAAAATAAAAAATGGATTTGAAAGTAGAGAAAAGAAACTCATGGAACAAAACTCTTCAGAATACATTTTCATTTCTGACACAGGTGAAGTTTAACTCCCCAAAGTTGCTTTGTCTCTTGTAGGGAAATACTTCCTGGAGTATCTGGAGCTTTTCCCTTTTCCTCAGTGCTGGGATAAAACAAAGGTAAACACAGAACTCAGTTAAGGTTAACAGCAAAGTTAAAGTGATAACTTTAAGGCTGCAGTGATGATGGAAATCAAGAGTAAAAAAAAAGTGTTTTCAAAGATGTCTTTATTAAGTTTTATTGCAGATCAATCTTTCTTTAAAAAAAAAAAACAAACAAACAAAACTCCTTCTCCCCTAAAACCCCCAAAAAACTACAAAAAAGCCCACCAAGAAACAACCAAGTTTTTGGAGCATCAGGTCACTTAATCTTAAAAATTAAATTTGACACTGATTTTTTTTTTAACATGACTTTAACATGACTTTGGCTGCTTACTCAGATGACCAAACTTTCCAGCATTTTTAGTACTGCAATCTGTATTGATTTCTCTCTATCTTTTATAAGGTCACTAAAAGTGAGTATCACAATATCATAGCCCCATGCATAATTCAGCATTTGTTGACACAGAAGGCAGCTAAATAAAGGCAATTTGATTGCTTTTAGAAGATATTCAGAGACCTTATTTATAGAGTTGGTGCATAAAACTCCCATTCTGTTTGTCTTAGATTAAGAAAAAAAAAAAAGAGAAGGTTATTTTAAAACAGTTTATCTGCTTAAAATATTGCACTTGCACCATAGCCTTTTCTGTTGTTTCCCAAACCCTTTCTTTAAGATGATCAGGAATCTGCTGAGATATTTTTTTTTGACTTGAGGAAAGATCCTTCATATTCATCAGTCTAGCTCAAAAAGAACAAAATAATCCATACTTTTAATGGAGATTTGAGTGATGAGGGTATTCCTTCCTTAAATAGCTATTATGAGTGTCAAAATCCTGAAAAAAAAATTCTCTTTCAAAACAAAGAAAGAAAAAACCTCAGAATCTTTTCATTGACTAGAGCAATTCTTCCATGCTGTAAATCAAATAACTAAATGACTCTGCTCTAAATCCTTGATTTAGATTTAGATTTAGATTTGCTCCTCTTTCAGCTTCATCTCTGCTGATAATTAAAGTGTTTCAGTTGGACACTGAAGGCCTCTATGGCAAGAAAATATTAGTCCCAAAATCGAATCTTCACATAAATTGCCTGTTAAGGACCTCAAAAATCCCAACTGCTCTGAGAAATTGCATGCAGCCCATGCATGCATGCTAATTGCATACTGCTGATTGCAATAACCCAAACACACAAGGGCATTCTCTCACCCTTCACCCAGGACATTCTCAGATCCTGCCTGCAGTTATCATTTCAGTTTATGCATTGACTCAGAGGAAGGTATGGTAACAGAAACATGCTGCAGTTAGAAATGTTCCATTAGAGACTCATTAAGTTTTCTGAATTAACACCACAAATAGTTCTAAAAGGTCTACGATTTGGATGATCATCAAATTTGAGCAAGAGGCCCCAATCAAAATCGTCTACAGGCTGGTCCTGCTCTAACACTGGAATGAATCTCTATAAAAAGGCAGCAATATTGCAAAATATGAAGATATGCTGGGAAAGGGCTGATGTCCCATGCTCCCTCCCACAGAAATCTTGATACTCTAGGATAATAAGCCTTTAGTAGAGCAGAACTGTTTTTTCCCCCGACAAATCTTTGTTTTCAACTCTTGTTTTGAACTCTGGCTAAAAGAAACTTTAAAAAATGACAGTATTCTGCAACATAGTTACAAGGAAACAGATGCTTTTTATTTTACTGAAACCTGTGAAATAAGACAATTTTTAGTGCCCTTGGAAGGGAAGCATTCCTTTCCTGCATAATTTTTTTTATTATTATTATTTCTGTCTGACCAATATAAACTAGCTATTACTTGGGCCCCTTGGGAATTCTGATTAAGGCAAACTCTTATTCAAAAATCAATCTTTCAATGGCAGGCTTTGTTAATCTTCTAAATCCAATTTCCATTTTTCACATTCCAGGTTTATTGATTATATGTCAAAACTCTCAAGTCATCCGTAGGGCTAACCGAATTACTCTGTGTCTAATAATTTAATTGTTTTCAAAAACAGATGTGCCACTTCCATTGAATGCTAAAATTTTGTTGGAAATATCTGAGGAAACGGCAGCACACACTCACATAATTATTCAAATGCATTTAATTACCTAAACTTTCCAATGGCACTGCAGCGAAATGGTGAGCATAAAGGGGTGACAGGGTAAGCAGACTGCATCATGTAAGTGAGCCAAGTAAGGTCCTGTTTCTGCAGCTTTGCCACAGGAAACTTTCTGTTCCAGTCAGATTTTGAGATCAGCAACAGACACTTTCTTATGAAGAAATTTTACCATAGCCCTAAGTGAAAATAAGTTGTATTTAAATGGATACAAATGGCAGAAATGCAGAGAAAATGAGAAGGGGAAATGGCTTGTCTATAATTATATAAGCGAAAAAACAAGGACCTGCAATTCTTTCTATGTAACCAGAAGTATTATTTGAATTAATTAATTTAAATTAATTAAACTGAGGCTTATTGGAATGATTGATGTCACTGGCACAGCTCACACATGTGAGTAGAGCTTTTTTGGGGAATGAGATGAATGAGGGAGAGTGTGCACCTGTGTGCCAAGAAATGATGTGAGGAGACTTTGTGGTAATTTCCTAGTGCAAGGTGGCCCTGGTGAAAAACTGGGTGCTAAGGAAACACTTTTATGGAGGGCATTTCATTTGAACCATCCAAACGAGATCACGTGAAAGGTATTTTTGTAAGCAGCTGAAAAGTAAAGCTCAGTTCAGGACTTGCTGCTAGTGAGGGTTTTTGACACCCAGGCATCTGCAGGGAACGGAGCACATCAACACTCAGGTAATTTTGGTACAGAAGGCAGACAAACCCTTAGAGGAATGCTCTGGAGGTTTCATTCTAATCAAATGGTAATAACCCATTGAGGATATCAGGGGAGAAGATAATTTGACTGAGAGTGACCAGACAGAATGCAGAGGGTTCACCATAGGGGAAATAGGAAAGAGGAATAACCAGGCCCAGTTCTATTATCCTCAGCTACTCAGTAGGTGAGACTTCTCTAGTAGCTATGACCCAAAAAAAAAAAAAATGCATGTTGTAATTTATTTTGACCATAGGAAACCTTCTGATATTTTCTCACATCATTTTCTGAAAAGCAAGGCAAGGAAGGGTTTTCTGATGAAAACACCTCAAGGTGGATGCAGAGGTGATTGCTAAAAACTTTCTCTTTGGACAGCTATCAAGGACTCTGCTTGTCTTAAAAAAGTACGGGAATTAAATTGCAGGAAAAGAGGCTGAAATTTCAGTCCGGAAAAGTATTTGGCAGCAAGGATTGTGAAGCATGAGAAAAGCTTACACAGAGAACAGATGAAATTTTGTTTACTGTTCAAAGACCTTAAGAATTGTGTAGAGAAGCATATCAGATGTTATTCAGGTAAGAGTAATGTCACTGTGGTTTACCAGAAGGGACAGAATGAGCATTTGAGGTGTTTTCCAAGCCTTTAGTTTCACAATCCACTGTTTTTTTCAGGGACATACAATAGTCTGTTATTAGGTGCTTTCCCCATGGTTCTCAACCATAAAATTTGGGGTTTTGTACTTGAGAGCATTTCCACACATTCACAACATCGATTGTTCAAAATGGTAGTTACGTTTTTGTTTTTAGGTACCTTTTGAATGTATACAAAACAGGAGCAAGAGACAAAAAAATACGAAATACTAAATTGTAAACAGAGTATGCAATCGATACTCCCAGTCAGAGAGGGTTCAGAATTCATAACCCTGTTCAATAATTCACAAATCAATTAAAATAACATTATTATTCTCTCTTTCCACTTAGCAGTAACGATGTGTAAAGGTCACTTGCCATCTAGTTAGGGAAAAGGCAGCAATTAACATCAGAGTAAAACCAGAATATTCATTTTCTGTTACACAATGTAAGCGTGACATGATTTTCTACTTGGATGGAGCCCTCAGCAATAGCAGGGCTGAATTTTCACCTCACAGAGAAATTAAGGAAGAATTTTTAAAATGTTGCCCTGACACTAGAAATGTTGTAGTTTCTTGTACAAACACTGGGAGCCAAAGATCTCAGAGAGGATTGGAAGCCTGATTCCTTTTACTTTAAATGTCATCAAAAAGACTTTTACAAATAGTTCTGAAATATGAAAGGAGATTTTTTTCTACTTGCTTCACTTATGCCACGGTAAATGGGAATTCATGTCAGAACCGTGGTAGGAATTGAAGAACTAATACTTCATTTATTGTGTATTTATTATCTTTTAAAGTTTTTAAATTTACTTTATTACTTTTATTCTTTTTATTTTTAAAATTTTTTTTTGGTTTTATTTTTTTTATTTTATTTTACTTATTAGATTTTTTGGTTTTATATTTATTTGGTTTATTTTTTTAATTTTTATTTTTATTTATTTCTGTGTACTTCTATTTTTCCTTTTCTTTTTATTATCTAATTTATTCTAACTTTGTGTTTTATGATTTTTTAATTTAAATTTTTATTTCATTTATTTTTATTCACTTTGTTTTATTTCATTATTTATTTACATTTAATTTTGTTTTTAAAAGATTTTTTAAATGTTATTTAATTTCTTTCTTTATTTTGTTATTTTTAGAATTTAATTTATTTATTTTACTTATTTATGTTAATTTTTGATTTTTGTTTTTACTTTTTGTTCATTTTTCATTTATTTTTCAGTTTGTTTTAAAAATTCTTTTAAACTTATCTTCATTTATTTTGTTTAATTTTTATTTAATTTTTATGGAATTTTATTTCTTATTTTAAATTTTTTTTTCTGTTTTCTAATTTATTAGTTTTATTATTTACTTTTAATTCTTAAAACACTTTTTCCATTTAAGATTTTATTTTATTTTATTTTATTTTATTTTATTTTATTTTATTTTATTTTATTTTATTTTATTTTATTTTATTTTATTTTATTTTATTTTATTTTATTTTATTTTATTTTATTTTATTTTATTTTATTTTATTTTATTTTATTTTATTTTTCACCAATGAGGATTTCCCACTGAAATTTCTCCTATGCTTTTCTCCCTGGCCTTACAAACCAGAGGCTGTGGAGGTGAAGGCTGAATGCACTGAGATCCATCCCTGTCCTGCTGCGGTTCGTGGAGCCACCTTCAGATGGAGAAATCCCAGTAACTTTCCTGACACCCTGGGGCTGGTGTGACTGTGCTGCATTCCCATGGGATCAAGTGAGGTGCACTCCCCTGCTGGCTTGGGGTCCTGACACCTCTGCCTTCATTCTGCTGCCTCTCTGTTACTCTGCTTCATTTCCCACTATCCATTCGAAGATTTTCCAGCAGTTTCTCACAAGTTTATGCCAAGTATTTGGTGGCTTTTTGTGGCTCCAGATAAATCTCAAAAAATAATGACAAGAATGGCTGAGGTTTTTTTCCTGGTTACAAATGCTCCTTTCAACAAACCATAATATTAATGCTTATGCTCTGAAATGTCATAAAGTTGCTAATGCTGCATAAGAAGCAAGGGATAAATTTGATCTTTGTCTGCTAAAAATATGTCATTTAGGTAAGTGTCACTTTCAGTCTTCCATCTTTCTGCTTTCAGTTTACTACCACAAAATGTTTTGAAAGCTGTTAATCAATTTGTATTGATACACTTGCCCTCAAAGGTACTAAGTTCCTTCTTATTTTAAGGAAATAAGAAAGGGGAATAAAGGATAATATTTATTAGTACTGTCTCCAAGACACAGAGACATGAACCCTGCTTTACTTACTGGTGCCAAGGAATCCACATGGGCAAATTAATATAAAAGGCCACTGAAAACCTGGCTTTGTGTTCTATTACAAAGTCTCAGGAAGATTCCAGTCCCTATGAAACGGCAAAATTATGTGTTTTTTTCCCAATCCCTACTGTGTCCTGGGCATAAAATATAATTTAAGCTTTTTTTCTTCCCTCACTGTAAGAAAGCAAACACAAAGAATCAGATGTCGAACAAGAGTTTTCTTGTTCATCTTTGATGAGATGTTTTTCAAAGACAAACCAGGAAATGCTTTCTATGTGAATTCCATAATTTTCCAAATAGAGTTTAGACACTGAACTCTTCTGAAAATGTAGTGTCACATTTGTCTTTTTCTTTTCTAGTGACACATTTAACAAATGTTAAGTATTTTTGTCATTCTCATGTTTGCATACGAAGTGTGAAAATTAATTTTACTTGCTAATTGTAAGGGTAATTGGTTTGAGGGTAGCAATTGTCAGTCCATCAGGGAGAAAAAAAAGCCCAAACTCTGTCTTCTGTGAGCCTGCAGGAAGAGGTAGCATGGATATTGTCTGGAAAAATCCATCTGTAAATTAATTGAAAAGGACACATAAAATGAGTCTTATGAACCCACCAGTTGAATTCGATGAAGGAGGAACATTAACTTCTAAAAAGATTCCTCTTCTAGAAAGAGATTAATGACTCTACAAATATACATTGCTATTGCATAAAATAACCAGAGAGCTAACTAGAACCCACAGTGGGATATCCAGAGAGAGTGAACGAAGTTGCTAAACCAAGATCTGTCCTTCCCTCATCCACTACTGAAGGAAATCCGTGTGTAAAACGTGAGGAAAAGTTGAATGCATCAAGAATAGTGTAAAGGTTTTCTGCAATCAGTGCCTAACACATCATACTTGGTGCATTACTGAGATGTCCCCTTTTTTGATTAGTTCACAAAATTGGTCTCAGTTGTGCACTGTTAACTTCCAGGAAAACACAATGGCTTTCTGCCACACAGCTTCACCCACTGAGGTGGAAAGAGCTACCCTGTGTTTTGTCTCCAGACAAATTTTCATAGCTCTCCTCTTGTAATGGTTGCAAAAATATTATCATCAGGGCTATAGGTGGGCTGAAACTATTTCCTATTACAACACCTTGATCTCTTCTGCTGTTTACTTGCTTCTTCTTCATCTCCATCTTATATTTACACTGTAAACTGTGTGGGTTAAATATCACCTTTGTGTTCTGCATTTTCACATCACCTGGCAGCAGTCTTGACCCAAAGTGGGAGTGATGCAAAGTGTTGTAATCATTTACTACACATTTCCTCTTTTAAGCTGTTGGAAGGTCCATCTGTCAGTAAATTATATGGGAGATGATAAGGTGATACAGATGAGAGAGGCAGAGGAGACTCTAGAAAATGAATAAAAGAACATTTTAGATTGTTCTCTAAGAGCTTTAAACAGTGTATAAATGACTAAAATGCACAGGACAGCAAAAAAAAAAAAAAACAAACAAACCAAAAAACTGCCGGTTCTTTTAGAGAGATTAACATTCAGTGATGGACAGCTCAGACCAAATTTCACTGAAGGCACAGGAGCATCTTGCTGTTATTTTTGTTTGGCTCTAGGTCTGATTGTATTAGCTCCAACAAAAACCACCTCAATATGCTTCACCACTTATATTCTAGATAAGCTGAACATTTGTGTCTGAAGGTTGTATTATTTTCCTGAGCCAAAATCCTGATGAGGAGGGATCCTGTCCTCATCCTAGTCCATGGTGATTTTAAAATTTAATCCACTTAGGCCCATGTTTTTCCATTAGTATCTCCATAATTCTCTGGATCTTATTTTGTCTTTCAGGGCCACCAGCACCCAAATTTACTATACAAAGAAAGTTCCTCTTCTGTTTTTTTTTATTTTTTGATGATCTGTTTATTTCACAGTGATTTCAACTTAGGCTGTTCTACCTGCTCAGCAGTTCTGAAAATCAGCCCAGTGGCTTTTGTCTCCTTTTTCTGTCTATAAAAATAAATATAAAATATTTGGCTATGAGTAATATCATGTTACTAAGAATGAAAGCTTTATTGGTCATTGTAAGTGCATTCATTATAAAGGCTTTGCAGAGTCACTAAATTCAATTATATGTACAAAACTAAACAAATAAAGACCTTTCAACTAAATTTTAAGAGCATTATTGGAATCCAGAATTATTTGGTTATTTTGCAACATGTAATCATGAAAAAACAGAAGACAACAGCAGGAGGAGCTAACAAAATGATCACAAAAGAAAATGGTATAAATATGTATTAATATCTCTCTATATTTAAATATTACAAAAAAGATAGTGAACCTTGACATAAAAGGGCTCAAAATAAATTTGCTTGCAAAATAATATATTGGGCTGATTATGAATTCCTTGGTATCAATAACAACATTTTAGATTAAATATTGGTTGATGTGTCTATGTTTTAAGGGGAAGCTTTCTGTTGAAAGAATTAATATACAGAAAATACATTACCTGGAAGGCAGTAATCAGCACAATAAATTCACCATTTCTAACCTTCCTCTTTACATGTAAATCCTTGTTGTTTTCATGATATTTCTTATAGAAAGTATTAAAAGAATACTTACTCACGCCTATAAATGTAATTAAAAAATTACTTTACTTACAGCATAAAAACCATATTATATATTTATAAGGTTCATAAACTAAAGGCAGGGTAATAATTTATTAGCAATCTGCTTGATTTTTTACACAACTAATTAGAAGATATTATCAGGGATTGACCTGGTGAAATATCCTTTGACCTTTCTATAATCACAAAAACCTTGCAAGGAGGAGCTACACCTGAAACAGGCACAGGAAATATAAGGTCAGAGGGAATTCAGAGCTGTGGGGACAAAAATGACTTGGTGAGACAAGAAGAGTTTCCAGAACTCCTGACTGCTCCCTCCAAAGTGCTGTCCATTAAATTGCATTAGTGTAATTGCATAATTCTCAGGTCTTGAACTTGCTGTTATTTTAGTTCTGTGTCCAGTACAGTAGATTCTGCCTTTTTAAAAGTACTTGTAGCCAAAATGCAGTTTGGGGGGCCTTCTTATAGAATGAGAAAAAAGAAAGGTTCAGATCATTAAGAAACAGGAGACATTAGAACCATCAAAAGGGAATTTTTTTCAATCTGATAGAATTATATTCATCTTTAGAAAGCAGGTGAGTGTTTTTGAGTAATTATGAAGATATGATCTTGAAACTAAGTAGTTTTTCCGAGGTGTATACAAAGGGTGGTGCAATTGTCATATAGGAAGCCACTAATACCACTTGCAAATCTCAAGATAGGTTTCAGCACACAGAAGTTTGTTTGAGGACATTGGGAATAATCTAATCTACTCTTTCACATTTAATTTCGTTTTAAGAAGAGGCTTTCTTACACTTATGCCGTGTCCCTGCCACAGTTACATGCTGAGAGTATTGCTCATCACATTAGATTAAGGTCAGTTAACAGTGTTATAAGGACTCCTTTCCTTCCTCTGTCTCTTATTTTCTTTTAAAATGAAGCATCACTCCAATTTCATGATTAAAACCCTGTGTCTTGGAGCATGATGGGAGACCCTGGCTGGCTTCCAGCTGTGATTAAGGCTATGATTTTTGGCCTAAAGGTTCATGTGGAATCACAATTTCATTGACTCTTTAATCAGAACTGATTAAGAAGTGATGGCTTGCTTTTGCTGTTTGGTACTCCATTACCTACCATGCAGAGCCTACAACAGAGAGATACTGCTCTGTCAGCAGCCCTAGGGAAATTCAACCCTTGGAAGACTTTATACACAAGATCCTCCAAGCTGACAGGAAATTTTGAGTACTTTATCTTTCACTTAAGCAATCTGAGGGGACACTGAGTTTTAGAAAGTCCTTAGAATCATGTTGATGGAAAGGTGGATATTTCCCAGACATCTTTTAGATGTAAGGACCTGAGGTATTGTAAAATTCTTCAGATGTTTGGTGTGGCTCACACAACCCTTTCCAAAGTCCTGTACAGGCTGAAGATGAGAGAAGAGAACAATGGCAAGAGTTTAGAATTCACTGTTCTGCAAGTAATTTGAAGGGGTAATACAAAGGATAGAAACATGGATAAATAAGTGATGACAAAGAAATACCCAATTAGTGAGTTCATGTCTCATGTATCTTCTGCAGCCTCTTGGATGAAAGGCTACTGAAATGTTAGCTGGAGAGCCCTCTTATTTATTTGGTGAGTAGATTTATGGACAACTTTCATAGTTCAGACAGGAAATTGGTTATCCTGGAGAGTGGAGCTCACAGGAAGCATTTCTATTTATCAAAAGGGGAAATGATTACACCTAAATAGGAAAATACCTCTGCATTTTATTTAAGCGTCATAGTAGAAACTGTCTTCTAGTTATTCAAGACTTCTGGGAGTCTTCCTCTGATACCCAGCCAGAACAGAATGTGGAAACATGAGCTGTTCTGCCCCTGAAAAGCATTTTTCTCCTCTTCAGCTTTGGCTTGAACACTGGGAGAGATAGGAAGGGACACTTTTGTCCATGTTTAAGACTCTGTGTGTGTGTGTGAGTGCATGTGTATATGTACATATGGGTATATATATATATGGGTATACCTCAGTGATTTAAGTCCGGCTTTGCTTTCTGAATATGACAGCCTAGAAAACCAGGTGGGAAAGTGACAGTATTTGGTCTGTTCCTCTGATCAAGCCAGTGACCATGTTTAGTCAAATGAACTGAGTAGAAAGATTCCCATCTGCTTTATTAGGGGTAGGCCAATGGTAATCTGATGGTGTGTCAAAAGAAACAAAGAATGATGCCTTTTTAATGGACTCTATACTCTTCTATTGGACAGTCATTAGAGGACAATTTTCATAACATACATAGTCCAGGGCTATCTCGTTTTGCTTTACATGTCATACAGGCTTGGGTATGTATCAGCATGCTTGATAAAGTATGTTACAGCTGGGGAAGGTAATAGCCTTAATGTACTGGGCAATGTTAGTGAGTCTATGACTTAAGATTCTACAGTTCAATTAGAACAGACAATGAGCCAGAAATAAGAAAATATTCTATGAAAACATTAGAACTGATAAGATCTCCAGAGAATGACTTGGCTGGTTATTCTTCATAGCAGGGTTTTGGCAAACCCAGGAAGATCTGGTTATAACCACAACATCTTCCAAACCGAAACATATTCTCAAACAAACCATTTTTAACCATAAAAAGTGTACCAAGGAAATGAGTAGTAGTCAGCATGGATGTACCATGAACAGATCAAGAACACATGATAATCTGTGAACACAATGGGACAAACATAATTGTATTCTATGGGTGCCTTGTGGATAGAGTGGCAAATGTCGTGTTTTTACTGCAATAAGATTTCTGAGCCTTACATGATATCCTGATATGCAAAACAGAGATACATTGACTAAGTACGATTACTCTTAAGTGGGTGGATATTATACATTTGGGATACCATATGCAAAGAGTAGATATAAATTATTGAATCTCAACCACTTTGTGGGATCTGCAGGCACGAGCTCCAGATATAGGATTCTTTGGAATTATATTTTCAGACGATAACTGAAAGAACATTCAAATATGTTGAGAGAAAAACATTCAGAAATCTTAAATGCATTTTGAAGTTTTAAACTGATCAAGTATATCATGTTAGATAACCAAATGAAATTGTATAATTTCTAGCATGTTTGTTTCCTATTATTTTTTAAAAAGGAGGAAATAACAGGAAACACACACAGGTAATGGAGCTCAGGATTGAAATCAGTGTGAAGCTTACTGCTGCATGTCAATATGTACAAAGACAAGGTCAAAGATAAAAGTCAACCCAAGAGCTTTGAATTAAGATTCTATATCTTCCTTGGATATTCATGCACCTTTTCTTATATTCAGCATGATTTTTATTCCTTGGACCAATTTCCATAGCTTATTAACTCTCTTTGTCCAGAAACTTCTCATGAGAGTAGTTTTAGCTTACTTTTGTTTATTCTGCCTCCTTATTGGAGTTAGCTTAACACTAAAGACTGATTTCCCACAAAGGTACATGAAGGCTGAGAGATCTTCCCAGGACAACAGGAGACAGTAGGAAAGTAAGGGAGTTTCTGTACTGCTTTTAAATGGGTAATGTCTGGAGCAATATTTATAGGGCTTAATGCTGACATCAGAATGTTTCCAACAGATTCAGCTTTTCTCCATTGCTTTTCTATACTTTTTCTATAACATAATAAAGTACAATTTAATTAAGGAAACTTAATCAGCCCACCTATCTATGACAGATGTAAAACTTAAGTTAAAAAAGCAAATAAGAGTAATGTCATTGTGTTTAAAAGCTGGAAATTGACTACTTGAAATACCTCCAATTGTCTGTGATGGTAACTTTATTTTCTTAAATGCTCTTGGATGACAAGTATGCAGTGCTTATAAGTTCTTCAAAATAATTCCCAGACAATGGTGTTGTGTCTTTATTCATGGCTACTTTTACCTCAATGTAATCCCATAGACATCATATTATATTAGGTGATTGTACATAATTTTTTTTTCTCCTTTCTCAGGGTGGATATTTTCACAGATATTCTCTTCCTTCTGCATGCAGAAGACCGCTGTGATTCATCCTACTTTGGTGCTGAGTGAGGATATTTTACCCGCTAACAAACATTACTTGAACTTATTGTTCTGAGGACTAACTTGAATGAATGGATTCCATAAATTCTAGAGAGTAAGTGAAATATTCTGACACATCTTCATCAAATTCATGTTGTTCACTGGAAGAATAGTTGTCTTGATGCATGCTGCTGCATGCTGTTAATATTCTCAGATAATTTTCAGGGCCCCATGTCTTGTACTTGTTACCCAATCCTTGTCATGGCTTCAATACATTGGAATGAAAGGTGCAAATTATTTCATATGGAGAAATGTAAGAGGAGTGATACTACAAAGTCCAAAAAATTGAACTTTGTGCATTTGGTTTTTAATCTCATCTCTCCCCTTCTGGACACTTCTGGGTTTTTTTTTTTTTTTTGTTTTGTTTTGTTTTGTTTTGTTTTGTTTTGGTTTTTTGTTGTTGTTGGTTTTTTTTGGTTTTTTTTTTGTTGTTGTTGCTTGGTTGGTTGGTTGGTTGTTTTTTGATTTTTTTAAAATAAGCAAACCTCAAAGAGTCATATATGCAACTTTTTTTTTTTTCTTCTGTGTGCGTTTTATGGGTACTTTATTTAAGAACAGACTCACAACATAAAGATATATGACCACTTCCACGGTAGCCCTTTTCTGGTTTTTATGGTATTATCTCCAACATTTTCAGACACATTTCAAGTTGATAAAATGATATTCAAGTGAGCATCAGATAATTGTCTTCAGTGATAGGTGCAGAGCTTCCTGACTCTTAAGCGCATTCAGGAAATTATTCTATGCTGTGACAGGGACTGTGTTTTAACTAAGATGTTTTGAATGGATTCTCATACTTCTAAAAATTAACTTCAGTGACAGTAGAGTAAAGGATGTTGTTTAACTCTGACTGCTTTCTAAATGATAAACATTAATTTAGGTTAGAAAGATTGGCCAGAGAATGTTCATTTATTTCTACCTGCAGACATTCAGGCTGAAAAGTTCACCAATTGTATTGAGGTAAAGATAAAATTAGTAAGAGATTGACAAAAACGTTCAAGGACTTCAGGAACTGTGTAATTTTAAAACCACAGAATGGATGTAAAAGAACCTTCCAGATGCCTAAGGACCAGATTTACCACAGGCCAAGAGTGGTAGATAAAATATAGCCCATTTTCAAAGGTTAACAGAGTATCAAAAAAACTGAGGCTACAACTGAGTATTTATTTGAGTTGCTGTTTTTGCAAAATTGTTGGTTAAAGGAGTTACTACTTAAAGTAAAAAATTTGGAGGACTTTTACTAAAACTAGTTTGTCATCTGAAGATGTTACACAGTAGTTGGACACTAACAATTGCAAGAATAAGGTTCTTTTTTCTTGTGAGATTTCTGAGCTTAACTATGAATTGTAAGCACTCCCCTAAAACTACCTAAAAGTAATGTGGAATGGAATGCTGTCTGTATTTAAAAATGGCTCCAGGAAATTACCAACAAGTAAATATGATTCTAATTCTGCATTAAGTGTTGTATACTGTGGAAGATAAGAAAATTATTAGAGATGAAGATTAACATGTTAAAAGTGATAAAGGAGGTATTCAAAACTCCTACATTGTAGAGAGGAATGTGGAAGAGGTGAAGAAGTGAGTGCTCATTAGACCTGAAGAACTGCTAGATGCTCAGAAGGCAGCCAGTCAGTCATCTAGGGAAGCTTAGTTAAAACCAGCGAGTGAGACTGGTAATATTCAGAGAAGCCTCTCACTCTTTGAGAACATAATGATGAGTACCTTTCAAATCACTTTGGAAAGTGACCTGCCATTATCACTATTTTCAGCAAGAAAATTTGAAATGTGAAAAGGGAAAGGTGCCTGACAAAGGTGACCCAGGAGGAATATGGCTACAATACAAAACATGCCTCCTAAGCTCTCTCTCAGGGCTTGCCCTGACACTAATGGGAGTCAGAGCGTTGACTGCAAACAGTGGTGGGTGAGCCAGGGCTCCCATTCCCCTCCAGTAAAGGTGTCTCTGAGAGAAATGTGACTGAAGGTCTGGTAATTGCATGGCTAATACTGAAAGGTTTCACATAAAGTAGAAGACAGGAAAAAGCCTTCATTATTCCAATTAGGAGACTAGGCCATGCATAATGAATTCAGGCAGGAAAGCTGTTCCAGTCAGAGTTAGTTTAGGTTCAGAGAAGGGTGAATTGTAACTTTTTCTGAGGGCTTGTTCTGAGAAGAGATGAAATGTATAACAGAGCGTAAGTAAAGGAACGGTGCAGATGGTGAAAGACTGTTATTTATTAACTAGAGTTGTCTTAGTTTCTTGCCAATTTCCTGCTTGGAAGGGGAAGGTAGGGTATTTTTTAAATGGGGTGAGTAATGACTTAACAATTATCCTGAGAAGTTAAACTATGATGCACTAGAACTCACTGGTACAGAAGAGTATGAAAAGTGTCCATATTCCATGAGTTTTATTCACAACTGAGGAAAATCTATTCTGACACTGGAGGGTCCTTTGATGTAGCAAATAGTGATGAAGTAACTGAAATCAGGAGAATTTAAAAAAAAATCAAGTAAGATCAAATAAAATGGACCACTTCTTTTTCTCTCATGACAGTCTGAGTACCATCACAGCAGAGGTAAGTCTTGGGGGAGTATCAAAGAATGCAAGGTATCACAAGGCTTTCTACAAACTATGGCCTAATTTGATTGTGAATTGGTGGTTTTTTTTAAGGTTTCTGACAAAACAGGGTAAGTTTCTACTGTGGCTTGAGCGTATTTTATTGGGCTCATGCAGAAGTTCATGACTTTTCTCATTTATATTTCCTTGAAGCAAATGCATTTTTTCAGGGATGGTAATAGATTTAGAAGATTACCCTGATGAAAACAAGCATACTGAGGACCCATTTTCTATGCTTTTCTTTCCCCTACATTTTTTGCATAAGTCCAGACACTTCTTCCTGCAACATTTTCCTTCTCACGTCCATTGTGGGGCTACTGGCCTGCTTGGTTTACAAGCAGCTCAGAAGCTGTGTCTGAGCACATCTTTACTGACAGATATTGAATAACTTGAACTTATTTGGCATCCTTTGGGTGTAGCCAGCCAGAAGCCTTCTCAGGGGGGACCTGGCACCAGGGACTCTGCAAAGGAGCTGGATCATGTCTGAGCAGCAGGAGAATGTGTAGAAGGGTCAGGTCAGTCTGTCCCATCGAAGCAATCCGTCCTCTTGTTCTACAAGACCCTGCATAAACATGGTTCTTTATTTTAAAAGAAATGCTAAACTGATGGCAGTACATCTGGGCACAGCTGTTTTCTCTAGCACACATCAGTCTTCGCTGCGCTGTATTAACAGTTCCCCTAAAAAGGTGTCCACTAAGAACTTTTTCCTCATAATGCTGACCTTACCTTTCCATATTTTTTCCCTGTTTGGTAGTTTTCAAACCATGCAATAATTATAGAATAAACATATTCAACAACAGGTTCTGAAAACTGTTAGACCCATATTTTAAAACTGATATCCATGTCTAAATTGTTATCTCATTCTGAAAACTTTCCTATTTAGTTAAGACTTCTGGCTTTCCTTTAACATTTTAGCATCCAAACCCTCACAAACACATCTGAAGCTGAAAAGAAAACATGCATTAAAAATATTTTAACTTTCTTAAAATATGAAAACACTAGAGGTTTCCCAGCATCTGTCTATATTGTGAATCATGCAAAGGAAAGACCAGGAATTTACAGGCTTGTCACAACATTCTGTGAGTTGTTTTAAGGAAAGCAAATTTTTGAAACAGCCATAATGCAAAAAAGATGGGTTTGGTAATGCTGGTTAATTAAACAAATAAACAGAGCATAATTTATTACTTTCAGTCTAGCTAAAGAGTAGGTTTCCAGGATTTTTTTTTTTTTATTTCACATGTGCTCTTTCCTTCTGAGTGAGATATCTAATTAAGCCTGTGTTTAACAAGTAGATATTTTGTTCCTCAGTTAGGCTCCTTGTAATTTTGCCATTAATGGAAGGAACAATGTGCCAAGTATTGCCTTTTCTACCCTTTGTGCTCTTACTCCAGCTCTCCCTGTTTTGGCTGGGGGGTCCTGCTAGAAAAACATCAAATTCCTCAGCCTCTTGCGCTCTCCTCAGCCCTGGAGCTGAGACTTGGATGCTCCCTGCTAACCCAGCCTGGGATTTATCCATTTTCTCTGACTCTGCCAGGCAACCAGGATAAGTGTTTGTCATGCTCCATCCCTCATTAGTAAATAGTTATTTATTTGCCTCGAGTCCTCACACTAATAACTGTGGTTGTCCTCTAAATCTTGCCGTAACGTTGCTGGAGTTTTCCGGCTCCCAGGCGGTCACACGTCAGGGACAGGGGCTGGCAAATCCATCACAGCTTGAGTGACACCAGCTGACACCATCCCACACCTGGCAGCACAGCATGACACCTTAAAATACGGGAGCAGGCCACACCAGCCCTCTTAGAGCTCCTTACTCATTTCAGACCCGTATTCACCTCTTTTCCTCTGTAAAACACAAACACCCTCACTTCAAAAAGAGGAAAAAGGAAAGAAACCCCGCAATGTGTTACAGCGATTTCCGCACTTTAGCAACGCAGATTTCTGATTTGGGATGTTTACACGAAAATTTGGTGTTACTAATCCTTTAAAAAAGAATACTTCCACTAAGCTAAAAGCTAAAGGGATAAGTCAGGTGGAAAACACACTGAAAAAAAACAGGTGACTGAAACCTGGCTTACTTTTCTGTCCTGCTACGGACCTCTGAACCAGAGCTGGTCACTTAGGCTAGATTTTCAAAAATATTTTGTTGCCAAGCCCTAATTTGGAAAGTTCTAATACCATTGAATAACTTTGGCCTCTGAGTAAGTTTAGTTTATCCCTCTGTCTGAATTGCCTTTTTCAGAAATTCACTGTTTTCTGCCCACTGCATTAAAAAAAAAGAAAAAGGTTTGATACTATTACAGGAATAACTTAGGGACATGGATGGAAAATATCACTTTTACTTTTCCCTATTTCAGTAAATACTCCAGACTTACAATGTACTGTGAACATTTTGGTAAATTGCCTTCAAAGCTCCCATATTTTTCTAAGAGTATCATTTTGGAATTCTAGTACTGCTGTTTTGGCATCCAGCATTTACTCTGTGCCTTTCCTCACAGTGTCCCAGGTAAGTACCACCCCAACTGTGTTTTGTCTTAATTTCAGACATGGTCTATCCATTGAAACTTGAATTGGATGGCAGTCTGCAGTTGTTTCTTTCTTTTAATATCTGGTAGGGCTGTGTATAGATAGGAAAATCTCTTTCTATCACAGATAGTTTTTCTATTCCCCTTCTTCAGTTTTGGCCACCATAAACTTCAAGTTTTTAAGTATCATTCTTTCTTTCACAGCACATGAAGGTCATCCAGTCCTTCCTATCTCTAATCCCCCACCAACCCTGTTTTCCCTCATTTTTACTACCTCCCATATGCATAGTCATGACTGTTTAAGAAAAGAAAAAAATACATCCTGGTTGACAGCTATGACAAATGTTCATTCATTACTTTCGTGCATAATTAAATTATTTCCTTAATTGTATCCAATTAATTTTTTAACTTTATTCATATTCAAATTAAGGCGTTTGACTTCCAATAAGAGAAGTTTCTCAGAATTATGAAGGACTGAAATCACATTTCTTGTGTTTCACATTGAAACGAAAAGGGAAAGTTCAGAAGGTATACCTGAGTCAGAACCAAGGAGAATCCACAAGGAAAATATCCTTTGGTATTCAAAGTGCACTTAGAGCCCAAGTCCTACCATTTTTAAATTTATGTATAGATAGGCACCTGTATGAAGCTACTGATAAGAAGAGCATAAATCATACCTAATAACTGAATGCCTCTAAAATTTGGGGTCACATCTGTCTGCCTTGCTACATCTGGCAGAGTATAATAATTAGGTTTTCTCACAAAGAAGAGAATTACAAAAAAGATGTATTTGTAGAGATAATTATCCCTTCAAGAGATTTCAGATCTGTTTTTAATTGATGCAAATAACAGCTCTGCTGAAGCCAGTTGAACCCTGCTGTTAGCTGCCTGCAGGGAATCTGTCCTTCCATTCCCAGGTCAGATTTGACAAGAGTTGCGTGACCCATGGTTGTTTTTGCTTTGACATTCCCCAAAACATTTGTTACAATTTTATCTTGGTGAGAAGGTTTCTTCACTCTGTGTTGATTTCAAAATTTTTAAAACAAAAAGTAGTTAATGTAGACAGAAACTTTAAAGCACATTTGTTTACATAGACAATGAAATGTTTCACTAAAAACACCAGAATTATTTAGTTTTGGTCTAAAACTTTTCCCCACAATTAGCATCGTGTAATTCTGTTCAAAGGCACAAAATGCCTGTCTACATCTAATACATTTATAGAGAATGAGAGAGTGCTTTCCACTCATAAAAAAGTTTCTTCAGTCTGGGTAAGTAAAAGGCCAGATAAGAAGCAATTAATATGTCATTTTGCACACAGTTGAATTCCATCTTGAACACAAAGTTAAATGCAGTGTAGCTACTGTTTGTCCCTTACCTTTCCACATTGTGGAACTGTGTCAGGTGACACAATGCTGTGTGCAGAAAGCAGCTACAGTAGACTGAGCAAGAGAAGAGTTTTCCTCTTTCATTTGCTTTTAAAGAATAGTGTCTGGGGTGAAGGATGAGTGTTTAGTAATGTGTAGGGAAGAAGGTCAAGAAAAGGTTTCTGTTTGTTTTCACAGAATTAAGCCCAGAAATGCTTTTGTACAAATCTGTTGTGCCAAATCCAGCTTTATAATGCTAGGATTGATCAGAGAAAAGAAAAAAAACCAACCAACCAACCAACCAACAACAACAACAAAAAAAACCAATGGGAACCGAATTTGCAATGTTATCACATGGGAAGGAATGCCTTCTTGACCCCAAGTTTATGTCCTGAAGAATAAAACCTGATAGAAGCTGTCAGTGTTATCTTAAGCTGCAGAGCTGTAAGGATTATTTCAGCTGAGGATCTGAATATTGGTCTCTGCCTTCACAGAAGAAATGACACTTATGTAAGGAGATAGCAAGAGCTTTAGGAATTAAAATGAAGTTAAACCACAGGCTCTGCAGGGTGTGGATGCACTTTCTGTCTGCATTCACACACTCACTGATACATTTTCCATTGCTTCTTTAACTTCCACCAAGAAAAAAAAAAGATGGAAAAAGGCCAGATGCAGCAGCAAGGTTGCCTTGCCTGTATGTCCCATATCTGGTGGAAGAGGGTAACAAGGAGGGGATAATTGTGGCTTCAAAGTAAGATTCCCTATTTTTTTTAGTGAGAGTTTGTGCCCTCCAATGCCTCTGTTACCTGGGAGGGGGCTGTGCTTTTTCCAGAGAAGGAGGTCAGGGCTTTGGAGCCTGCAAAGGACATGGGGAGCAGTCAGTTGCCATTGGTCCCAAACAGAGTCAGGGCAATAATTTTGTCTAAAATGGTGGCAGCAGAGTCCTTTTTCTTACCTTAAACATGGGTGTTAAACTAGGGGGTTCACAAAACATGGAGCTAGAGACACGGAGAAAGGTGGGTGGCAAAGAGGAACACAGAAATTATATCGAATGAGAAGGTAAAATTTCACAGCAGTTGCATGATCAGGATGTGTGCTGGCCAAAACTTTTTCTCTGTGCCTCTACCTCAGAATGCCTCAGGAAGCACCAGCCAAGAAAGGGAAATGTGTAGCAAACTGCAGGTGGAGATTGATGGGTCAAAGAGAACCTAGGAGAGCATTTCCCTGTAGCTCACTGCTGGAGACCTAGGCTTTGGCTCTAGGTTACAGAAAAAAAAATTGGGGGACACTAAAAACTATCCCAGATAAAGAGGGGAAATTAAGGACTGTTTAAATATCTCTCATTTCTTGCATATTTTCCACTGGGAACTAGGAAATAAGAGAGATTTCATAAGGTGAATGGCTGAATGCAGTAATCAAAGAAAAAAGGAAATTTAAAAAGGAGAAAAAAAATGTGTTGGCAATCCTGGATCTTTCTAGGCAATTTTAGATACCTGCAATAAAAGACTTTCCTAATCACTGTCACAGCTGCTTGCTTGACTAGATGGAATTTTTTTTGTCAATACAAAATACCAGCTTTAATAACTTTTGCAGTTTGCTATGACTCTGAAACTTCTTTCTGATATATTTTTAGCAGCTTTGGAGATTACTGTCTCTCCAAAACTAGGCTTTTCAAATGAAAGAAATTATTTTTGTTCAATTTTGAGGGGTCATCCATAAGACATCCAGCACAAGACATCCCACGGTGGTCTGTTGTTCATTAATACTGTTCTCATTTAAAACTTCATAATGAAGGGTCTCAGTAGGATCCAGAAAATCTCTGTGATTAGCCCACGATCTTCCAGTGTTGGCTTAGAGTACATGTGCAGGTCAAACTGCAGTGCTTACAGTTCCTTATTCCTATTATTGACATCTTTAAAACTCAGTTCAAGGCTCTTTAGTCATCTACGAATGTTGTCTTGCAGTAAGTACGCAACATTAAATATTGGTTTAAACTTCTTAATCTTCCCTTTTAATTACGACTTGGTGGTATTCATCCTCACAGTGTCTTCTCAAAGATTTAAATAGCATCTATTGAGGAATATAATTTATGATAGCAAAATAAGAGCTGAATAATAGAATTGCATTTTAGGAGGGTAATATAATGCAGGAATAATTTAATAATGGTTGTGGTTTAATTAGTTTAAAATTATGTAAGCAGTTCATGTGTATTTTTTTTTCTTTTAAATGGATTCAGTTTGCATGGAATATTAAAGCAATGAGCTGTCAGGCAGTGTAAGAAAATACATGGCTAGACACACAGTGAAGCAGAGCATTTCATAAACACTTCAGTGGAATATTTTTAAATAGTCCAATATTAAAAAAGATTAGTTAGAAGAATACTCTGAAGTTATGAATTGTAAGCAAAGATATTTATTAAGCTGTTGACACCTGAGACACAAAAAATTTCTATTGTCTGCAAATCCTAGAATAGCAGCAAAAGTTTGCTGATGCTGTAGTATCTAAATGGAATCTTAGAAAGTTGGAAAGATTATAGAAACACTTCAATGTCATAATAAGAAAATGCAAGAGAGAAATACATATTATAGACTAAAAAAATCACTCTGGTTGTACATTTTAGGCAAGCCTGTCTATATGTCATTTATGGATAGACCAGATAAATCAGAAAAATATATTTCATCTTTACTCTCTTTCTCCTGTTAAAGAAACCTTCAGAGAAAACATCACAAGTAGGGACCCCAAAACCCCAAAGTTATGTATAACTTTATGTATAAAGGGGTCTGGTTCTTTCTCACCAGTCTAAAATTTGCTCATAGAACCAAGTTAAAATAACAAACTCATGGGAATTGCAAAAAAAGGAAGAAGCATTTTGAAACTGTGTTATCTCTAATTAATAATGTAATATCAGAACAAAGACCAGATTTTTGTCATAGTTCCCAGCTCTCTCCTTCATGCAAAACAAAATGTTTCCTGGGTTCGCTGGTTCAAATACCCGCCAATTTATAATTAGATTTTTCTCCTCCCATCCACTCATGCCAAATTATTTGGCAACTTTGGCCTATCTTTATCAAACTTTCTTGAGAGATTTTATTTCTGTGTTGGTTTGTTTGTTTGTTTGTTTGTTTGTTTGTTTGTTTTTTAAAAACCAGCTGTGCAGTAGAATTGCTGCACTAATCTGGCTTTCAGGCTTTGGGTTTATAGTAGTCCAAATTTTGTCACATGTTATTTAAAGGAACCCTGGAGCTGCTGCTGGACAGACATGGGAAAGAAAGGTAGTATCCATGTGTGTCTGAAGTAGATGCATAGTAGGAATCCTATCTTCTTCTAGACTTGCAGTGAAAATGGAGAGAGGGATGAAGCAGGCACAGTCACACCTGTGGGTCCAGGGGTGTCTCATCCATCCTTCCTCACCCTGGGCTCCTTGCTGCTGCTGTCCCAGAGTCTTCTGAGCTGCCACCTTTAACACAGTCCAAATTCTGGGTATTCACAGGGTGGTCACAGGTGCCATTCCCATAACTTGGGGTGATGTGTGTGGGAGTTGCTTTCTTTCCCACAGTTTGCCAGAGTAGAAATTTTTGTCTGGATGTGTTAACGTCATGTGCTAACCTGATCTCACCTCTGCTAGGCCTGGAATTGTTGCTTTCCTATTGCAACTTCCTCCCTTCTGTGCTTCTCCGAATTATCCCTGTGGTGGCTTATCATTTATGGCAAATTCCTCTTCTGGCCTTGACACTGTGGGAGAAAGGCAACTCTGTTCTTTAAGTCTTTTCAAATAGCCATTCTTGGAAGTTTTGTTACATGTGGCAGATGAAATTCAAGGAAACTTCTTTCAGATTTCAGGGAGGGCAAATTAAGGTGAATTAAATTATTTCTAGACTAAGCATATTATATGCACATGTTAGCTACCACAGCTTTTTAGTGCCGGGATATCAAATCACGTCTTGTAACTTCATTCCAGTCCTGGAATTAGAGGTCTTTGTTAAAAGACAACAGTCTTTTTGGCTTTTGCAACATGAGAGTATTTTTATCAAACACTTTGTGAACATTCAGGCATATGGATGGGACTGCGAATGGAGCAGGGTATGTGTTATTAGTGGAACCATATGCGCAGAAATGATTTCTTAAGAATGCTCCAACACTGTAGAGGACAGCTAGAAATTAGGACCTGGTTAGCAGTCTTAGCTAAACAGGGTATGTCATATTTTGCATTATGTGCCCTTATTGTATTGACGTATAATGTACTGTCTGGCATAGCACATTAGAGAGCTTCCTCAGCTGATGCAGAAAGTGACTGTGACAGCTGTTTTTATTGCAAATCTCTCCTCCAGTGTCCCCTCTGCTATAAAATTGGGAAACAAATGAGGGAACTTGATGAATAGCGGATTCAGTTTATTGGCAGTTACATTTATTTTTCTATCTTTATATAAAACATGAAGTATCAATATATCAATCTTTATGTGTGTGACTGTAACCATATTTTTCCAGCCTGTGCACAGTGCTTGTATTCTAGGCTCATAAGGTGTGTGGGAAAAGGCCCTCTAAGTGTTTGAATAACTCTTAGCACAATAGAGCTTACAGGATGATTTGTGCCTTTGGGCACTGCAGGCCTGTAAGTATGGAACATCTGAAATATATTCTGGAATATGGAACTGAAAATTAAATGGGAAATGCTCATTATGTTGCATATGTTATGATCAGCCTAATTTGTAAGTACTGAAGTGGTTTGTCTTCAGAGGGCCATTAGGTAATATCTGGACGAACCCAAAGCAGCTTTGGCTCAGATTTACAATGTTATTTAGGCACTTCCTTCACATTGATTTCCAAAAGCAACGAGGACAGAATGACTAGACTCTAGTGACCACCTCCATTTATTCTTTTTACTGAGCAGATAGGTTGCACAGTGTCTACCTGCTCAAATCCTGATCAGCCTTAGACAAATGACCAACACTGTGACTAAGAACCTGGGGAAACAGAGATAGCTCTCATCACAAACAGGTGCCAAACTGACTATTTTGGCCTATTGAAATCTGTGCTTGGGCATTGTTTGCAAACTTAAGCATTGGGAAACCATTGACACTCTTCTTAATTCAACCGAAATCTTAAGATTTGGATTTTAATATAAGATCTATGTATGTTATAGAGTGGATAGAACAGGATAGGGGGGTAAAGGGGAATGCTGGGTCTACACCTGGCAGCTGGGTTAGGTCCAAGTGCCCCAAGTACAGGCAGACCTGGAAAGTAGGCTGTAGCAGGACATTGGTGCCTGTTGGAGACATTTTCAATAGTTTAGTTTAAACATGGAACTGAACTGCTTCATAAATCTAAGTACATCATTCATTATGTGGGTCTTCTGCATATCTTTTGAATGCTGAAGACACCTTTGCATGCTATAAAAAAATATTGATATTTCACATAAGACACACTAACCATACTCCAGGACTGAGCTGTTATTGATTTAGCCATTACTTTTCACATTTCTTCTTTACCCTTAGAAGTTTTGCTGCTCACTGCATTTTATAATTATCGCACTCTGGAATTTTAAATGCTCCCAGAAACACCCCTGCCTTTCAGCTAATAAAAGACTAGTGCATTAGGTAGGATATTTGCTTTTGTTTTCAATCTCAGGTTTATATCTTTTATCATATCTGGATATACAACCAAGTGAATCATAATATGTAGATACAATCTCACTGGCCACAGGTCTCTAGGGAGGAAGATCCCATCTTGACCAGAACCTTGTGCTAGGCTCTATTTTACAACAGTGACCTGAGAAGCTGCAAAGAAATAATGTAGCATCAGCTATCATAAAAGAAATCACCACCTGCCATTGTCCCACACAGTTTGAGTTCAGTATTGTCTCTTTACCAGGAACGTGCCCTACCTGCAGTTGCACACAACACATCACTGTGTCCAAGAAAGTGAAATTGCAAGCACTTGATAGAAACAGCACCTTGAATCATTGAAAAATAACAAGCTTTTAGCAGTGTTTATGAAGAACAGGAAGGAGTTACTTTCTTCTTAAGATAAAAGCACGTATGTATTTTCATACGTGCAATGAAATTATGTATGGGTTTCTCAATATACACACAATATACATGTGCTTACTGCAAAGATGAAGAAAAGGTGAATGTTTAATTGCTACTTTTTCATTCTGTCTACAGATCCATTCTATTATCCTGCTCAAGCACAGTTTATCTTTACATTGATCCCATTTTTTATTTCTATAAAATGGGAATACTAGTATTTACCAGCATATGGTGTTGGAGAGACACATAGTCAGAACAAAATCACCTGGAAATAACATAATTAGGGCAGGATATGAGGCATGTGGATATTCATTTGTGCTTCTTGGCTGTGCATGGCCAAGAACAGCGCTCAGTGTTCTGAACATTGGTTTTTGCTCACACATGGCAAGGATGTAGAGTGAAAAAACAAATGATGGAATTGGAGCACTGTGTGACCTTGTTTTTTTTCATTCTCTGTGCTTTAATTTCTCTGCCTTTCACAAGGAATACTGGCATTTTCTTCAAACTTTAAGTGAATTTTGACATCTTAGAAAAAAGGAAGAGTTTTAAAAAAACCCCACACCATGTAAAAGGTATAGCTTGGAGCTAATCTTGAGAACACTTAAAGTCAGCTTTCTTCATGTTCTTTTAATGAATAAGAATACTGGTTCATTTTTGGAACCATAAATTGTCACAGAATTCATGGGTTTTACCAGTCCATATTTGTGAGTCCATAAAATGCTATATCTAATATAGTATATATCTCATGAAACAAGGAATAGGCAGCAAATAGAATTGTTCCAATGTTTTATTTTCTCCCAGTTTGCTCTTTTATTCTTTGCTTTTGTGTTTGGTTTTGAGCAATTTTTGGGACCTCTCATTTGACATGGGCAGAAAAAAATAATTGGACTTTTTTTCCCACTAGTCATGAAGACAGGGTCCAAGTGCTTCATGGAAACATAAAAATCTCATTTAACAAAAAGCATTTTTCTCCCTTTTTCCCTATCTTCATTGTGGTACTCAAGAGGATATTGGCATCTGAAAAGTGCTGAGTGCTAAATTAACGGGGTCACCCTGTGACCTGTACTGCACAGATGTTACCTTTGAATGGCTTCCATGGTTCTGGCATTTACTGCCTTAGCAGGCTGGGAGGAGGAGGGTAGGAAACTCACATGCAGTAATTATGTAGCTTATTTGAATGATAGTGTCTTTTTAAACAAAAACACAATTTGGTGTCTTTAACAAAATATTTACTAAGTACTTGCAAGCCAAAAAGATCAAGTATATTTCAGTTCCCATACCAGAAAGCTGAACTTATTTTCCCCCAGGTTTCTGCCAGAAACATTAGAAATTCCTGGAAAAATATGACTACTACTAGATTTTTAATATGAAACTCGTTTAGCAAGCAGATCTAATTGTTATTAGTACCTTCATTATGAGGGGAAGTGGAGGGCCAGGCACTGATCCCTGCTGTGTGATGATCACCTATAGGACACAAGGGAACAGCCTGAAACTGTGTTAGAGGAAGTTTGGGCTGGATATTAGGAAAATCCTTCTTCACCCAGAGGATGGCTGGGCACTGAACAGGCTCCCCCAGGAAGGGGTCACAGCACCAAGCCTGATGGAGTTCAGGAAGTGTTTGGACATCATTGTCTGGCACATGGTGTGACTCGGGGTGTGCTGTGCAGGGCCAGGAGCTGGATTCAATGATCCTTGTGGGTCCCTGCCAACAGAGGAGATTCTACAATCCTATATTTTCACAAGCAGGGTGAATAAGCACGTCCATACTAAAATCAGAGGAACTGTGATGGTTGTCAGCAGCCAAAGACTTGCCTTGGAAAACATGAGCACGAGGTATTTAAGCAAGTTAATCTTTTGGCTTATTTTTTTTCCCTCCACTGATATAGTCTCTTCTCAGAGTCCATTTATTCAGTCTGGGATCAGCAGATAATTCCTCCTGAGCTGCTAAAGATAACTTTATGTTATACAACTCACATTAGTGGTATTATTTTAATAACCTAATGATTAGTTCATTCCACTCTAATCTGTTCCATATGCAACAGGTTAGTCCACTTTTACTTTAAGCAACATAATTTGAATTTCAGTCTCCAAATTTTAGTTTCAGTGATTGCTAATCAACATCAGTTTTAATAATTCCTGTTTCTAAAGAGTATCATAATCATGTTTTCTGTCTTGATTTGATGTCCATTATCTGTGTTTATAAGTATGTAAATAATTAGATTTTGTACATAATATATAATATAACATCAAATGCATATACTGGCCCACTTATTTTCGGAATTACCTACATTTCCCAAACTGAGCCATTCAGTTACTCTTATTTGTAACAGAGGAGGTCTGAGGAAGAGATGAGATATGAATATGAGACCAAATTTTTCAGTGTAGATTCTTAACTACAAAAGCATCTTTTTCAAAGGGTAGTATAAGAAATACTTGGAAATCTAAGCCCATTTACATAAAACTGTGAGAAAGAATACTTTTTCACCTTCCAGGAAAAACACTAAGAGCTTTCTTAGTGTCCCCTAACCATCACAAATGTATTTTCCTGGTTTGAGAGCAAGAAGCATGAGATAAGACAAATGTGTAATTACTTCTTGACCCGCTCTTCTGGGTTATACATTTTCATGAGGTGCCATGATTCATTATTTGCATTGATATGTACAGAAGGATGGGGCTGCTTAGTTGATATTCATTTATTCAACAGTCTGTAATCTATATTTAATGGAGTACCAGACTGTGGCATAATAAACCGTTTAAAAAGATAGCTGCTGCTTACACAGGGGTTATTGCTTGCATAACCTGTACTTACTTTTCATTACAAAACTAAAAGAGCAAAGCATAATTCACACAAGAAAATGAAGTTAACATTTAATGGCTTGAAAAATGATAGTGTACCATAATGCTGTGCAGTACTCCGAACACTTATAAAACAAAACAGGGGAGCAAAAAAAAAAAAAAAATAAATACAAATAAAAAGGCATTAACAGGGCACTGTGAAATATGGGCACCAAAGCAAAACAATGCATTCTAGTTTACCACCTGCTTAGCAGGACCACTCAAAGATGGCTAATTAATCTGAAGCGAGTTACTGAGCACACAAAAAGACCAACGGTCACAAATGCTCAAATATTTTTGTTACATTTTTTCTTACATTTGCTACCTTTCTGTTCCTTATGTTTTCCTCCATTGAAATAGAAGTCTTCACATCGTATATAAAGTGTTGTTTGCTCTGCATATAGCCATGGCAGCTATTGACAAGCATCATTGCCTCTAGAAAGACATCTTACTGTAGGTCAGAAACCATCCAGATTTATTGGGATGAAAAGTCTGATTTTGGAACTGACAGCAGAGTGAGGGAGGTGTGCCTTGCTAACCATGATCAGTGAGGAAAACTTCAAGGCCGTTGTTGAGTTGATGGTAGTAAGTCCCAAATTTGGGGGTGTTTATAAGTCTGACACCTTTGACTATTCCTGTAATAACAGAGGTTTACAAGTCATCTCTTGCTGGACTTCCCAGTCACCTTAGCTTTTAAAAACAAATGCTGTTTCAATCAGCATCTGTAGCCCTGCAGAATTCTGAAGCTCCTCAGACCGGGAAATATAACTTTTATTCTTGGTGAAATCTTGACTGGAACATGTTCTTGCATACACAGGAAGTTATTGAGTGACAGCAGCAGCAGAATGCGGGTTCAGCAAGTTCAGCTATTCCTCCTTTGGGAAGCCATGGAATCCTCAGCACCACCCTCCACTGAGACACCACTGGAGGGACCTAAAACCCAAACCAACAGATGGAAATGTCAGTAGAAGAGCTCATCTGTGGCCATCTCCTTCTGGCATTTGAGGTGAGTTCACCTACAATGATTTAAAGGGAAATTTTCACCTTCCAGAAGGCAGAAAATTGTTTCCTGTTAAGTGTGTTGACTTCTGTTTCAGACAAAAACCCCCACGTTGTCTTCTTAGATTAATGTCAAGAGAAAAAAAAAAAAAAAAAGTCAGTTTAAATAAATAAATAAAACACTCTCAAGGGCATTAGAAATATAATTAAATTGGTGGCTAAAGGATTTCAAGTGCCAATTAGGGGTCATTGTAGGGTTGAAGAAATTGGAGAAGTTTTTTTTAATCCTTACATTTAAGAAGCTTTTTCTGCTTGTAATGCTATCACATTGTATAATTCAGTAAGTAAACGTGATATACATAGAAAATTAATGATCATGCCTTGTTGCCTTTTAAAGCTCTCTTTTTCTCTCTATGTCTGCTGAAGAACTTTTCTATTTTAGTGTCTTTGCTTGGTCTCTTCTGGGACTTGCATAAACACCACAGAAAGCTGACACCTGGGAATCCTAGCAGTTGCCTTAAGGGCAATTAGCTATAAAAGATAGGGCTAAAAGCTAATTGCTCTGGTTTAGTTCTCAAAGTGCAGGTGAAGTTTGCTGAGAAATGAAAGTTGAAGGGGAGAAAGGCCAGTTAAAAATTTCCCTCTTGAGTTTAACTGGAGCTTTTAGGACTGAAAATTTCTGCCGGTTCAGCCGTAAATCTCACGTTCTAGTGTCTGCTTGCATGATGTTCTGTGTCTTCACTTTTTAATTTACATTCTTGGGGATATTTTGCGCCTTTCCTTCCTCTGTCGGGGAGCTGGCAGAGAGTGAAAGGGGATCAAAAATGTTTGGAACTGGAAAGAAGAAAATATCTAGACTGTCAACATTTCTAGAGCTTATGTGGCTGCAAAGTGTGCTGGGATTTAAGATGGGTGTATGATGGCAACTGGAAAAACCAGCAAAAGGAATTTGTGATGTTCCTTTGGCTTGATAACTAAAGAAAATACATTGTCTTCCCAGTTACATTTTACATTAGCTATGTAGTAAAAATGGATTTTTAGGAAAGATTTGAAGCTGGTTCTATGTATTTGAGTTTGGGTGTGGGAGGAGTGCAATGGAGAATTATAAAATAGCTGTTGTGTTCTGAACAGGCAACTCACTGGAACTAGGAGAGGAAATGCTTTCCCATCTCAAAATCTCTGAGTTCTCAAATAATTTTCTTGTCATGACTAAAGATTTTTAAAATGTTCAGTTTTCAAAAAACACACAAAATATTTGTTTCAGTGTCTCTAAAACATCCTGTTTGTACCACTTTATGGGTTTTTTGACTCTTTTTGAAAACAAAATTGAGACAGAAAATTTTCTTCTACTCATTTTGAAATGTCAAGAAATATTGTATGAATAATGAGTGAAGGAAGGAAATCACAAAGTCTGAATTCAGAAATCTTCCTAAATTACCCAGTTCTACAAATAGCACTGATAATGCAACACATGTCTTCAAAAGCTCCCATCTGGCTCTATTTCCATGAATTAGACCCAGATTTACTGACAATCATTTACTGACAATGTTGAACAAACTGTAGTTTGCTCCCTCATACTTCAAAAAGATGTCTTGGTGTAAAGTGTACATCCCAGAAATGGCAGAGTGCCTGTGTTTGCCATCTCCCTGTCCACCATGGGGATGGTTGTTTCTTCCCTGATGTTTATCCAGCTGCAGAAGATCAGCCAAAAAGAGCCAATTCCATGCACCTTTTTCTGCACTTTTGTTTCTTACTTTCTGATTAAGAGAAGTTGTTTGACCTCCCCTCCTACCATGTCCTTTGAGATTGATATGAGATTGTGCCTTAACAGTTTGGATAGGAGGGGAAAATTAGGAAGGGAAGAGACCAGGCATGTTCTCATGACCTGACCAGGTCTGCTACATTTCCTTTGCTAAGACTGAGGCAATCTAGCTGTTGGAGACCCTATTTTACATTTGCTAAATTTATATCCTTGCTGTAACAAAAGATAAGACAGAGTTTAGAAGTAAGGTTATGTAAGAATGATTAATAATTTGGGAGGTTTGGACCCAGATACAGCAAATTGACTTGATGAGTGTCTGCAAACCACCTGCTGCTGAAAAATGGAGAGAGGTCAGGTCTTGACATGCCCTGGAGAAGGATCCTCTGAGACAGGTAGATGTATAGCTTGCCTGAGAAAGTAGAAATTCATGGATTTGTGATATGTACTGTGGAAGGATATAGTATTAATTTTGTATGTTCAAATGCAAATGTGGATGAGTATAACCAAGACAAGGTTGTCACTCTGCTTGAATGGAAATCCAGAAATAGTTTGTCCAGATTTCAGAGATCACTGTTGAGACTAATAAATTGCTGGTTCCAACCTTTCCAAAATAGTCAAGTGGAATTCAAAGGTGATATATGGTTTTGTCTTCAGTTTAATGTGAAAAGAACCCCACCTTCTTTTATTCATTAGCATTTTCATGTTTTCAGACGGATCAAGGTTACTTTGATATGTGTGGGCAAGAAAACTCTCAACTGGAATGTGTTTTAGGCTGGTAGTTAGAGCATGCATTCAGGGAGAAGGGTTCAAACCCACTCAGGGGAGGGCCAGGTTGGAGTGCCCACTGCAGCTGTAGCCCCAAGATAACGGCTGGAGAGGCACCACCACTACCTCCTCTCTTTTTTCCACTCCTAGAAGACAACTGGTTACCTAAGAACTGTGTTGGTTCCCAAAGCCTAATTAGCTGAATGAAAATGAAGATAGCAGCTTATGCTTTAGATATAGGTTTAACTCTGTGGTTCCTCATCTTAAATACTCTGACAGTTCCTGGCAGTGCTAGAAATAGGAACAGAAATCATCAGAGACATTTAAAATGTATGAAGATAAGTGTCTCAAAGATGAGAAGTGGCAGAATTTTCATAGGTCTCCCATTAAGATTGAGTTATTTTCTGGTTTTCCACGTATTTGAGTGTATTTTCATGGTAAGTGCGCTTTTCTAAGATAAAGCTGAATAAGGCTGGCAAAATCAGCTCCTCATGTTCAGCACTAGGAAAGACCAATTGCCTACAGAGGCAGCCAGCTGCAGCAGGGAAAGGACCAAGGTCTCCTGGCTTGCTAGGCTGATCCTGAAACCTTTGATGACCAGGTCTATCTACAGCTCCAGGAGCAGGTGGAGGCTGAAAATGAACCAAAGAAACAAGTAGCAGGGGAAAAACATCAGGGCATGAAAACGAAATGCTTTCTACTTTGAAAACGCCATTTCACTAAATAATTGAGTTCCTTCTCCACAGGCATGCTTGTTCCATATGCTCAAAGTTTAAGCTAAGTATTTGCTTCTTTTTATTACTTCTCTGTTATCAGTACAAGCATGTAATCTTGGGCTTACTGCTAAGTGTCTATCTGTCTTCAGTTTTTATGCTCTGTAATTCCCAAGGAAATCAGTTCCGGATATCTTGCATTGAAAACTGTGCTCACTCTGCAGGCTAGAAGAGTTTTAAAACTGTAGGCAATGATGGTAATCCTTTGTGTAGTTACACTGGTGTAAAGCCTGAGTAATTTTAACGTAGCAAAGAGAAGCATTAGGGTTGCTATTCTCAGGAGGATGCTCACTAATTATTTCCAGATAAGGTGGTGGGAATAATCAGAGCTAGATATTGGAATGAACATCCAATGTAATTTGTGTCCACGTAATAATACCAACACCTACTTCTGTGCAACTTCTGTTATCACTTTTCTTTTTTTTTTCTCCTTTTAAATTGAGAAGGTACAAGAAAGCTTACTAAAAACACAGGAAGCGAACTGTACATGTGTCTTCTTGAACCCTGCAGATTTGTATCAGGCAATGAGGTTTACAATATGAGTGGATTTGTGTGGCAGACATCACTGGCAGTTAATGTGGTAGAGGGGAGGTTGCTGGGTTTGAACTGAACTCAGTGGCACTGAGTGCTTGGATAGAGAACAGTCTGACCCACCCAGTGCTTCTCAAGGAAAATGAGGAAAAAGACACAGTTTGGGATGACAGAGAGGTGCTTGGTTGATCTAAAGCCATGTCTTAGTTCTGACGAGCTAAGAATTATTTCTAATACACATTAAAAATGAAAGTTCTGCTCCAAATGAAATCGCTGTGTTTCCAGGTTGGTTCCCTTTCCACAGGGAGCCTAGTGAAGTACAGGACATTTCACCTTTTCTTGGAGCATGGCATACTGAGAAATTTGTGTCTGGAGGTACCAGGGATCAGGATATGGAGATTAAAGTTGTCCTAAGCGTAAACATCTTATTCTGAGCAGTCTTCTGAAATTATTAGGACTTTTTTTTACATTTTTCTTTTAGTTTGAGGAAATTGTTCAAATTCCGTTCTCTTCCTGGAAACTGCTGTCTCCCAACAATACCTTGCACACTAACAGCTTTTTTTTATTTATTTATTTTTTTTAATTGTTTTAGCCAATCAGTTGTCACCTGTAGGAGCTTACCCTGGCAGAGTGCCTATTTTGTGCTTTTTCCTTTATAAGTCTGGTTTTCAGTACAGGTTTGGGCTTTGTCAACCCAACCTCAATTCCCTTTTTCAGCTGCCATTATTCTGCACCTTTAGAGATAGCCAGGTGCTGACACTGAGGAACACTCTGATATTGGAGCCGTTTTGTTGTTACAACAGTGGTAACCTCATGGCATTTCACCTGTAATTTCTTTTACAGAATCCCCGGTATCTTCAAGTTCAAGCATTGTGTAATTTTATCAGGCCTCGAGGTGCTGCTCCCACTCAGCCATCAGGGATCACTGGAGACCTTCCCTTTCATTCCCTGCAGTCACCATGAGATGGCACTTGTCACTTGCTGGACTTGTTTCACTCCCTTTGAACCACAACGACTCAAAGCTTATTGATCCTGGGAGACACGGATCTTCCCAGCCCCACTGCTCGCAGCCTGCAAGTGTGAAACTTTACAAGTGACTTTTAAAGGCAGCCAAGGAATGTGTGAGACAGATTGTTAGGGGAAAAAAAAACCAACAAAAAACAAAACACCAAAAAAACAACCAACCCAAACCAAAACCAAAACAACAACTCAACATTATTTAATTTGATGGTGCAGAGCTTTATGCCAAAATAAGGCATGTGTTTGCTGTTAGCAATCAAATAGGTTTAGCAATGAAAAGTGACATTTTTGTTTATGGCATTTTACAAGCAGGGGCTCCCTAGGGAAATTAATTTGGCCCTCTGGAATGCTGCCCTCCTCTATGTCACTTTCCCTGCAGCCCCAGCATTTTTTTTACCACAAAGGTTTGTATTTTTGGGTGGATAGAACCCAGAGGGAGGGATGTGGGTGCAGTAGGTAGCTTCCCTAACTCCACATTGCATTGTAAACCCATGGCAGGTCTGCAGCATTTTCACAGTGCTCTCTAATAAATCATCAGACCCAGATCCTGGACTGCAGCTAATAAGCTACCATCTAGAGAGCTGGGTTTTATTTTGTCCTTTCAATAAAATCCCAGAGCACAAACCCAAGCTTTTTAAAATAGTGGTCCCCAAACATAGCCTGCAGGCAGTCTAAATAATTTAGGTCCTTCTTCATCTCTGTATTCTGTGGAAAAAAAAAAAAAAAAAAAAAGCCTGGAAATTCTCAACTTATTTCCTAGTGACAGATTTCTCCAATTTGTGTCTCCATTCTCTCTAGCTATATTCCCACCCCATTTTCAGCTGCACAAGTTATTCTCATCTTTTCAAGGACTGAATGTCCTATAATTTTTTTCAATGTGTGTTTTCAAACAGTTGCTCCCCTCCATCCTGTCGGTAGTCAAATGATATACACAAATAAGTACATTGCTTCTTAGTGATTTTTTTTCTTATGTGGAAATCAGTAGTACCTTATACCTATAGCTTGCAAATTTTATAATCTAATTTTCAATGTAGCTTTATTTCTTTATTTCTAAAACCGTGAGAGGGTACTATAGTTATAAAACATTATCACTATCAATAATTTTAAAATAATCACTAAATGACACCTTGGTTGATCGTATCCTGGGGGTTCAAGAAGAGGAAAGTGACAAAAACTTGTAGAATTGCTGTGTTTTCAGTCATTTTCTTGCAATGCCAAGATTTTAAGACAGGGAATTGATCTTTATACTGTTAGCTATCCTGATCTACAGGATTGATAATGGAGGATGAAATTTTATTTTCCAATGCTTAGTTTATTCCTCTTTGAAATGAGTCCCCAATTTATCCAGGGTTAGGGTTAGGGTTATGTGGCTAGAGATAGTGCTAAAGACAATCTTGCGGCTGA
>VZSR01003282.1:13090607-13192986 GCA_013398615.1 Brachypodius melanocephalos | reverse complement strand
GTTAAGGTTAGGGTTTTCAGTCATTTTCTTGCAATGCCAAGACTTTAAGACATGGAATTGATTTTTATACTGTTAGCTATCCTGATCTACTGATTGATAATGGAGGATGAAATTATATTTTCCAATGCTTAGTTTATTCCTCTTTGAAATGAGTCCTAAATTTATCGAGGCTAGAAGTGAGTGTATGTCTGGGCTCTTCTATAGCAGGATTTAAATTTTGCCCTTGTAACAGAAAATTTCAGAGCATAAAGTAAGTTTTGGTTGAGGAAAGGCATCAAATCCTGCCTTTGAAGAGGTGATAAAGGCTTTACACTTTCCTCAAGAGTTTCTCAGTCAATCTCTTTGTTAAGCATGCATGTAGCAAATTTCCCAGGCTTATGTATGTGATTCAGTTTCCAGGCTCTGGTTACACCTTTCACCAAAAGATTGAAGGCTTCTTTATGCACCATACCTTCTTTCTTTGAACTCACATATTTCAACCAAGTTGTCTTTCACTCTTCTTTTCCGATTAGTTAAGCGGATTGAGCTCTGAATCCCACAGTCAAGTGTTTTTTTTCCCCAGATTTGAAGAAATTCCTGGGAGTCATTTTATACCTTTCTCCTATAGTGTTTTCCTTCTAATTTATCCTTGCTCTTCAACATCCTAAAGAAAAAAAAAAAAAAAAAAAGTAGAGGTATTTTGCAATGCCCGGTATCTAGAAATCTAATCAGCTGTACAAGTTTGAAACTCTAAATAAATGTAAGAGGTCTTTTAGTGGCAAAACTTTCCAAACAGAGGCTATGAAGGAAAATCTCTCATTCTCTGTTGGAGCCCATAAAGGGAGACCATGGAAAACAATGTTTTCAAACTAGCAAAGTCAGTCATCTTAGAAGGTGAAGACTAATTTTTTTTCCTCTTTTTATTTAAAATTATGTCATAGACTTAAAAAAAAGAAGAATTTTAATGGAAAAATAGGAATCCGTTCCAGAGTAACCAGGGCCTCATGTTTATCTGTCTCCAGTGAGTTCCCTAGTCTCAATGTGACAGGGTGAAATGTATTTTTCCAATATCTCTTAACAAATGCCCATGATATCATGTGTCTATTTCTCTCTTTATGGGACAGAATCTGGCCTTCTCGAGGTTATCTGATCCACTGTGTTTCTTTTCCAATAAAGAAAAGGGTGGAAAGAGCAGTAGAGAGGAGGACAAGACTGGTAGATTGGTAGCTCTAGGGCATTCCTACTGATTACCAGTAGGAATGTTAGAGAAGAATTGTGTGCTGTTCAAGAATTTTTAAGAGTGTGGATAGAAGAAAAATAGGAAAAAAAAAAACTAATCAAAGTTTTGGATAGAAAGGGAGGTATTATCCTGTCTCTCATGAATACTTCCTTTGCAGAAGTCTCCCTGATTGGGAGTTAGAAATTAGAATCATGGGCAGAAAATAAAGGTGAATAAAGAAATAGGGAAGAAAAGAAACACAAACCCAACAAATCAAAAGATCTTCGCTCTGGCAATTTTTCTAGAGTATCTTTGTGAATACCTGATGGAAAAACAGCAGCATAATGTAGAATATCAGAATTTATTTTCTGCTAAGAGGAGAAGGAGAATATTTTACTAAGAAGTTTTTTTTTCCTAAGTCTTCCTTTAGTAAACCAAAACTTTGTTACAGCAAAGAGCATTACATGTTTTTATATATACAAACGTGTGTGTGTGTGTACATAGAGGCTTTTGATATAGCTTTAAGGACATTTTAGTCTTTTTCTCTCTCCCTTCTCTCTTTCCATCTCTTCCCCACCTATTTGGTTTTGCAGTTCTGTTTCACTTCCAGCAATTATGTATTATGCATGCACAGTTCAGTAAAGCTAACAAGAGTTCTGCAGCACACTGTCTTTGTACATAAGTACTCCTCTTGAAAGCATAAAATCAGATTGCAATTGTTTAATAACAACAGCTTTTGTAATAACAAAAGAAATTAGACTCTCTGAGACATTTTTATGGGGACATAAGCCCTGTAGGTACTTTGTTGGTTTTTTTATTAATCTCATGATTCTTTGGTTATACACAGAAAAATATTTAAAAGAATTATTTGTTTTGCCTGGAAATTGTCCTTTCCTGTGTGTTCAATGCTCAGTATAATTTCCCAGTTTGGTTAATGTTGCACTTGCTTGATTTATATTACTGGCTTTGCTTATATAGGTAGGCATATTTCTTAACAACCTACAGACCAAAGTCTTAAAATACTAGAGCTTTGCTAGCATTTTAATGCAATGAAAATGTATTAGTTTTAGAGAGGATATTTTTCAGGCCTTGTAACTGGAATTAGACTGTTTGGATTTTTTTTACAACTCCCAAATCTCTAATTTTGGTATTCTAAATGTACTGGAAAGACAATTATTTCCTTCAACTGAGAATTTCTGGACATGTGTGACTGCTAAATGTAAAATAGATTTCATATGAAAATAATAAAAAAGAAAATATCAGCTATGATGAGTGTTTAGGTACCAATAAAACAGTTACAGGAGAATGTCAGTGTTAGTGGTTAGTGGCTCAGAAATTCATTGATAGATGGAAAGGAGTAAACACTTTTCTTCAAGGTATGCAAACCTAAAAATTGCCTTCTGGGAGGTGTTTCGGACTTACAGGGCTGTTACTGGTTTTGGGGGAAAAAAAGAAAAACAAAAAAAGAGAAACCTACTCCAGCAATCTTTTTTTTTAATTACTCTTTGAGCTTCGAAGGTGGAAAGGAAGAGGAAGTAAGAGAAGCACACGTGGGCAGGCAATAACTATAAAGAGTCCAAAAACTCTTATCACATTCCTGCATAAAAGAGAAGCCAACTAGTGAGATGTGAGAAGAAATATATTCCCTTATCTGTTAACAGTCCAACAATACAGACAAAACATAGAGACATTTACAAAATCTTGTAGTGCAATTTTTCATTTCTATAGATTTTTTTCTTTTTAAAACCTGTGCAACTTAGTAAAAAAAAAAAATCCACTTAATATCTCCAAGCTGCAGAATCTGCACTACAAGTTGAATTTTTTTTTTTCTTCATTTTCTTCACTAAAAATCTTTTTCATCTGAAGCCCGATTCCTACAACATCCGCAGAACGAGGGGAAAAGCCCAGAATCTTACTTTGACGGTGTGTCTGTTTCTCCCTTTTGTATTTGGAGCGGCTCTGATCTTGGGGCGAGCAGGGGAGCCGGGGTGGCACGGGCTCCCTTCATGCGCTGCTGGTGACAGCAGAGCCGGCTAAGTGACACAGCCACAGCCGGGAGGGAACCAGACACATGGCAGAGGCTGTCACCGGCTCCTCGCTGTCACTGCATGCAGGGCACTTCAAAAGATCCGGTTCTCCAGAGATTCCTTGAACCCGTCTTTGTTTTTCCTTTCGTTGTCGTTGTTGCTCTTTCCCCGTTCTTGACTCTCTGCTTGGGTTTTCCGTGTTGCTGCGCCTCCTTCTCATCCCTTCTGAGTCAAATTGGGAAGCTGTGAATATCTCCTGGTCTCACGTGTTCAGAGGATATGAATTTTTAGTCATTATTATCATCCATAATCATCATTATTTCGTTGCGTTTATGTAGTGCTGCTGGTCTGGCTAATGGTTGTAGAAAACGAGGGAAAAGAAGGTTCTAGCCTAAAGGATTTTGCAGTCTGTTTGTGGGATGAGCAACATCACAGTCAGCACAGTCTGGGAGCTGAGGAGAGCACTGCGATAATGAAGCCAGAGGAAAAGAAAGTATCATTTAGAATGTGTTTTCCTTTTAGCGTGTGTGTTTATTGACTTGCCTTACCTTGCAACAAAAAACTCCTGTGGGTTTGTCCAGTCAGGCGTGAAATTGGCAGCAGAAACGTAGAAAGATAAACACAAAGGCCAAAAATCCCCAGACAGACTTCATGCACTTAAATTTGACTCAGACTGACACAGTCAGGGCCACCATCCCTTTTTTGAAGGTATTCTCCTTTGGATTTGTAAATTTAGGAAAGCAGAAATTACCAGTCAGGTAAGGAAGTGAGCCCATCTCAGCCAGTAGCACATCTTAGACCACTTGGTTTAGCGATGAGGACCTCCCTAGTCGACAGATTTGTGGTTATCTGTCCTATAAGTAGGTCTGGTCTCTAACAGCTTCAGACAGACAGGTCACTGAAAACGCTTACATTTCAAATTTCAAAACACGTGTTTTTTCATGGTACCCATCCATGCCTTCTCTCTTGTTACACAAGTGGCTATAGGAAAAGGAATTAAACCACCTAGAAAGAATATAATTTTCTTGGCTGATAGCCCCAGGACATTGTCTGCAGACATGCTGCTGGTACACGTAATCCACTTAATGCGAGAGAAACAAAATTTTTGCAAGTGAATGAGTCATTGGAATAAATGCAGGCATCCAGGGGTTGCTGTAAAATAGATGGAATGGAAACAACCAGTGTATTTGCATGGAACCTTACATGGGAATCTCCTGGTTTTACCAAAGGGACAAGCTGGTCTTGACAGGGACAAGAGATGCAAAAACATAACGCAATCCAGGAGCGAGTAAAAGTGTCTTCTTTCCGAATGTGTTGGTCAGAAAATTGAGAAGAGGTCATTTTTGGGGTTCTGTCTGAAGATCACCTGCAAATTTCAGCTGAGGAAGAAGATGGCTCTGACTGCTTGATGGAGCTTGGGGCCATGAATGGATTAAACACACTTCCATCTCTTTCTGACTGCAATTCAGTACAATTGAAGGCAGAGCATGATCTTCTGTGTCATTCCCCCCTCCCCACCACACACATGCACACTAAGATCAATGGAGATTTGCAAAGGTTTCAATTTGTTAGAATTTGTGATGGGACTTAGACGTTTTCCCAAGTAATGAATTATTTGACTCCCGCTCCAGGTTACAATTGCAAAATACTCAGCCTTTTTCACAGAGATCATCCTGATGGATCTTTTTTCTCTTTACAGAGAAGGCAAAGCCTGTGTACAGCAAGACCAAGTAGCTTACAGAGCATTTGTATAAAATTTATTCTCATTTTTTTTTTTCCACAAAAGCTTTTAAGAATGCCCCTTTTTAAAAGAATGCTAGGAAAAAAAGGTTTATCTCTGGCTTAGAAAAAAACCCTTGCATATTTGCTGAGTTACCAAGCTGTCCTCTATGTTCATGTTCTCATTCTTTAAATTATATTTCTTCTGACAAACTCATTTTCAGTCACAGTAATGAGCAGATAAACAAGGGGTAGCAGTGGATAGCTGCAGAGTGAATAGAATAATTCAGAAGAGGAACTTTTTTTCCCTGAAGAGCATGTCAGCTCCTAAAAATTTATGCATCTAGCCTTGAGATATGCAAACCATACGCATAAATAAATAAGCTTTTGAATGCACACCATAGGTTTTGGCAGTGCTGGAGATACTGGGTGGGGAGGAAACCTGAAAAAAACATTCAATTTCTCCTGACTATTGAAGATGTACAATTATTGGGTGTAGTAATTAGACAATGAAGCTGTCTCTAATAAATCTGTCTTGTGGCCCTTGGAACTTTGGTAGCCATGAACACGAGATTTTTATTGAACGCTTTATGGTCTTCTGCTAAACATAGTATCAGCTTATGAAATTTTGAAGAGGAGCATCCCCTAACTTCACCATCAGAGGCAGGAGAGACAGAAGTTAATGACATTAAGAGATACATTGCCTTTTCAACAAACTAGGTGTGATACTCACCCAAATCTTCCAGCAGTGGTGCCTTAAGCAGAAAAGCTCAGAAGCCTCAACCACCTGACTCACTGCAAGGAACAATTTTGTTGCTTTAATTTACAGATCCTATTGCACATTCCAAATTTGGGGTAATTTCTGTTTGAATGAATGTGTGTGGCTGGTGACTGAGCTGTTGTGGTGCTGGTGAGCTTCTTGCAATTTTATAAGGCGTTATCCTGGTTTTGGTACTATCAGCAGGTTTTTGCATGATGACAAGTCCTGTAGGATTTATTTGTTGGCTGTCAAAATGAGACACAGACTGAGGAGAGCAGTGACCTCTCCCCCTCTGTTTACCTTACTTGGTGTCCAAAATTATGTATTAATACTCTTAAGACTCTTCTTAGTTTACAGCTGCAGGATGTCATGGTTTGGCAGGTAGCTCTGGTGGGAACTCAGAGAGTGTGTGTTAAAGGCAGGGATCCTCAGGGCCTCCTGAGGGTGTGTTTTGGAGAAATCCATGGAAGGAGCTCTCTGTCTTTCTGAAATACTGCTTTATTAACTCAAATACAGTATTTTTCTATTAAAAATAGTAAGAGCAGAAGGCAAGCCATGAAAAAAACAATCACCCAGATCTTCGTACATCGTCTAATAATTACTTACTGTAATACTAGCACAATGAGATCCTTAAAACCAGTGCATGGTAATACTAAAAATAAGATTTGCAGCTGTTTTCTTTTTGAAAATGCAATCTGTAGGAACAAGGTCTTTTACTGAATTTTACAGTCACTGATGAGATGTGAAACCACATGTTAGTTTCGTATTCCTTTAAAACTGGGATGTTTCCAAGAGTTGAATAGAAAACCCTTCTTTTCCTGTGGGAATTATGTACTTATGATTTTCTTAGAGTTTTCAGTCCAATTTTTGTAAAATGCAAGTATTTTTGTCCTTATAAATGAGGGGGACAGGCTTTATCATTTAGCACTCTCTTGTCAGCATCAGTTTTTAAGGTAAAATGATTTTTAATTCAAATTTCCATTGAATGAAATAAAATTAACTTTTAAACCCATAATTTCTAATCACTTCCTCCTATGAAATATTTCATTCATGATTTACATTATATATAACCTGTAAATTAGATGCAAGAGCTCAGCAAACCTATATGCTGCTTAAACCTTTACAGTGTGCAACTTCATCACTGCCAATAACTTATACCTTGATGGTCTGGGTCTCAGTTCTTAGCATATCACTTCCTTCTCTACTTTGAAATGCATAAAAAATGCCATTTTTATAAGAGGTTGCCCAACAGACTGCCTGAAGCTAGGGTTTTTATATAGACATCAGGCTGTCCTTCATAATTGCCAAAACCTGAGAGTCTAATATCTCAATTTTCAAAACTTTCTTTTTAGAACAATAAATGAATAATCAGTAGCATCTTTGGCAAAAATGTTAGTCTATGAAAAATAATTTGGATATTTAGTGGTTGAAAATTTTGTATTGACTGCCTTCCAAATGCAATATTACATCTCACTTTGCTTTGAAATACTTAAATAAATTTGATGACTATTGTTTTAAAGGAAGGTAAATTGTTTCATTTTCTTTTGTTTTGTTTTCAATTTTAGAGATCTAGAAAGAAAATAATAATTTTCATTTTTTTCTTAGACTAAAATTTTTAACTCCCTCCCTTTTTCCTGGCTTGTCCCTTCCCTGTCTGTTTAAAGTTTTTTGTTTCATTTTTGGGGTGTTTTTTTTGTTTGACAGGAGAAATTTCTTTAGTCATCCAGGTATGGCAGGTAAGGGATGGTATGAGATGGCTGTTTGATGATGGATTATTTGGATATGCTTTGTGCCAGTACTTTTTGTTAGCCTGAATCCTATCACCTTTTGACCTGGAACTCTTCAGAGCTGTGTGCTTACTGATGTTTGATGCTGCAATATATCCATCCCTGAGTTGGCTGAGACTCCTATGGCTCTAATACCTGCCTAAAACAGTCTTAATTTACTGACATGTTATTCTCTTATTCATCCCTCCTGTGGCATCTTTATGTGATACACTTATCTTTGAAAAAGTAACATCTCTTCTTTCCATGGGCTCCTAATTTGACTGGGTTTGGAGTTTTGAGTTTCACTGAAATCTCCTCTGACTTGGACCTGAGAGTTAGTGCAATTGCTCCCATACAAGCTTTATATAAATCAGAATGAGCATTTTCTTACATTGTTCATGATCTTTCTAATGCTTTGCCTCCAACTTCTGCACACCTGATATTAACTTTAAGCAAATGTCCATATTTTTATTTATAAGCTGGAAATTATCTCTCAATATCCTTGTTATTTTTTCCTTATCCTGTTATTCACTTCACACACTGACTTCTAAGACAACTGGTCTTGTCTAAGTGTTTCTTCTTAGCTGAACTCATTAGGGTATTTTTTTATGCATGAGAAATTGTTCTCTTTTCATATACATTTCCAATTTGTACATACTTTCTTGTGCATCTTGAAATCTTGAAACTAATTTTCCTTCTTGCATCCCACCAATAACATCAGTGTGACAATGGGCACTGCCACTAGAAAGAGACAGAAAAACAATCATAGATTCTCCTAATCACTCTCCTGGTTTTGTCTTTGGTTTGGACACATCACCAATGCAGTTTTATTCCTGTAGACCTGGGGCACCATGTCAGCCAACAGAGACTACTTGTTTCCACTGTGGGGTGGTGGAGGTATTTGGGTGCTGTTTGGGTTTATTGGGTTACACCTCCCTGTTTGGAGATATTTGGGTATCTGTTTTGGTAGAGAACTCAACCACCTCCATCACTTTCATTGGGACAACCTCCGTTCCTACAAGCTTGGTGCATAAGCATCTGTTTTTGAAAAGAAAACTAAATTCACCCTTAATCTGGAGTCAATTTTATGAGCAGCTTTTGAGGATGATTTCTGAAGATTAGGTATAAATATCCAAAGGATTTAGATTGACAGTAAGAGACTCTGGATTGGAATGAAAACAGGGAAAAATATAAAAAGATAAATTTATGATCTTATAATTCTGTTGAGTCTCAGCAAGCTAGAGCACATAAACTTTTAAATGCTAACATAGGGATTTTAAAGTCAATGGAGTGTTTAATAGAATTCTGTACAATGCATGCAAAATCAGGGAAATGTGGCAACAGGCAAATTTGGAATGAGTGAAACCTTGAATGTGGCTTGGTTACATAATTAAAACTAGACAAACAAAGGAAAATGTCAATAATCCAACCAAGAAGTCACACAAATATAGATTAGTGTCTCACTATCAAGGAAAAAAACCCCAACTAATCAAAACAAGCCCACAGCTTGGAAAGCAGATTGAGAACCAGTAAGAACAAAAAGGATTTTGAGTCATATAGGAACTGATAAAATTATGCACTGAACTCCCCAGTATATGATTCAGTTGAGGGAGCACCTGGGATGACTATCCTGATACACACATCCTATGTCTGCCCTCAGGGATGTCCAGCACTAAATATAAAGTTTTCCCTCCTAAGAGACCTGGAGCAGGAGATTTAAAAAAAAAAAAAAGGTGAGAAATGCAGATATGATGCTGTTCCAGCAGAGGAACTATTTCTTTGCATGATCAGATCTGTGATGTGGTTGGGGGATCTGAGGCCAAGAGGTTGGCAAAGATGTCTTAAATGCAAGATATTTGCATTTTGGCAAAACAGGAACAAAAGCAGCACCAGCTGTACTGATAACATACCAATCCTTTCCATCACAGAACTTATCTTTCATACAGAAAGAAGTGTTCTTCACCTTTTGCTGTAGCTCATGCCCTGCTGTGCCTTTCCTAGATGCCCAAATGGGATATTTTTCCTCTGGACCCTGCCTGGCCCCTATGACAACAGCAGAGAGAAAAGTGGAATTTATCATGTACAATTAGGTCCAGCTGAGGGACTGTCTTGTCATGGGGACACTGCCTCAGTTTCTGATTCAGCTACTCTTGCTATGGGATCATGACTAATATTCCCAGTTTTTGCCATCTTCCTCTTGTCCTCTCATATGGCAGAGATTCATCCTCAGTGCAATTCAGCAGCCCCCTCATCCAGGCTGGGGCATCCCACTGGAACAGCAGCTACATTGCAAGCCTGCTCTGTGATTACAGTGACAGAAACGTGGCTGATCCGAAGAGTTTTAGGAATTAAAATGTACTCTGCAAATAAGAGGTTTGAAGAATAGCTGTTTTCACAGATTATGGGATGCTTCAAAAAGAAGTGCTGGGATTAAAGGAGCCTTGGTTTTATTTTAGGAGTCAAAGACATGTCAGACCTTTTTAGCAAAATGTGATTAATACAAAATTTCTCAGTTGATTCCTAATATTAATATGAAAAACCAGGCAGAAGTGAATAAAAATCCAGTCAGCTGGATATTTCACTTCATCATCTATTAATCCCTCTCTGAATGAGAGGCATCAGATACAATTTTCAGGTAACGTCACATGAGCTGGCACTCCACAGTTCTCTTTTCTGACTGAACAGCAGTAGTTCTGCTAAGGTTTAGTCCAATGAGTTTATTTCAGCAGAAGACTCTTGGCTCCAGGAAATGGCCCCAGGGGGTTCTGGTTTTGTTGGAATTTGGGACTCACAGCACAGCTTCAGTGTGAATTCTTCAATGCCATATCAAGGTTTTGATTACATGGTGACAGCCTCTTCTGTAAGGACACCAAGGATATCTCTGTGGTCCTGGCTGTTTTTATGGTCCTTTCAGAAAAGTGTTACTGTGAGGTTTTTGGATTCTGCCACATTTGTAGAAACATGCCCAACAAATCCCAAAGAAGAGATGAGGAAGGGCTGGTACCCCATCCCTACCCCAGACCACTCCAAACACTCTCCAATACAGTCACACCTCTTCCTTAAACCAGGTGAAAGGTCTGTACACTGTCCATGCTCAAGCGTTTATTTCATACAAGGAGTTTGAACTCCTAAAACAAACCCATTTTCTCTCCTGTCTAAAAATAACTTTGTTATACATCATGGCCAGCATTTCTTTTTTCCTCAAACTGAAAAATAATTAAGACCTCTATCCCTTCCCTCCATCTCCCTGCCCAGCTCTATAATATCTCAATCCATTTTTGCATTGCTATTACCAATTTAATTCATCCATATTAATCCTGTGGTCACCTTCAATGATTTCAGTGTAGTCAGTCCATGAGATGAGCCTTGAAGTCTCAGATGATTTGTAGGACAGTTTTTTTGTTCTTTTCATTGCTGATGTTCTTAAAGAAAAATAGTATTGTGCCCAAAGAAGGATACAAATACATTTTCCTGACAGGCAGAGAGGGAACATTTTTGTGATGATTGAAAAAAGTCTCAAAAGTTGTGGGGATAAAATATGATGAAATTGGGATGCAAAAATATTGAGACGAGGTTAGGGGAACTTGCTGCATAAGCAAAGTGCCAATACTCTGGGCCTGCTTCTGCCAGCATGGATGTTTAACAGGGATTTTGCATGTTTCTGATCTCACTCACAGACACATTGCAGCATTAACGCATCAGAGCTTGTCCTTCAAGGCCTGTGAATCACCTGCCATGATTACACTGCACACAAAACAGGGGTGAATGCTCATATGGGGGACTTTCTGTACCTTAGAGAGTTCACTAGCAGCAGCTGTGGGTGAGGCTCTGAGTAAGGATCCAAAAGATAAACTAATATGGATTCACAGGGGAAAGGGACCAACACTCACTGTGGTTACTAAGCATTGAGAACACCACAGAATCCCTATGATGCCTCTAATTGCAGCAACAAATTAAAACCTGGTTTTTTCCACACAAACACATAAAATTACACCTTAATTTATCTCCTGATCTGGGAATGAATGAGGAATTCTGGCTGCACACAGGGTTGTAGTGTCCTTAAGAACAGAGTCCCTGAAGGCTGGTCATATGTACATATATATTGTACGTGTAGTGCCACTGAATGCAGTCAGCTACTCTTGGATGTGAGTGCTGTTTAACCAGCAGGGATGCCAAAATCTGTCTGCTTATTGCTGACTCTCAATTCGTGTTTGATCAAAGCCCCACTGATACATCTATCAAACTTGCTGCTAACTTAAACACTACTGCTCTCATTTCGAGTGACTGAGTCATTTCCTCCTGTTATGTTCAGCCTGCTGTAAACACCAGCACTTTCTGTAAGTCTCTCTTTTCACCCTGCTGTTTAATAATCTCCCCAGCTTTTTTTTCCCATGAAAAATGTATTCATATTTCTGGAAATTTTCATGCTTATTGCTCTTGTCATTTAAGCCCTCCTAGCCGGTTGCTCTCTGTTACCTTCTCTATTGCCTATTTGTGCCCCATGATATGAACAAATGCTCATCTCTCTGGATTTTCATGCTTCCTTTTCACACCAACCACAATTAACAAGTCGTCAGTATGAAAAATTATTATATATAATGACTATCTGGAGTGAATTTGTACCATTTTTGGGTTAAGACCCAATCTCTTAATCACATAAACATTTATTCTCCTTCCTTCTTAATTTACTAAATAATAAGGCTGGTTGATGGTTTAATGTATGGATTCAACTAACTATTATGTCTCTAGGCAATTTTTAAGGTTAAACTTTTCAGAGATGTGTGATACATCCTCAGGCAAAAAATCTGCTTGTATATCCTCTAACTGCTGAGTCTTCACGCAAAGTTTGAGCATTGCCTCTTAATCCTCCTCGTTTTAAATATTTATTTATTGTTGTACAATATGTGTTATGTCATTAGACTGACTAGGAGTAGGCAAGAGTGTTTTGAAGAATAGTTTCATTAAAGACAAAATAATCCATAAAACCGGGGTTCAGTTGTGGAGATGCGTCTTTATATATGCATATATTTATATATATAAACACTATGTAGGTATATATGCATATATAGATTATATTTAATTATGTTATAAATATATTTAATATGTATTGTATTGTTACTGTTATATTTTATTATTATTTTAGGGAAACAAGTAATCAATCAAAACATATGGTATTGGGAATATATATAGGCTCCCCATAAAAATGATTGAGATTAAAAACAATTTAAAAATCCAGGAAATATAAATTCATATTATGACAATTGGATTTTGAAAGAAATATTGTGAGTTCTTTTTTTTTTTCTTTTGTATTTGCAATGGCCAGAATGAAAGTCCTCATGATTGATGTTGGCTTTCAATTCTATGACTTGTTCCAGTTTGTGTCACAATATTTGACTGATGTAGGAGTGTATTGTTCTTTGTTTGGATTTTTTTTTTTACTCAGTGATGTGTGACAGCATCACTTTGAAATCAGTACAGAAGCAGAGCACCATGTCAGGTTGATTTATTTAGCTGTTTTTCTGTTAACACTCCTCATCACGTTGGTAGAATGATCAGGTAGCTGGCACTAATGTCATTGTGCAAGGGGCTTTTTAATCATCCAACAAATACATATAATATTGCAAAAAAAATTAGTTTCCCCACATTTGGGAAGACATGTTTGCAGGAAGTTACCCAAGACCCATCAATCAGCAAGAGAGTGGATAAGACCAGTTGGATGAGCTATCTTGTCTGATTTGATACCCACCACGTATTTTGCAAGCTGCCGAGTCACAAGCAAATCCTGATTTCGATAGCAGCCTTTTACGCAAAGTGAGTCTTCATCAGTTTTCCTCAGCAGACAGAATCCAGTACACGTAAATTAATAATTTGTACTGCATTTCTGGCAGTTGCATTTCCCTGGACATCATGATATCTGGGTTACAAATTAGTTACTGATGTTACTCAGTAACTTAAATAGGGCAAAGAAAGCAGCACTGAAAGATCTTTTCCCTGGTTTGAGTTCTTGTTATCAGTTGTCATTGTACCTGGGTCTGGTTTATACTGGCAGCTTATATTGCCACTGGTGGGCTTATTCTTGAGTTCTTTGCACCAGCAATCACAATAATAATTTAGACAATTTTCAAGACCATTTGATATTTTATGGGTTCTTTCAACCCTTGAATGAAAAATGCTTCCAAACTTATGAAAGTATTCATCAACCCTTCTGTATCCAAACAATTGAAGGTAGGACGATCTGTAAGTTTAGTTTGAAAGAAGTGGCAAGCTGTCTGCTGATTGCACTGGGAACATCTCCCAAGTGTCAAGTCTTCATTGATTGTAAATTAAACATCAGTCTTTCTGATTAATTTACGTAGGTGTCACCAGCTTGCTCAGATTTTCGATGAATTCCTCCCACCACCTCCCACTCCAATTCCAAATGGCTAGAATTGGAAAACAGAACTTCACTCTGAGCTGGAAATGCTCAGCTCTTTGCTTGAAATGCAGATAGATGTGTCCCTTGCAGTGTGTGCATGTGAACAGCTTCACTCACTGACAGGGGTGTCCCACATTTCCAAGGAATGACTTCAGTAATTTTATTTCCCAAACTCTTAAAAGCACAGAAGAGATTGGATGGAGAGTTCTCTTCACTCTTATTGTTCTCTCTCTTCTTTTTCTTTGATGCTTCAAAGCGTTTATTAATGTTATACTGGAGTAATTTGAAGCGGCATTTTTTCTCTTTGTATAGAGATGCCATCATCTGATATAGTACATTACTACCATGGTAATAAATAAGAATTAAAAAAAAAATCTTTTACTCTAAACTTTCTTCTTCTACCAGTGCTATGCAGTTGTTTTCCTTTTATTTTTTTTTTCATTGTTGATGGTGAAGTCTTTCCCATGGGATATGAGAACAATTTTGAGAAAAACATGAGAAGAATCTGACTTTGCCTGTTTATTTTGATCATTTCATCAATCCTGTGCTGCCCTTGAGTAAATATTTTCTTTAAAGTGTTTCATTGCCATCATTCCTCACGTTCTCTGCAGTATGAGTTTTTCAGCTCTCTCATGAAAGCTTCATATATATTCATCTTAAAGAAGCTCACATTGCACCACTGGTCCTTGCTTTGCTCTCACCTATAATTTTTTACGCTTAATAGATTTTATCCATGGATAAGTATTGCTTTAGGCTTTTTGCCAGTGTTTAGTCCTGTGAGCCAATTTTCTACACAAAGAAGCAGCTCTCTGTGAAGAACATCCTTGCCTTTGCTTATATTAAAGATCTAAAGCAGCAGACCTACACAGAGTAATACGTAGTGTTAAGAAGACACAAATCAATCTTGGACACAAATGAAATGTTTTAACTTTTGTAAAGTAGTATTCAAAAAAGAAACTGAGTTTCCACTTTTCTTTACCTATCCTCTTTGACAGTGAAGGAAAGAGCCCACATTTCTCAGACTACTTTGTCCCTCTGGCTGGTGCAGTGTGGGCTTGGACACGTCCATAGCTCCCTGTTAGCTCCTCATAATAACGAGAGAGAGCTGAGTCATTGCCACAGTTCAGTCAACAATATGGACCAAGGGATGCTGACATCTACACACTCCAAAAATCTGTGAGAATCTAGATGGATGTCCTTGTCTTTTCCTACATTTATTTTGGGGAAAGATGGGGGGTGGGTATTTTTTGTTTGTTTGTCTCCTCTCTGTCGTTTCTAAAGTTGGTATCCTGAAAAACAGGAACATGCTATTCCAAAGTGTTCCTCACCTCCCACATTATTTTAACAGATCCTGCACAAACATTTTGTATGGCAGGAAAAAAAAATCTAATCCTTAGGATAACCTGAACAACATTTCAATAGACAGCATATTAATAAAGTTGAAAAATATTTGGAAAAGCAAAGATGCAAGTCAAAGGTCATTTATTTCAGAAACAGGAGATCAGAGAGCAGTGTCTGTCTGTGTGGAGGGGAATGCCATCAGTTCAATCCTTGGTGTTACTCCATTAACTCTGCTTATGGGAGACATCAAACATGGCAGGATGGGGGGAAAGAGGAGACTTTTTAGTCACTGATCAGAATACGAAGGGCGTGATATTAATGAAGAGAATTTTTTCTTCATTTCTGGTCTACTGAGAGAAAGCAGAGATGTCTGCAACATTTTTAGATTCAAGTTGCTTCAAGTTTCAAGACATAATGGCCAGAGCTGTTTTTTATTTAATTTGCATTTTTAAAATTATTTTCACATTAAGTACTTTGTCAACTCATATGCAAATAATTAATCAGGGAGCTTTACCACTGTCAAGCAACTAGTTTGATGTGAAAAACTTAAAAGCCCAAACAAAGTTGGAGAAGCCAGGGTAGTGAGACCACAGTCAAACTGAATCTAAACAGAGATTGCTGCTCAGAGTTTCTGTGCTGCTTTATGGGGAAAGATAATGTCAGACAATGCCAATGTCCCTCTTCCTCTTTTTCACCCTGAAAAACATTTATTTGGATTACACCATGCTTACTGTTTCTAGTCCTCCAGGCTGTAAAGATATCAGATAAAAGTCCACAGATGTGTCTTCTGTTATTTGTAAAGCTTCTTTAACCATACTACTTTCACCTATGGTCTTTGAAAGCAGACTAAGTAGGAATTTAGACTAAGAAGAAAAAAGAAAAAAGAGAAATATTGTAAAGAGTTGACTGATATTTCTGTGAGTATACTGACATGTCTAACATGGACCTCAAAAGGGGAAGTTTCCTCATGGTAAAAGAAGAGAAAATAGAAAAGTAAGGTCTGAATTGTATATTCTCTTTCCTCATTGAGTTCTGTGAGTTTTTACATGTCTGAATTTGTTTTCCCAACTACAAAATGCCACAGATATCCTGTTTGGACTCTGGGAAGAAATACATCAATAAATGCAAGCTATTCAAATTTATCTTCTTTTTGTTGAGCTTTAAAAATGTTACATGGTGATTGTTTCACCTGTTTTCGGGCTGGGTATATGGAGTCTTGGTAACTGGAGTGGAAATATTAAAAGCATGAGGCATTTGAAAGGCAGATATAGAACCAGGAGCCATTTCTCTGAAGTTTTATTCTTTCCCCTCTAAAATGGCATTTTTGAGAGACAGATAGTAGTTCTATATATTTATATAGATGTTTATGTTTGTGCTTAAGAATACTCTGAATCATATCAATTATGAGAAATATATTAAATGTACTGGTGCCAAATCGATTTATGTCAAGTATTATTGATTTCAGTGAAGTTTCAGCTCAAGGTATTTGTGTGGTTTGTTTGTTCATTATTTTTACTTGTGGCATTTCTAAAATCTAATTCAGAAAAGGATTAATCTTTATGTCAAATAAAATGTTTTTATTTTAAATATTTTTTGCCCCAAAAACTACAAGTGGAAGACACGAATTGTGGATTAAAATGGATTAATTATTTTTTCAACATGTTTCATTTCAACAAAATGAATTTAAGTATTTCAGTTGCATAGAATTTTTTTAATGTGAAAGTGTTGAAAGCAGCATGACTTCACAAAATGTTGCATTTTCTACTTTCACCAGAAAGGAGGCAAAATTGAAAAATAGGTGGAAAATGTTGTTTCCTACTACCTTTCTAGAAATGTGGTTCTCTAATCAAGCTGTTCAGATTCCCAGAATCATGGTGAATAGCAGTTAATGCCAACTCCATGTAAAATAAGCTCCATATGATCCTTTTTGATCCTAAGAAATTTTTTAAAAGCCCTGACTAAAATCACAACAGACCTAGTAAGTGTGGGGTTTTTTTGTTGTGGTTTTTTTTTTTTCTTTCTCTTTTAGATTGGAGGTGATAATTGATAACTAGAAAGGGAAAATTGGTCGTTATTAAAAACAAGAATCAGCCTGAAGTTAGAAAAATCAGTAATTGCCTTTTTGTCACGGAGAAAGTGCCTCCACCTGGGGTAGAAATATACATAGCACCATGGGAGAACAACTATTTTGGAAGATAAGCAGTAGAGATAGAATCCTTTACACTTTTGAAACCTCATCTCTGCTACAGTGTAGGATGTTTTTGGATCCTGCCTACGGCTGAGGAATTCTTGGAGTGACAAGAGTGACAAGGTGAGTGTTAATGGCTAGAAAGGGACTTTAGTGCATCAGGAAAAATGTATGGTCTGGACACATGGGACTGACCAGCTGCCTTGGTGACCTGACCAGATGTGACTGTGTGGTGTGAATTCAGCAAGCCTGGTGACAGGGTTGGAAGCCAGAACAAAGTATGACTCGCAGGAGGGGGAAAAAGTTTGGAAATTTCAGTCTATTTTGTTTTTTATTCTTTGTTTTGCTGTCACCACCCTGCACCCCTAATGGCAAGGATTATTTTTGCTTTAATTCCAGACCAAAATGAATGAACCATTGTAGCTTCAGTGGGATAGTAGGATATGACTGAAACTCCTCAGAACTAGATGGACTAGATGTGTGCTTGCTTCCCCTTATTTCTCCCTCCATTTATTATGTAGCAGGTAGCAAAAGAAATGGGATGAACATTTTTTTGCTTACTTCCAGCCAGCTGGATTATTTCTAGTTGGCTGGCCACGTCTCCTACACCTAGTGATATAAATGATGGGCTTAGTTAAAATGGTCTGTGCTTTTTAATTTATTTTGCTTTTTTATTAAGACAATCCAGCAGATGGCTTTATTTTTCTTAACTGCAACAGAAAGAGCATGAGTGAACACGCCTGGACTCCTGGTCCCTGGAGAGCAATCACACATTTGTGCAGACGTGCTCCTTGACCCTGTGCTAAAAGGATAATCCTAGAAAAACAGGGCTATGAGATCTTTCATTTGTGTGTTTTTCTGTGTTGTTGCATTCTTTCACCAGGTTTTGGTGGTGTATTGCTGGATGCCTTTTCATACAGTTAGGTTGCATCCTCATGCATCTCAATCCTTTATGTAAAGGTGTATATTAGCTCCCTCAGTGTACATTTATATTTTATACTAATATTTGAGTGTAGTAGTTCCCTGCTGGCTTTTATCAGCAATTTTGCAAAGCTGAAAAAGGATAAGGACCCTGAATTCTGCATCTCTTTCTGTAACAAGCTCTGTTGCAGAGGAGCTGAGTTTGTGCCATGCTTGGTGTGGTCATGTACTCCACAATCTGGGTTTTGGAGCCTATGATTTAGTCAAAATTTATCCTATGTTAAAAATTTTCACAGGGGTGTGCTAAATGAAGGATATTTCTCTTTTTGTCCTTCTTTTCTAGTTCCTTCAATGTATTCCCTCCTACTTGATTCTATCCCCAAAACTTGTGTAAGACTAGAAACAAAAATAATATGGACAAAGCAGGGGCAAAGCTCCTAAACAGTGTGTCAGATGGAAGTCCTAAACCGAAGAAAAATTACTATAATGTTGTAGTTTAGTGATAAGAGTTTTTTGGCAGAGAGTAGGAAAGCTAAATTCTGGTGCCAGATCTTTCAGCTTTTTCAACAGATCTTCAGATTTTCAGCTTTTTTTTTTTTCATTCATTATTGCTATTGCTAGCAAATCTAATTAAGAAAATGAAGTTTAAGTTCATGTGTGTGTATACACGTCAGTTCTGCCTAATAACTTTTGAACTTGTTGCCCAATTTCAACCAAATTTGACATTGGTAAAAATGTGATTTGACCATTTGTGTGGGTTTTTTTATCTGTTTGGGGTTTGTGGTTGGGAGCATTGAGCTTTTTAAGGGGCAAGGTTGTTTGTATGTTTTTGGATTTGGATGTTTTATTTTGTGGTTTTTGTTTGCTTTTCTAATGGAATCAATCACTGAATAAAACTGTGGAGAAGAGGAATGAATGAGTGCTTCCCTGGAGAGAAAAGCTAGAGGGGTAAACTCATCTCTGGGTTTACACGCCAAAGAATCCCTGCTTTTCAAATTCAGATTGTTCTCTGTCCCAGGAGCATTCAAATGCTTGGATAATGGAGCCACCTTGCTTCCCTCTTGGGTTGTTGTGGAACAGAACTGTGCAAATGGCTGTTTCCTCAGTTAATTGGCAATCTAGGAGCAAATGATCCAATTCTATGGCATGATGTAAATTAAGGTTAAAAACAATATAAATATATTTAAAAACCCCCTAACCCTTAAAATGTTTCTTACCAGATAATGAAATATAAACTTGCAAACAAAAAATAGAGTGTTCAAAGATAATTCTTGAAAAAGCATCAAAATTATATCTTCAGATGAAGATGTTACTATATAAAAAGAATTTCCTATTTCCAATACCAGTAGTGGTGCCAGTTTTTGAGGTCAGTTTAACAAAAGTTAAACCACTTTATTTCTTTATACTCTTCACCCCACCATATATAATTTTTTGTGCTTTTGGAAGCCAGTAAGGAAAGTGTCAGTCTTGCTCCTCAGCAGCCATCTAGACTTGACTCTAAGCCAGGGTTCTTTCTCCACTCATGCCCTGCCATGAAAGAGCTTGAGGTTTCTTGCCACACTATTTGAGGATGGGCAAGCAGTGAGGTTTGGGAGCTGGGAATGGTTGAGGACAGCAGACTTTGTGCATGGGAGTTACAGGGCTGATCTCTGTAGAAGGAATGCAGAGAGATGATCTGTCTCCATTGATTCCAGAGTGTATCTAGAGAGATTAAGAGGTTAACCTGCCTGGTCAGTGCACTTGCTTATAGCTGAGATGTGTGTGCACTGCCCTCTGTATATCAAATGTGACAGCTGATTCACGGTGTAAGGACCCGTGGCTTTACACAACTCATTCTGCAGAGAGCAGGCTCTGAAAAGGCCCTAAACAGGACTGGCTTTGCTGCCTTACACTGCCCTGTCTAGGTCCACACTTGGACATGTTGAGGTGTCCTTGCTGGCATGGCTTACTGGGGAGGAGCCAGCAAGCTCTGGAGCTGGGAATGAGGAGCTTTTTTCTGCCTGCTCTCTGTTGGCATGCTGCCTGCTTCTGCAACCAGCAAGGCAGGGACATCCTCCCCAGCAGCTCAGATCTAAATCCCAGATATGGAGATTGATTTCCAGCACAGCCTGTGCTGTGTATAAATCCTGGATCAAACAGGCTAATCACTGTTAATCACTGCTAATCAGCATGATGGTGCCTGTAGACCTTTGCAGCCCTGTTTACTGGCTAGGGGGGACAAACTGCCAGTGGATGCTAAATCATTAACAGTTGCTGTTGAATTTAAGTAGCTGGTGGTGTTGAATTTAAGTGACTAGTGCTACTGTCATACACTGCCAAGAAATGAAATATTCCAGAGCTATGGCATCACTGTGCATTTTTCTCAGCACGGCTGTGACTCAAGCTGAGAAGCGTTCATCTGCCTCAGCACACGAGCAAACTTAGTGAAAGAGCTCCCTCCACATAAACAATAGAGTCCTGTACTGCTGATTATTTTTGAGGTTTTTTTTCATAATTCCATCACAGGTTATGTTATAACACTCTGCTATCTGCAAATTTAGAATTTACACTCACTTTGGCTGAAAGGAAAACTAACACTGGATCTCAGACTCCATTATTTATCCTTGTTGTTTATTGTATTGATTATTTTTGGATAGCCATGGAATCTGGTAAACTCTCCTATAGGCTACTGTGATTTTCAGGCTTTTACTCATATTACACAGGTTTGATTGTCTTTCCTTTTTTTTTTTTTTTTTTCTTTTTCTTTTCCCCTATTTCTTTCTTTTAATTTGCAAATTGTGTTTCAAAATGCAAGGAAATGTGGCAGGTTGTATAGTTGGAGAGAATTATGGCCCCTCTCTGGTAGTTAATGTACCCTGAGCTTTTGGCTTAGGTGCCTCATAATGCCACATGAGGCATGTGGAAACTGCTCAGAAACATATTTGTTAGCTGTCATGTCAGTGCTTAATTATATCTTACTTCTGTTTCAGTGCATCATGCATAAGTCTGCTAAATGTTCTGTGTGAATCCAGACCTGATTTATAGGCACAAAAGTACCTTAGAGAATACCAGTGGAATAAAAGAGCTCCCTTTAATGTGCTTTGCTATCTGCAGAGCTCAAATTTAGTGTAACTTTGTTAATCTTTGAATCAGTAAACAATACTGCATACAGTGTGTAGCTTTAATTTAAGCAGATTGCTTACTTATGATCTTGTTCTCAGGTGTGCAGTGAAAATTAAATTTTCTTCCTTTGCTAGATTGTAGGAAGAGTTGAAAATATGGTGTGTGTGTTTCTAGATCCTCTGCTGCTGCAACTGAGGGCAGTTTCAAAGCCCTGACAATACCACTGATTTATACCATCTAGTGTTCACATTTTGCTGCTGGTGGTGATGGGAAACAAAACACCATTTTGAGGCTGCAGCTTTCTCCCTGTAAGTCCCTGAACTGAGGGAATGGGGAGGGTAGGGGGGAGGAGGTTGTGCTTAGGTAAGGAAGTGAGGTCTTGCTGCTGTGTGCTGGGGGTGTTGCTGCATTCTTCTCAATAAATTATTTTCGTTCTCTCAGTTGGTGGCAGCAGCTTCAAGATGCCATAAGTGCTTTTGCTCTGAAATGAGATTTACTGAGCGTGTGAGCCTGGAGCCTGTGAGCTTTTGGAAGCTGCTGAATGGTTGCTCTCTGCATGAGTGGACCAAGGGCAAAGTAGAATCACAACATTTGGAGAGTGCTGTTCTCATGTGTCCTATGATGCCAAATAAAGAAGGTTTTTTTGCTGTTTGTCAGTGAGGATAATGCAGTACCTCAATGCCTGTCCAAACACTTCTAGGGGCACTGGATGTAGGCATAAGCTTTTCTGCTTTGAAACTTGTGGGGAGCCTCATGAAGGGTTTCAGAGCCTGTTGCTTAGACTGTTAATACACAGGAGTTTCTTGCATTGATGGCTGAAGCCTCCTCGCATTTAGTCTTGTCTGATCTAATCCATGTGAAAGGGTGTTGGGCCTGGAGTTTACCTGGAAGCCCTAAAAGATACTTCTCAAGGGACTGGGTGGTGGAACTGAAACAGCCCACCTCACATTTCTTGGCAAGGAAGACAATATGCTTGATAAATTTTGGGACCAGTGACAATTGTGGGAGCAGGTTAGTGATTTTTGGTAGAAATTTTACCAATTTCCTTGTTAGTGTTCTGATAAGAAATGTTTTTGGTTTGCGGATTCCTGCGCAGGCTTTCTGGTAACTGTAATTTCTCCATCAAGCTCAAAGCATGTGAGAAGGTAAGGAACACAACCAGAATGGGGACTGTCTTTCCTGAGAAACTGGTCAGCCATGAAAACCTTTTTGGGTTCCCATGGAAGATGTCAGGAGTCAGTGGTTCCTCTTGGAGGGGCATTGAGGTGAGCAAGGATGTGAGGATCTGTCTGGAAGCAGGCTGTGGGAATACACACCCTTAAAGAAAAGAACAAGTTTTTTTTCACGCTATGAAAGTGAAGTTTAGAGACAATACCAAGAAGTTAATTCCATAAATTAAATTTTATTTAAACCAATAGACTTTTGCAATAGCTCAACTGACCTGGGATTTTATCCCACATAGCTCATGGCTATCAATGGGCATAATGGCAGCAAGTGGAAATAACAGCAAGTCAGAAATGAGCCTTTAAATATCAGCTTTGAATTGGAGAAAACTGTGGAGAAGCCAGATATTGCAGTTTCTTAGAACAAAGTTTGAAAACTTTAGATTACGATTGCACAGGCTCTTTTTGGAAGAGAGATGAAATGTCTTTAAAATGCTTTTATGCACATAACATATAAGGTTATGAAGCTTTTTTCCTTTTTTTCCTCCTTTCATCATGGTTGCTTACCACAGGCATTTCCCTTTTTATACTCCATACTATAAACCCTGGTGCAGCTGCATTGTTGTTCACCTTAGCAAAATATAAAGCAGGGAAGATTTGCATAGCTACAGTTGCTTATCTCTCTGCTGTTTTCTCACCATGCCCAGCAGGCATGGTAGGAATTCATCATTTACGGTGACTTTATACAATCCGTGAAACCCGGAAATTTCACCAGGAGAAGAAGTAGCTGAGATCAGTCAGTCTGTGCTGTTTGCAAGGCAGTTCCTTAATGACAATACTTGCAAGACTATTTAATGAGGATGCCTAGGTTTGGTTATATAAATACATACATGTAAAAACCCAGCTGATGCCCTTTATCCTGTTAGATCATCACATTCGATTTCAGTCTGTGCAGTAAGGAGTGAAACGCCATTTAATTATTGAAAGATAGACTGTCTCTGCAAATTAGCCCCCTTTAAATTTTAGAGCAGTTTAGGGCTTACACAGAGGTCTTGGAGTCATAATCTTCAAGGCTTTAAAAGCTGCTAGGAGTTGACACAGGAAGAGGGAATCCAAAATTATTGCTGCAGTATGCCAGCCAATGAAGTCAGCTGTGCCTAAGGCAGGCACAGCTGCTAAAACCCCTGTGCTTGAATTCTGCATAGGCACCTAGAGGTTTCAGCTGTTTTAGTGCAGACTCAGTTTGAAAAGCAAGGATTTGTTCCCATGGACTCAGCTTCACAAAAGTCTGGATCTGTGTGCTCTACTCATAGCAGTTTTGATGAACTACCATCAACACATAGAACAGGGTAAATAAATTAAGGTTAAAAAGTGTATCCTAGGATTTGAACATCTTGAAATGAAGGCCTTTTGTTTTATATGCCTCAGATGAGTTCTACTAAATATTCAGTAGGGTGTTGCTTAGGTAGAATAACACCTCTTAAGGCAGTAGAATTATTTTGATGACAAAACAGTTTAATGGATGCAAAAAGACTAATGATGAAGAGCAAATTATGCCCATGTAATTAGAGAATGCCAGGATTTCAGTTCATGATTAAAGCAAATCATAACTTAAAAATATTATTTTAAGATGAGGATGGAAAAGGGGGATTAGATTAGTCTTTAATACTACGTTCAGTTTTGTGATTTTAGAACTTAGGTAAAATATCAATCTTACAAAAAAAGGAAGTGATCCACCACTGTACTTTTCTCCTTTTTTTATCTTTAACAGAAACTATCTTTTTAAAGTTCAAGTCCAAAAGACAGCATCAGGTGTTTTTCTTAAAAGAAATAATAAATCCTGGGCTATTAAACATAACTGCCAGACATATAAAAAAGTTGGGTTGTTTTTTTTGGTTTTTTTTTTGGTTTTTTTTTTTGTTTTGTTTTGTTTTTCTTTTTTTGTTGTTGTTGTTTTGTTTTTGTTTTTTTTTTTTTTGGAGATCTTAAATTTAGACTTCACTGTGTATGTAGAAGAGGAGATCAACTTTTGCTGCATACAGCATATTGAGTGAAGGAAAATATAAGCATGCAGTTGTTCAGAAAGCCTTTGGTCCTAAAATCTGCAACCTCTGTCAAACTCTGATCAGTCTTGTCAGAGACGATCAATTTAGGCCATTTCTATCCCTAAAGAAAAGTTTATGGGAGCTTTGTGTTTCTAATTCACTGTATATATTTTTGGTGATTGAAGAGAGGTAAAGACTGTCTTTCAGTGGCAATAGCTTCTGCTTCTTGAAGGACTCTACTAGGAGGTATTTTCTGTGTGATTTTCACATAGCCTTTATGAGCATTCACCATTAGATACATAAATCTGAAGTAAAGCTCTCTTGAGGAACATGTGATGAATTCAGCCATCTAATGAAATGATAGATATTCTAGATAAGATATTCTCCAGATGGGATACTCTAATGTGAGATTCTCCTCTGGAAGAGATAGAAATTAACCTTTAGGGTATGGTCAGCCCTTGCTCTCTGGTGAAAGAAAAAAAAAAAAGTAGACTACATAAATATGTTTTTTCTCTTCTTTCCTCACAGGGACAGGTTGGTCTTTTTTGTTGGATTTTTGTTGTTGGAATGTGGTAGATGAAAAAGAAGTTGAATGGATAAGATTGGCAAGAAAATTTGCTTTACTTTCAAGATTTAAAATAGGCTTATGAGCTACTTGCATCTTCTCTTGAATTAAGATGTTAACAAAATGCAGCTATCTCTGGTGCTGTGCACAGGAATTTGTTGAACACTTACTGCTTTTCAAACATACAATTATTTATTGACTGTGTCTTTAAGGATGTGTTGGATTTTTTAATTGTAAAAAGTTTTTGAGAGATATTTTTAGGTTTAAGAAGCTTTCTAAGATAATCCCTTATCTACTCAGGATACAGAAGGAGCCAAACCCAACAGCTCAGCATTGTCTCTGAGTTTTAATGGGTGCTTTGTGATGTTAGAGTGTAATGAAGTTTCCCAGGGAAGGGTTGGATTAATCCTGTCCTGTAGGAGAGCTGTGCAAAAATAAATCTATCCGTGTGAACAAATTTTAAATAAATGGGTACATTTGCCAGTCTCTGAACACAGGATTAATTTTTATGCCTGGTTGATTCATGTGGGATCTAAAAAACCATGAGCCTAAAGTGTTGGAAATGTATAGGAAAATTGTCATTTGGTCATAATTCACCTTGACATGAGTGATGGAGAATTCATATGGGTAAGTGAAGCCTTTGAGGGCATGGGCCGTAATTATTAAATCAAGCTTTTCTATGAATACAAGATTTCATGAGGTTGTGCTTGCACCACGCAACCTTTGTGTTCAGGCAGACTGGGGGGAAGGAATTACTAACATATTAGGAATGTTTGTTTGCATCTGACATGGCTTGTTCATTTAGTCAGACTTATTTATGGCTTCTCACTTGCCCTGCATAGGGTATGCAGGTAAACTGGATTTTGTTTGCTAATATTCAGACAGTGTCTCTCCTAAACACAGATGTACAGCTGTGCTAATATCAGAACAGAAACTTTGTCACTGGTGTCCTTTCTTGATTAAGTTGCTGCCCACCCTCAGTAATAAAAGAATCTAAGCAGAAACTGTGACCTGCTGCAAGTTTGATAGACAGAAAATCGTTGCAATGTCCCTGCCTACAAAAACAAAGGGTGATTATTATTCATGTAGAGAAAAGTTGTGGATAAAGGAGATGTTTACAGAGATCAGAATCAGTTTGCAAAAGATTGCATGGGAGACTTCCTCCTTTTCTGAGTGCAGAGCCTTGATTGTGCAGGAGCTTACTCTGTGACCTGATCACCTATTTAATTATATCTTGGATAAATTTGCTTTACAGTCTCATGCCCAAAATATTTAATTGGTTTAAGTTATAGAAATAGGATCAGTTAGCAGGAGCTCAGTTTTCTAGCTGTTAGCATTTTGACCATGACATTTGTTGGTATAGAAGTGTTGTCCTATCTATGCTGCACACTTCTACAAATTATTTACATTCTTGCTGTCTTTTTGACGCATTTGTGACTATTTCAATGTACAGCGTCTCTCCATTTTTTTCAATTCGTAATCATATACAAAGAATGGGACTTTCATATTTCTGTCCAAATTTTCTCAAGATACAGTAAAAAAAATTGTCCTTCAAGGATGTGGGTTTTTTCTGTGTAACTGATGATAATATGTAAGGTGTAGTGAAAGGTAATCAAGTCTAATACTTGCAAAAGATCACACAGAGTTTCTCTTTGAAAGCTAGGCATCTGACCAAAATAAGTGCATAACTTTGCCTATAGTCTTTGGAGAGGAATTAGTCCCCTTGTGAGCTGAGTTGTGTGTCTAGTACTACTCTCTAACAGATGCTTAGTTTAAGCAAGCACCTGAATTTTAGGCTGTCAAGTAAGTTCTCATAAGCAAATTTCTTAATTATGTTTGTCCCCCCGCAATAATCTAGTCCAAACTCTGTGGCCAATGACTTTCTACAGTCTGTCTTGGATCAATTTTCATGCTCCATTACACCTGATTCTCTTTCCTCTTCCTTTGGAATGAGACTCTGGCTACCAGCTGGAGTGTTAGTAGAGACTTCACTCATCTCTCTGAGACTGACACAAACATGTCCTTTGGTGCTCCAGTGACTTGTTGATTTATATCAGCTGCAAGTCTGGCCCAGCAGCTGTATCCAAACTATTGATAAAATCCAGAAGTTCAACTAATGCAAAGAAATTGATTTTTTAATATACATTCCTATTTGAAGGGTGGTCCTTAGAGTCATTCTTTGACTCTGAGTTGTAATCATATTCATGTTGTTCAGATGATGTACTATGCCTGGGGTTGCAATGTGTCATGAAAACTGCATTGTGTTGGATAAAAATACAATCTGCAGTTGAATAGGACTTTTTTTTCACCGTTGTCTATCAAAATTTCTATTACTAGCTCAGTCATTCATTAGCAAAAATACAAAGCACATGTTCTGAGTTCTGTACAGGACCATCAATTATGCTAGTCTTGTAAAGAAGTACTGGCATTCATTTTGAACTGGACAGCAGTTTTTTTCTCTTCTTTTCACAAGGCTATTTTTATTCTTTTTAAGTGGAAACAAACATCCTAGCTCATCTTCCAGGGTATGTCCCTGACACATGACATGGAATGACTCATTTTTGAAGTAGCAAAGCTGTACTTGAATCCAGAACTTAAAAATTTCCTTTCTTAAACTCAGCTCTTGAATTAACACCTGTTGAGAGAAATGTTAAGACTTTTGTATTGTCTCCAAAGAGCAAGAAATCTTGGATAGAAGAGTTCTTCTGTCAGAGAAATGTAACTTCACTTTTTTTTTGTCAGTTCCTGTCTGTGGCTATTTTTGGCAGACCAGAATGCTTTAGGATATTATAGATTTATTTTTTTTCTGTATGGTTGGACCTTATTTCTAGACAGGTCTTTGTAAATTATATTATAAATTACTATTATCATTGTAGTAGATTAACTAAATCATCATCACTTGAGGGACACTTCTTCAAGACCTTTGTCAACAATGGCTGGTTAGCACCCAAATTATTAAATAGGTGGAAACATTGCTCCTTAAAATTGTGAAGGGAGAATGAAGCACCTGTTTATAGTGAAGAACGATGGAAAAGGAAGCCAGATAGCTGAAAATGAAAATATGTAGCATGCTTTCTAGACATTTGTCTGTACCAGGTTAATGTTTTATGGTTAGAGATTAATGATAATAACTTCTTTTAACTTAGAGGGACTGAGTAGAAAAGCACACACTTTTTTGAAATTGAAATCTTTGCCTATCTAAGAGGATAAATTAGTATTTTAAGAACTATATCACAGGTCTCTCTCTTTTTTAAAAGTACTGTTCAGTGTGTGCAAATTGGAGCTTTAACAAAGGAGATTAAGTTGGGGGTGGGAGGAAAGTAAGAACTGGACTTTTCCTTTTTGTTAAAATTCACAGGTTTTCAGTCCAAAATCATAGCCTTAATAAGTAGCCTATTCTGCTGGAAGAAGTTTTCTAACTATCAGTTTTAAAAACTGAAAAGGGGGAAAGGAAAAAGAGGATAGGAATAGCCCATTCATAGGCAAGTAGATTGGGAGGAAAAAAATAGGTTAATATGAAAATATATTTTCTAGGATTTACTCTTGTCGCTATTAAAAATGACAATGTACCATTATGAATAGAATGGCTCACCACATTCATATTGTATTCCAGCCTTATCTAGAAGCCTTTTAATGATGCATTAATAGGAATGTATGGAGATTCCAAATAAGCTACACAATTCTCTGTTTCACGTGCTTGACCCTAATGTCACACAACACGACAGGAACACCAAATTTGTGTGTTTACCAGCTGCTAGCAACACCATCACTTGTATTTGTCTCTGTGCACAGCTTGGTGAGTCTCACTGTTTGTTTATGGTCCCTGCTCTGCATTGCTGTCACATAATTCTTCCCATCAATAATAATCACAGACATGTTTACTTTAGGAATAGGGGGAATGAATATGCTTTACTTCAACCTAAGGGAAACTTCATAAATAAGCACCTGTGAGGGAAAAAATGAACCTGCTGATAAACATATGTATTTTTTACTGAAGACTGTTAAAGCATTTACTCATCTGTCTTTTGAAACTGACTGAAGAAACACAACTTCATGGTAATTCTTATTTGATGGTGATAACATATACCCTACATATGCCTTTCTTGTTTGTTTGTTTGTCTTCCCCTAAATACTTTCCTATAAATAATGAGCCAAAACTGAATTTAGTGTGGCAAGTATAGATTATTTTGTTTATTGTGTAATATAACTTAGGATTTCTAGCCTAGCATCTTACCCTCCCATTTTCTTGCTCTTACAATGCAGCTGGGGAGAAACAATCTATTGTGCTTCATTAATCCTTTTAATATCTGTTGTCTGCATTATTTGCTCTTTGTGGTTAGAATTAATATTTAACTTTCATTATGCAAAGTCCACTTAGCTGTATTAAATTCCATTTGCTAGACTTCTGTGTCAAAGTGCTGCTGGGACAGCATTTAGAACCCAATATCTCTTCTTATGCTAATGTTTAGGCAAAGCTGTGAATAGTGTTTATTTGATTTCTCAAATTTCCTGAAGGAATTCTTATTCCTTCATCTACATAACTGATAGAGATGGAAAACAAGAAGTATCCTTTCTACCCTATTTGCCTTCTTCACAAGCAATTATGTATTACAACTTGATTTCTAATTTCTAGCCAATTTTCTACTTGACTTGCTGGTATTTTTGCTTAGTTCTGTTGGTACAATTGACTACAGGCACATTTTTTCTTATACGTACTTGATTGCAGCAATCTGAAGTAGACTCATTCTGAACCTCACTGTAGCTGTGAAGACCTAGATTGAGAAGTTATTTGTGTCCCCTCTTTATGGATCTGAGTGATGGTTCTTGATGGGGTACTCTGAATTTTGACTGCAAGCACACTGGGGTCTGTGTCTCGACATGATGTGACCTCTCCAGCTGCATGTTGAGAAGCCAAATTAAATGAGGACAGTACAGCTCAGGCAGGGATCTCATCTTTGCTACCAGAAACCCTGCAGGGTACTAACAATCAAACCCCACCATTTCCTGCACTGTATGTGCATCAATGAAAATACCCAGCTGTCACTAAGACACTTCCTTTTCACTTTGGAGAGAATATCAGATCAATGGTGTTTTCAGCTCTATGAGAATTTATATTCAGTTCTCCTAATTAGTCACAGACTTGTTGTCAACAGGCTTTATGGATGGGATTAATATAGCTGAGTAGAGACTCTTAAAATTTGCTTTCACTCTTTTCCCAGGAAATAAAACACAGACTCTGGATGATTGAAGATATTTTTTTAAGCTACCCAAGCTTTGTTAAAGTCCGTCAATATTAAGTCTTTTCTGGTGTTTCACAAATTAATTAATTTAATTTTAATTAATTCAACCTTCTTGTATGTGTCCATAGTACCATCCTGGTCCTGTTCTTGTTTTGAAACTAGGCAATAAGACTGCTGAGAAGTTTAAACAGGACACGATTATGTTGACTTTCATGAAGCACCATCTTAGGGGGGAAACAATGCTTTTAAATTTTGAGAAACTCTAGGGAAATAAAAAAAACCAAACCCAAAACCAAACAAACACAAAAACCCCAGGAAAATTATCTGCTTATTCACGTCACCATTTTTTACTTGGATCATTTTCCTCTGTTAGAAGTGTATGATTTTTAAGAAACATTGCTTTGGGGTTTTTATTTTTGCCAGGAAGAATAGAGTTCCAAATGCATCTGGAAATCACCAGATGGGATGGTAATATTAATTCTGACTCAACATAGAAAAATATGAAACAAAAGTGAATAGAACAGAAAAATATTTGTAAATAAATTAATCAAGATCAGAAATCAGGAAAATTTGGAGAAAAAGTCTTGGAACTTAAATCTAATGAGCAGTAACTGCTTCAATGATGCAGTGTGAAATTTGAAAACCATGTAAGCAAAAGGATAAATAACTTTGGGAGTAGAATAACTTTTTGAGAAGCTGTGTGGGAGCAGACACTGAAGGTTTGTTGAACAATAACAGGGCAAAAATTCCTTTTAGGTGACTGCAATGGGGTCATCAAAAAGATAGTGAGCTTTGAACACATTGGGGAAAAAACAGAGCATTGAACAAAACTGAGCCCCTGTTCACAGGCAGGAGCCCAGTGCTGGGGCTGCCTGCAGTTCTGAGACTGTCCCAAAATCTTTGCTCCTCAGAGGAAGCTCAAGCCTGCCTTTCAAATTGAAAGGAAGAGGAAACAGATATAAAAAAGCCAGGCATTGCAAAGTCAGCTCCAGCCTGCTGTCTCCAGTTTCCCCTTTGTCAGCAGAAACTGTTGAGAGGCAGCCTGGCAGCCCACCTGTGTTTGTTTTGCAGGTTATTAAATATCAAACCTGAGCCAAACAGGGTGGAAGTTAGAAAATACGTCAGAAGTAATGGATGAAAGCGTAAAGGATCAATTCCCACAAGTGTCACAAGACACATAAGGAGAACAAGATCTGTTAAACAACCCTAAGGGATACTGGCCACTCTCCTGTGGCTGGGCAGGGTGTTATTATGTCTCAGGTTTTCTAATATTGTCTTGATAGTGCTTTAATTAGTGGCTTACAGATAAGAATGCTCTTACCATTGGTAGGAAGCCACTTTTACAAGAATCTTGTTTTTCTTCACATACAAGAGACTAAACTAACCTTGAATTCATTTCTTCAAGAACTATGTAAACATATTTTTATTTGTGTTTTACGGTTTCTTGCCCAAATTGCCAGTCTTTGTCATGTCAATAGGTCTTCAGCTGCTGTAAATTGGGGAATTATACCATTCTTCTCACCCACCATTTTTTCTTTATTTTTTCTGGACAGTGTATCTCTGTGCTGAACTCAGTCTTTGATAAGCATCCTCTGGCTTGAAAGCACTAGGTTTGAGAAAGTGCCAGCTCTTCAGTAGGCTCCCCAGTGTGAAGTTTTGAGCTTTAATTCCATCTATAAGAATTTGGGTACTCACATTGGCGCTACATGGTAAACAAAGGCTTAAAAATCAAGGCACTTCACAAAATTTGAACTGCCCTCCATTTGATACCACATTGTACTGAGTTTGTATGGCCACATTTGGGGCAGCTACAGGGTTGATTTCTGTGAGCAGCTGCTGGAAGCTCCAAGAGGGATGTGCTGCTGGCCAAGGCTGACCCAATCAGAGATGGTGGTAAGGCCCCTGGGATAACATATTGAAGAAGAAGAAATGCTTTTGCACAAGTGTAACTGCAGCCAGCGAAAAAACAGAGCCATTGCAAGAACAAGAATCAGAAAACAGCTAAGTTCTGAGTTCACCTAAGGAAAATCACATTCATCTTCACTCACTCTTCAGCAGTGGAGCAATTGGTTTTTGTTTTACTCTTGTTTGGTTGGGGTTTTGGGGAGGATGCTTTTTTGGTGATTTCTCTTTTTTGTTTGTGATTTTCGTTGGGTTTTTTTCCCACTGTAGAATCCCTAAATAACTTCAGTGACACAGACCACATATTGTGAATACCCTTTGCACGGAAAGTAGCTTTGTTTTAATTCTTGATTTATTTCAAAGGTATTGCAAGTAATTCTGTTTCTTACCTTGTAAAAACGTCGGCTGAATCCTTCACTGCAAAGCAAATGTAGGGCTGGGTTTATTCCTGGGACTCAGGCAGGTGAAGTCAAACTGGACTTGAGCTGTTTACTTCTGAGAGGCAAAAGCTGCATTTCTTATGAAAGTATCAGATAACAGAAATTTCACAGTACGCTCCTGTGTGTTTTGGAAACTGATATTTTCATCAGAGGTGTTGAATGTCTTGGGAATCATTTTCTGTGCGTAGGAGAACAAAAGGTGGCTGCTTCCAGCACCCTCTGCTCCTCCACCTCCTTTGTGTGATGTATCATCGGTGTAAATTGTTATCGTGGAACAAGAGGATAGCTTGAGTTGTACAGCTTGAGGAATTTCTCCTGATCCTTGTTCAAGCTGACAAACAAACAAGATGAGCAGGCTGAATAGGTTTTCCTGGATGATTTGCATAATGGATTTTTGAGCCTTGGCACGCTGGCCTGCAAACTGCCTGCTCCCTCCTTTTCTTCTCCGATGTGGAAATGTAATCTGAACTCTTGTCATGCTTTTGGGAAATGGACTCATACTTGTGATTCAAGGCAATCAGGATGTAAATTGTGTCCTATGGCCTAGTAATCTCAGCTCACCTATATGTGAACAATGATTCTGACAGAAATAATGATATTAAACCAGTCTTGCTCTCTTGTGTGCATGTGAAAAATCAAGGAGGCAACAGATTTATTCTTGTTCTCTGAGAGTAGAGTTTGTCTTGGTCTCATTACTGTATTTCTGTTTAATTATGAGTTTCAGGCAGTGCTATAGAAATGTTTCTTGAACTCAAAGTACAAACTGATTTGGAATTTGTCATGTTTTCTGATATGTTGGCATTTCCAGTAGGTATTTGTAACAGGAAGTTTTAACAAATCCCAGCATGTGAGGATTGCTCTTACTTAATTTGTTCATGGGAGATGCTCCAAGGCAGCACAGTTGGATGAATAAAGCTTACTTAGGGGAAGTTAGAAACCCTGTAGTTTTGACTTTTCCAATGCTGCAAACATCACTGTGCGGGATTGTCAGTATTGTGACTTGGGAAGGGAAAGAATCAGATCAAGAATATTTCAAGTATTGGCCTTTTCCTACCAGTTGTGTTCCCGCTGCTCTTGCCCCCACAGCCTCATCTTTGCCAGTGCCCCAACATGAGCCAGCACTGAGGCAAACAGAGCATGCTATGGCCAACTAGTCCCTCTTGAAAAGCAATTTATGCTCACCTTAGGGACTGCAAACAGTGAAGTTGTGTCTGGCTGCCTCAGTGGCAGCCAGGCACCTTTGAAGAATGCTTTCCTCAGGCTTAGTCTGTACCCACCTGCTGCTCGCCAGGAGCTGTCTGTGATGAGCAGAAAGCCTGGCTGTTACATCCATTCCTCTGATGCCTTTAGTCCTTGAAAAGTCAGAAAGGTGACTTTCCAGAGAACAGTCAAAACTCATCCTGAGGGTCCCCTTACAGCCCTACCTTAATTGCCTCCTTCAGCTCAAAGTGTCTTTCCTCCTTTTGCCTTGCTCTGTGGCAGAAGGCAGAATTTCTTCTTATGCTGCATTATTTAGTATCTCAAGAGTGGGCACTGTGACTTCAAATGCTTTGAAGCCTCCAAGCCAACTTGGATTATTTAAAGAAATGAGGGATTTCTCTGTGGTTCTGAGAAAGCAGGTTATAGGATTTTTTTTTTCTCTTTAAATACTGGACCACGGATAGCAAATACTCTGCCTGGATAAAATGAGGATGTTCAGCTTAATTACCAGAGAAAAACCTCTTCCTGTCACTTTGGCTTCAGGCCCTCCCATGTAAGCAATTTCTCTTTGGTGTTAGAGTTCTTGACTTAATCTGTGGGAATTACCACTTAACTTTTGAATTAGTGCCAGTGTTATGTTACACGGAAGTGGGAAACCACACAAGCCATTGGTGACTCTGGTAACAGTGTGTTAGGGTGGGGGTTTAGGGGTGTTAGTTGATTAAACCTTAAGCACAGCACACAAATCAACAAAACCCTTCTCCCTTCTGGCAGAGTTCTTACCTGCTTGAGGGACAGATTCTTTTGGTTGTAGATTTCAGATTTCAGTTCCAATGTCAAGAGACTTTTCTAGATCTTTTTCATGGAACACTTTGATGATACTGTAACTTTTTTCTTGTTCTAGTTTTCATTGATTTCTAACTCCAGATGAGCTAGCAACCCATGAGGAGAACCTTTGCCAGGATGTTTGTGTACCTCATCAAACAGGACGATCAGGACACTGCTGAGACAGAAGTTTAAGTCAACTCAGTTTAACTCCAGTTTTAACAGCAAAACTTTCTCTTTCATTCTTGTAGTGAAGGCACTTCTGATGGTCTATGTTTTTTTGATACCAAATCAGAAAGTGTACATTTCTATTATTGATCCCTGAAAGTTATTAGAGGTGTTCTGAGCTATGTATGTTTTTATTGGTGTGAAAATTACTTGTTCCTGACTTTTGATATGAAGAAATGCTAACCTAGAGTGAGAGTCTCAGACTTCAGAGTGCACAGATTTGGTAGGCTATAAATAGTGTTAATATCCATATTATTAAAGATAAATAATATTAGTTTTCATTTGTTCTACAGACAGGAGAAACCTCTCATTTAAATTTAACCAAGTAAGATAATCTTTTTGACACGTGATGTAAACACGTCACTGAAAAAACCCAAGTCATGTAATTTATTGATTAAAACTTATAAATGCTTTAACAGTATTAAAGGAATTTTTGTGGGAATGTATGTTCCAATGACACAGTAATTCAAAGAATACAGGATCAAAAGCTCAGAATTCCCAATGAGTTCAGGAGGACACGGCTGGAAAATAATTTTTAGACACATGTCCTAAATAATGTGTTTATCTCTACAACCTGAAATGGCTTGCAAAGTGACTCTTAATGCTGGTCAGAAACACTCCAGATCTTCAGTTTATTGCTTTCTCTTTCTCTGGAAGAAAATGGGAGGTATTTGATGTTTTCTTTTCTATTAAATACATCTGATTTCCATGGGGAAAGTACTGATTAAAAGAAACAAATGAAAAAAATGTCCCAGACATTTCCATCAAATTTCTGGTCTTGCCTGGCTGTTCATTGGTGTAGAAACTAATTGTCAGAGGCATGATTCTGGGGATATTTCTGGGCTACCTTGCCTACATGTCTACAGAGCTTGATGAAAAAAACTCACATTTTTTCTTTGTTTGATGGTTTTCAAGGGCTTGCTGCTTTGAAGTTCGAGGCAGAGCACTTTTTTTTCCCCTCTGCCAGTTTTCAGCCTCAAAAGGACTTTCACAATGCATATAGATGAAGGTTTCATGCAGTCTGATTTCTGCAGTGGTGAAAAAGGAGCAGGAGAAATCTGCAAAGTTCCTTCGTTTTTTATCTTCATTGTGAATAATTTGGTAGCCTTTAAAAGACTTGAAATGTTGGTAAATCACTAAATTTTATATATTACAAAATGAAAAAAAAAAAAAGGAAGAAAAAATCCTGTGATTTTAGCTCTTTTCTCATTACCTTGGGAAAGACCTGCAGTGAAGGTTTATGCCAAACTACTGAGACCATCCTCTTATATGTGACTTTGGTCACATTTTTGTGGGCTGAAAGTACCAATGACACACAGAAATCCCACTGCTTAGAAATGAGTGATAGCAATGCAAAGATACAAAAATAAAAAAAGTATTTAACATGGCTGTCAATTTTTCAAATATATTGTTTGCCAGCAATTACATGAATGCACTAGAAGCTTGCTGGAATATACAATGTAGCTCCTACTTCACTAGAGGTGATTGCAATTGTAATTAAAGATGTATTACTGCCTTTAAATATGAAAACAAACAACCATCAGTCAACAGCGCTGGTAAAATGTCTATCAGATATCGTTATCCAAACCTATCTATGAGCTGTGTTTTATCCTTCAACCTGCTTTGAGTATGGATTTTTCATAGCTAGGAAGCTATAAAAAGTAATATTGCCCTAAGAGGTACTCCTGAAACCATTCACAGCATCTCAAACCTGTCAGGATTGTATGTTTCAGCAATCTAAAAATTTATCATTCTCATCAGTCTGTTTGATGAAATGAAATCTGTAAGTTGGTTGCTGGGTATAAATTACCCGAGAGTCTGAAGATTAAAAGTAGCTCCTGAACAACTGGAATGAGGAAAAAAAAAAATTGAGCCACATTACCCCAACTCACTGGATTTTTATATGGAAACCTATTCCCAGGCAATTGATTTTACATTATTCATTATTTGTTTGAGATTTGAATGGCAGCTAGAATATTATAAAAAATAATGAAACTCTCCAAAGGCAGTGGAAGTACAAATTCAAACCCAGTTACAGGTATATGGCTCAAAGAATGCTCTTATCCTTGAAAATGAGCTTCATTCATTTTCAATACACTGAGGAAAAACAACTGCATTTGAAAATTCAGTGCTTTGTTCATTAGCACTTTGTCTTACCTGTCTGGTTTTAAGCTCCCAAATCCTCTCTCTGTTCTGATTATTTGCCTGATAGGGTGTGATTTCAGCTGAAATTTAGGAGATCAGGAATAGCCAACCAGGCAGTTGATTCTTGAAGAGACACAGGGATTGCTTGGAGCTTGTGAAGTTGAGCAGGAAGAGGGAATTCTATCAAATCGCATCCATGCAGATGTGATAGATAGAAACAACCCAGGCTGGGGTAAGGGGAGTTTGGACAATGCTGGAATGATCCATTTTGCCTTACAGACAGGGAAAGGCACATCACTTCCCAAAGTTCTGACACTAAACTGAGGCTGTGGTCTGTGTGGACAGTGCCATGAGCCATTGCCAGAACATTTCTACAGGAGCAGCTATGGTGGTGTAAGGCTTTATTCCTTCCTCCCTCTTCTCCCATCAGTACATTAGCACTGTTCTGCTCTCAGCTGAGGAAAGAGAAGCACAAAGGCTTAAGTTTCTTGAAGGATCAATGCCAGATAGTTTTATATCACTTTTAATAAAACCTTATCTCTTTTTAAATTGAATGTTTGTTCTTGGAAATTACAGAAATATGTTCACTTATACTTTCTCAATGTGTTTTGCCTGAAGTAGAGACAAATGTTGGAAAAATACAGCCCAAGTGTTTACACGTAGCAAAGCTGGAAGGAATCAAAGTGTTCTGTGATCTATTGGGCAAAGCTTGGTATTGGACACTGCTGTCACCTGTGAGAACAGGTAAAGTGTTAAACACTCAGAATAATCAGAAGTCTAAAAATTACATGGGGCTTGCTCCTCTCTGCTCACAAAAGCAGAAGCTTTCAGGTTGTGGCTGATCGTTGCATTCAAAGGACTTTTTTTTGTTGTTTTTTGTTTTATCATGTAGAATCATTCAGAGGGTGCTTTCAAATATTTTTAACATATAATGACTTTTAAAGTGGTGATGAAGGAGGCTGGCCTTGATTTTAAAATTTTATTGAAACGTATTATTTTTGAGGAATTTTGACCACATTGAAACAAGGCATTTCAAAAGCTGAGTAGTTCTGAAGTCTGTCAGTAGCAAGCAGCTTTATGGGAGTAATTGTTCCCTGTTCAGCAGCACAGAACTTGCATGGGTGGAGCTCACAACCCTGAACAGGCAAAGTGTCGCCAAAAGCCGTCCTGGTCACTTGTTCCTCTCACAATTCCTGTGTTGAGTCTAATAATGATGTGATTACACACTGAGCTAGACTGAGGGATTGATTCAGCTGAAAACTTAAGAAAAAGAAGGTAAAAAAAGTTCTTCCTTGACTACTTGAATAATTTCAGCCAAAACAAAGTGGTTTTGTCTCTCTCTCTTTTTTTTTTTTTTTTTTGAGAGGAAAAGACTTTCCCAGCTCTAGCTGTAGTGATGGATTAGTTTTTCTAACCTACAGGGTTTCTCTGTAGGGCTTTTACAGCATTAATTTTCATAGGCAGGAATGTTGCATTAGGACTTAAAATTGCTCAGACCAAAGGGCTTTTTGTGTTGCTGGTTTTTTTGGGTTTTTTTTTTTTTTTTTACTTCCCTTTTCAAAGATATTACTTTGTTCATGATGAATCCATGGAAACTCAGTCTAGATTTGTTTGTTACCCAGAGGTGTAGCTTAACCCTGCACTACTCACTGGGTGATATAAATGATGTTTACATGATTCCAAATGAAGTAGAAATTGATGTCAAGTCTTGTGGACAAACTTTGTCATATAATGAGAGAATGAGAATAATAACAATGCATCCAGGGATTATATGGGAATGATAGGTGTTTGTGAGATTTGAATATTATTCATTCTCATATCCAAGGCTTATGAGACATCCTGTTTAATCCACACTGAAGTTTTGTGCCTCTTGGGTTTAATTAACCTTGATGTAACTCTGATGACTTCATTAAAGATGGACAAGAGCAGTGTCTGAATCATTCATAGGAGCACAAATGTGGTATTTTAAAAAGAGATTAAAAAAACCCCCCTAAATCTGTGGCGAGAATCTTCAAAAGAATTAATTTTGACTGGATTCTCCAAAAGTACTGAAAAATTTCTGCATTTATACCCATGTTAGTGGGATATATTTATATATAGCCAACAATGACTAGGATTTGTTATAAACTCATATTTGTCTTGACCAAAGAACTAGAGTGGTTTGGTGTCTTCAAGAGTAAATCCCAAAACTATCAGATAAGTAATTAAGTAGGATTGTTTTTGGCTTGTGTTCAAAGGGGCCATTCATTCCTGCAGGTGATTATTTAGGTCACCTCTTAAAGGTACGCTTAAAAAAGGCATTGCTCGTGCACACCACGTGTTCTTTTACCACCACCTCGTCTCCCAAAGGTGTTTCTCTGCCCGTTTCCCAACAGAATCTCACTGCTCCTGCATTTTCTCAGAGTCCTTAGATGGGTTACTAAGAAGAGTGACTGTAGGGGTCTGGAAAAGTAAGTGAAAGCAGGGACAGAGGCACAACAAGAGATGTGAATAAACCTCTTCCAGCCAGAGAATTCCCCACAGTCAGTTCTGCTCTCACAGTGTAAAACCAAGTATGAGAGGGAAATATCCACTGGATAATAACCTTTTACTCAGAGAGAGTCATCCTAGGCAAATTTTAGTCAAGCATCAGCTAAACTAATCCAGCTTGACACCAATAATAAATTGTGCAAATTCCTGTGACCTTCATCATTCTTATTTTGTATTAAATGTCATCTTGTTAGATCATGCATGAATGAATGGCACAATATGATAGATAGCATGAATTATTGTTCACTAATAGATTTTGTTAAAATGTCTCCTCTCTGAGCCAGTCCATGAGAAATATGCTCAAAATTATTTCTTAGCAGGCCTTTGAAATCAGAGCCGAGACCTTCACAGGAGTCAAAAAAGTGGCTTCTGGTTGGTTTTGGTGTGGGTTGTTTTTTGGTTGTTGTGGGGTTTTTTGGATTTTTTTTTTTTGTCTGCTTTGGTTTTTGGTTTTAGGATCTTTTGTGGTATTTTTGGGGGGGGATTTTTTTTTTTTTTTACCATCTTGGATTTTTTCCCCTCAGTTTAAGACATGGTGTTTTTCTGTGTTTTTACTACTGCATGATTGTGGACACTTGGAGTGATGGACATAAATGTACAAGCTTGACTTAGATCTGACTCTGTAGGTCATGGTCATCAGAAACCTTGAGAAAATAAGACAGACTATTTCTGACAGACATGAGGAACACCACAGACTAGGCAGGGTGGTGATTAAACTGACAGCAGGTGAAAACAGATTTCTGTTTACAACCTCTAAAGGCCACCCCTTCTCCCCCAGGCTGTTTTCATGCTCCCTGCAAAGTCCTGTCCCATGAGTGGAATTAAAGGGAGTTCAATGGGCTTTTTGCTTTCCCCTGGCAAGCCAAGCTTCCCATCAGCAACCCTTAAACCTCCATTAGAACAAATGCACTAGAGGTGTGTTTGCCTCTGAAACAACAAAATCCGGGCTATTGAATGACAAAGGTGTTTGCTTAATAGTTTAGAATAATTAGGATGATACCTAGGCCAATCTGATAATTTTGCCTCCAAAATGTTTTTGTCCTTAAACACATCTATCTATCTCTTGGAATATAATCAAAATTTTAAGTTTACTTTTCACTAGACACTATTGATAAATATTTTTAATATACTTCCAGAGCTTGTCAAATAGTAAAAATTTTAATTGCTAGTGGTTTTCTTAGAGAAACAAAAATCCCCTAAAACTATAATCTTTAAGGCTTCAAGGTTGTAGATAATTAGATGTGATCCATCTTTAGCCCAGCTCCTTTTTCTGCCCACAGTTCTGCAGAGATACAGCCAGATGATGTTTAATATACCAAACCAAATTCCACAAGGCAAAAGACACTGCTCTCCGGCTCAAACCCCTTCTTTCCAAGGTGATGGATTTTGTAACGTGGCTGTGTGTCTCAGGGTGTGGTTTTAGTCTGAGCCATTTTTCTTCACACGTGTGCGATATCTCTGACACACCTAGAGGCCCTCCAAATGGGCATTAGGAAATTGAGGCTGACTACAATGCCAAGTTTTCTGATGCCTTTCTCTCCCAACTGGGGTTATGTTTTTCTTGTCAACCAGCACGGCTTGAAGCCATCTCTAGGCTGCTTTAAAAATGTTGGTGTTCAGAACTGATACCTGTAGTTCAGATGGAAAAAATCCTAACTAATATTGAACTTTTGATTGGAAGGCAGGAAACTCAGTTTCCATAACTGAGTAAAATCCTTACTAAACCTTTCTGCATATCTAGAGCAATTTTCTGTCAATGGACTCAAAAATCCTTGAGCATTTTTAGCCTTGAATAAGCAGCATATTTTTATTCTAACAACTATATTTCTGTGAAAATATTCTGATGTGTCATTAAGTAGCAACCCATTTTGCACAGGAACTGATGTTTCCCTCTTATCCTGCTGAATAATGGAATTGTCTTGGGCTCTTTCCACTCAACTGCACTTTAATTGGGTGTCACAGAAGGTAGGTGGAAGGCCTAAGAATGTTCCATCTGAGTAAACTTCAGAAAATTTGGCTAAAAGCAGAAAACAGTGAAGGGAACATAGTGGTAGGCTCCACAGTGGCTGCAGGTTGTCTGGGATAACAATATAAAATCAGATAAATCTTGGTACATAACGTGTCACCACCCTGGGGAAATGACCATATAATTGGATAGGTGGTTTTCCCTGCCTCAGTGCTGTTCTTGCTCTTAATCTTTTTCTCCAATTCCTTCAGTCATTCTGTTATAGAAATACTGAAAATGATTATTTCAGGAATTTCAAGGAAGTGTCAAGAAGACGTTATTTCTGAAGTATATTTCTTCAGTTATGCACCTCTTGCCTGAAACCTTGAATATAATCATAAGGACAGTTATGTAGAACAGAACAAGCAATTATTGGATGACAACTGGAAGGGATGGAGTGCTATGTTGGTATTTTTTGTGCTAAATTTTACTTATCAGACTCTACACTGAGTACCTTTTCTGTTTGTTTTTGATAGGTATATAACGGAGTTGCTTGTTTATGGGGTGTTTTTAGTGATTTTTTTTTTTTTTTTTATTTCCAGAAACTTTGTTATGTTTTGCCTTTGATATGTTGCCAGTTTGATTTAGGTGTGTCCAATGCAAAAGTGAAAATGCGACTAGAAAAAGTTACTAGCGAAATTGTTCTTTTGGGACTATGCCAACCCTGAATAAGGTCCAAAATCGCCTTTGCCTTGAAGGCAATACCCTCTTGCTTAGATTTTTCCTATGCAGAGCATGAAAAATAAACTTCAGAAGGTGGGTACTCAATGCAGTCTGCTTTTGGCAGGGATAAGATTTCTCGAGACTGCAGCAGGTGTTTTGTAAGAGTGGCTGGCCTGAGACTGAGAGCTGACAGGACAGCAAGAACCTGCAGTGCCTTCACTTCCCAAAGATTTCAGCAAATCTGATCCAGACATATTTAAGGTCAGGTTGCTCCTGGATTTAATGAAGGTGTGTGATTTCACATGAACCTCCTGCTTCTGGGACTGGAATGCTCTCTGATTTTTCACTTTCCAAAGTCTCATTTGGTAAGTCCTTCTCTCAAAAGGAGGTATTGATAAACCTTTACTTTATTCCATCATATAAAGTAAGATCAATTGTGTCGAAATAAATGTGAGTCTAATTCAAATTATGCTTCCAAGGAAGAAAATCTTATAATCAAGTGTTTACATGATGTAGCAGTCTAGCATTTATACTTATCGTGTAAACAAGCAGGATTTGGGAAAATTAGGCATGTTAATGTATGAAAAATAAATTTCATCCTGACATTTTGCAAAATTAGGATTTCTTAGCATTAGAAACAGTCTAACCTATCTTCAATTGAAATACTGAAGATATAAAGGGTATATATAAATAAACACAACCAGTCCCAGATTTTTACAGCCTTTCATAATTAAAGGATGTGAGGTCACATGAAGATAACCATGGATAAATTTCAAACAAATGAAATTAAATATTTCCTCACAAAGCACTTAGATTATGCTGGAGGTCAGAATCAAACAGTGGAGCTGCACTTTTAAAAAACACTAGCTAACTTTATGATCATCCATAAAACTTTTAGTTTACCTGCTAGGTCAGGTTAGTCTGAGTTCATGACTCTGGGTATTAGCTGATTACCAAATGATTAAAAATATTTTTCTTTGCCCTATGCAAAGCATGGTCTTTTGGCACAGTCCAAAAAAAAAAAAAAAGGACCCCAAACACCAACCCAATCAAAATTGCCTTTATTTTTGCAATTCTTAGTAGTTAGTAGTTAGTTAACAATACATAAAAAAGTTATGTATTGTTAAAAGAATGATGCACGTAGCCAGGTGAAACTTGCATTGATTTTACTTCAAACTGTTCTCAGATAGTATTGAAGTGACACGATGTTTTTTATTTAAGCTGATGTGACATACATCTCTTGTCCTGATAAAATGATATTCACATGTGTGTTGCTCTAGCTTAGCATACAGTTTTAAGATCCTACTTGTGTTCATCCTATTATTTCAGGTTTTATTAGGGTGCACTTCTTCAGCTTTAATAGATCATCAGCACAACACTCTTTCGTCACATTAATATAGAATGCTTTAAAGTCTTCCCCGTTTTAAGAAACTTTGAAACCTTCAATTCTGAAACTACTATCCCTTTGAAAACTAGCTTTAAGTTGTCATCTTCTTGCAATATGTGATCCTACCGTGTCTGTAGCACTGTGGAACACTTCATTCAGATGCTTAGTGTCATTAAGGCAATACCATAATGCCACTGAAGTTCAGAAATTATACATCAAATCTAGTTTTAAAATACATGAAAGTGAAGGAATTGGAAAATGACTGTTTCACCTGGAGCACATCACCTCTGATGTCTTTCCAGGTTCACCAAAATCCAGATTGTTTCACTGCATGCCTGGCTGCTAGGGCTGGGTCAAAGAAGGTCCTAGGAATGGTAATGCTGTGTGGAAACTGAACATCAGGAAGGGTTGTGAAACAAGAGGTGGGTGCCCAAGGTTTTTACTCAGTGTAAGATGTTAATTATCAGGATCAGTTTCCAGAAATATTTATAACGGTAAAAAAGTCTTTACTAACCCCCCAAGAAGTCCAGCTGATCCCTAAGGTGCTATAAATAGACCATGGAATCATTGTTGACTTGGAACAGCTGTCAGCAGGGAAAGAAGTGGAAGCTGCTGGTGAAACTGCAGTCACCTTGATGGAAAGGATGCAGTAATATCTGAGACACCTTCACCGTTGTATGGCTGGAAATGCAAAAAGAGAGATTTTTTTTAGGTGTTAGGACACTTAAACTAATCAAATATTGCTTTGTTCTGACAATGCTCTGATGTTCAACAACGATCTGTAACAATTCCAGTGGAGCTGTGGTTATTTCCACCAGAGTACTCTCAGGAAGCTGAACTTTGGGTCCTTACCTGCTGTCTGTATCCTCCACCTGTGGAATAAATACACTCCTGAAATGAATTCCACTGCTTGCTTGGAGAGTGGAGACCTTCCCTGTTCCAGAGGCGACTCGTGTTTGCTCCTGCGCTGTGAGCAATGGAGGATGCTGCAAAGTAGAGAAAGGAAAGGGATGAGTGAGGGGGAGCCCCTCAGATGTATATCCAAAGTAAAATGTTGACAAGGGTGCAGAGGGCTGTTTTGTTTCACAGTGGGAATTATCAGTCTGCAGGAGTGCTGGGTAAGTGGGAGAAAAGTGACCCAGGAGTTTAAGACTGAGCAGTCTCCTGTTCTGGGGTTACCATTTAAACCCTTGAAGGAAAATTTAAAATTGTGAGTTCCTCAGCTAATTCTTCAGTGAGGAGGGAAACTAGGAAAAGAACAACATGAAAAGATCCTGATTTTTTTTTTCTCCAGGCATATTTGTTTGATTATGCTGGAGCTTTGAGGCCAAATAGCCTGCAAATTGCTTTCTCATTTCAGATGTTTCCATTGCTGCAAAACAAATACTTTGTTTTGCAGCTTTTAAATGATCCTCCCAAGCATTTCTCCTTATCCAGTTTCTCTTCCTTGCTTCAGCGTTTTCACTGCTGGTGCCATTCATCTACATTTCTTTTTTCTTTGATATTTATGAACTCAGCTTCAGCAGCAGAGTTCAGAGAAAACATCCCCTCCTTCTCTATGCAAGACAAGCCATGTAAAAATATTTTACTCAAATGAAGGAACAAGACAAAAAAAATCTTGGTAAATCAGGCCCTCAGGCCAAATTTCACTGTGATGTGGGGAGTATTGCCTAGTTATCTCCCAGGGAAAGAGGTCTGGAATTAACCTACCCTCCTTCTGAGATGTAGAAAGATGTATTAACCTAATTTAAACTCTTCCCAGGAGGAACAGTCCTGTGGGAGTCTCACAAGAACAGGACAGACTTCAGCAGAGTGAGGGGTTTTAATGGCTAAAAGGTTCCATATCCGTGAGACTTCCCTGGTCTCTCATGTTTTTCTAAATAAGTTCTTCCATCTCTGTACCACTGTGTCTTTTCTCCCACTCCTATTTCAGTAATATACTTGGACAAAAACTTGTGGAGAGGTCTGGGTGTGAGTGTTCCTGCCTTAGGTCTGCCTTGAAGGCAGGTATTAGGTGTGTTGTAGCTACCATTGCTTTCATTCCCAAGGAGCCTGAGACATCCAGTGTCCATGTTTGTTCCATGTATGTTTAGAGAGCCACTTGATTTTTTTTCTTTCTTGTATTCTTTCTTTTTGACTATGGGATAATTTTCCAGCCCCTAATGAAAACAAAACAAAACAAAAAAATCCTAGATGTCATGGGCAGGCATCCCTGTTGGAACTGGAATTACAAGAAGGAAAGGAAAGAAGGAAGTTTCAGAAATTGGAATAGGGCAATCTTTTCTAGTTTTGTTGTCGTTTGGTGTTGTGTTGTTAAATTAACATTCACAGTGAACAGGCTGAGCTCCCAGAAAACATGAGTGTGACAAACATTCCTATCTATAGGTAATAAGATCATTTTCTCTGAAACACCCCTGCTCTAGCTGGAGGGCTTGAGGCATATGATCCATAAAGGGAAGCTGGCAGCATTTTCTGGTAATTCTTCACTGACTTTGATTTTTTTTTTTCCTCCTTTCTGGATGTTTGAATTATTTTAAATATTCTGGATAGCCAGTTTCTGAGTTTGCATATCTCTGTGTGTGTATGTGTGAATATGAAATCTCAGAACACTTTATTTATGCATAAGATTTTTCTTTTTCTTCCACTGCAAGAATTACTGCATGAAATCCAGACAAATGATTCTGTTATATGAGACATCAAAATAAATAGCATGAAAAATCTCTTGCAGCTTTAAACATCTATGAATCAAAATCTATTTGCTCTCTTCATTGTTATGTTCCCACATCTCGATTAATGAGATTTCTGAACAACAGTCTGAGCGTAAGAGATTTTAACAGAGTAGATAAACTGAAAAAAGTTGAAAGGAAAAAAGCCTGAGTGGGAACAAAAAGGGACTGTCTCCATCTCTTGGATTGTTAGTATGCTTTTTCTCTCTAACTTCAGACATTCTTCTTGAGATCAATTAAGTTTCATTTTAAAGTTCACATTTCCTCACATTTTGCTTTACTTTCTGTTTAACACTTCACATTTTCACATTTATTAGCTGTGTCCTGGATAATCCTGTATCCTCCTCTTATTAGTCATACTGCCATGAAAAGAATGCTTGGGACTGCTTGTCTAAAAGATATTAACCCTTTAATTTATCTAAGGATGTATTGCAAGATTACAGACATGGCAGAAATCAGCCTGGACTCTTACCAAGCCATGCAGGACTGAACTAGAAGGAAAGCAGCCTCCTCAGCAATCACCAATGGGCTGGAAAGGAGGATTGTAGGTGATGCTGGGAATCACAAATCATTGTTCAGGCTGGTAATACACAGTCAGCATGGATGGCCCATGCTGTATTTGATGGTAGACACTGTTCCACTCTTTTCAGTTTAACTTTATAGTTTGCTTTTATGTGCAAACATCTTGCAGACACTTTAACTTCTTCCTCAGTCTCCATGATGTTGGTGTGAAGGACCCCATGTGCCTGAATGCTTTATCAATTTTTGTCTCCTCTATCAGTCTCTGCTCTGTGTAAGGGGAGGTCTCTCCCTGTTCAAAACCACCACCATAGCTATTACTGTGCTAGAGTTACTGGTTTGAGCTGAGAGCAAGTTAGGATTTAACTCTATTAATCTGTCATTCCTTTCTCTCTTTGGAAATTCCACAAGCTGAATGTATTGAAATAATTGAAGCTGTTTTGCGTGTTTCAGAGTGTGATGGGAAAGGGGAAGCCTTTCATCTTAGGGAAAGAAGCTCTTCATGACCAAACTGTAGGGCTGGAAGTTCCCTGAGCCCTCTAATAACCTTCAAATTTATTAGCCAATTTCGATAGGATACAGCAGATCTACAAGAGAGCAACTTCCTACAAGTTCTGTGATAATCAGGTGCTGGAAAGACAAGGGACACCTACAGAAAGAAGGGTACAGGCAGAATTAGGCAGATTCTTAGTGATTCTTGCCTGATTTGCTGAATGGGAATGGCCAGTGCAAGAGTCAAAATGCAAAAACTCAAGGCAAACTGGGTTTATTTTTCAGCTAAGGATGTGGGGGGAAGTTGAAGATAGGGAGTGGGTGAGGCCAGAGATCCTAACAGAATCTTGGGTATTGTCAGGGGTGCTTTAGTGACAGGAGTCTGAGGAGGAGATTGCAGTCTGCAGAAGAACTTGCTAATAGGTTAGTGGATATAAACAACAAAATTTTAGGAAAAAGCTCCAGCTTTTCTGTGACCAGTATAATAATTTGTATTTCTGTCTAAGCATTGATTCTTGTTTATCATTTTCACTTCAAACCATGAGGTTCAACTCTTATGGGTAAAGGTGAATCACACTGCTTTTATTTCCAGATTGTTCTGTGCCTGCAGTTTTCTGTATTTTTTATTACTGTTTCCTTTACTGTCTCTAATTGCCTGCTGAAAAACAATCTGGAGGATTAGGTGTATAATTCATGTGGATGTGTTTTCAGGACAACGATTCATGTTTTTAAACATTTTCTGATGTTGGCTGGCTTACAATGGGGCAAGTTTTTAATTAAGATTTTTATGATATTTTCACTGTAAACGCCCTTAGATTACAGTTTCTGTGTGTTGGGTTATTAAATTTCAGAAACATTGTTGTAAGATGATGCAACCACCATTTCTAGGACTGAAATAATGAGAGGCAGCTTATGAAATCCTGTGACATTTCTGAATCTGCTGGAAATGTGCTGAAAATGAAAACAATTGATGCCAAGATTTCTTCTTTCCCCTAATACATTTTAAAGATCTATAATTTCAGATTGTTACAGTATATCTGGGAGAAAGGAGAAACGTGACTTCAGATTTCAGGACCACCCAAAACAAGGACAGGATAATTGTTATTATAACTTAGCCAATGATCAATCCATGCACAAAATACCATGATAAAGAGCCCTCTCTGCAGTGGTCTGTGTTCTTCAAATTCTTCCCCTAGCACTCATTTGTTTTATGTGCTTCTCCCAACAGTCTGGTGTTTTTCTGCCTGTGTGACAATTTGTTTCTCTAGTTCATACGTTCCTTAGGTTTCATCTGGCTGTCTTTTTCTTTTTTGGCTTCTTCCATCTGATAAAAATTATATTCAGCAAATTCAAAAAATATACCTAAAGCTCACCCAAAAGAAGCAAGGAAATAGGCTAAAAAAAGTTGTTGGCTTGAATAAATTTTGTTCCAGCATACCGAATTCTATGAAAATTTTTAAAGATTTCTGAAGCACAGGAAGGAACACATTAAAAAATAAAGCAAATGCATGTGCTGTGGGAACTGTTTGTCCACTTGCTTTGAGCAGGGTGGTGATTCAGTATATAATCATAGGTAAGCACATGGCTAAGATCTTGTAATTTGTAGAGATTTCTTTTTTTCTTCATTAACTCTAAAAAAAAAAAAAAAAGAAATCAGATTTTTCAAAATCTGTTGAAAACACTTGTCAAAACATTAGAACTTCCTAATAATGTAGAACTGTTTCCAGGTAAACCCAACTGGTACTGATACTGCTTTAACTCAGAAGCAAAATCTGTTTTTACCCCACAGGAATATCTTGCTGTTACATATAACACTGGTAGCTGTGAAGGCAATCAGATTTGCACCCAGGAAATCAATAAAAAGCTTTTTAATCAGCTATTGTGTACTAACAAATGGATAACTCGAGCAGCCTGTTACCACCCTTTGGCTTCTATGTTGAAGAGGAACACATTGTGAGTATTTCCCTGGGTAGAGTTATGTCTAGATTCTTCCTGAAAGGCACACAATAAATCCTTCTAATCGGCAGTCTGCAAGGGTTTGATTTCTGCATACTCAGCCCAACCCAGCCCATGAAAGGTGAATGCAGAGCTATGAGCAAATGAATCAAGCAAACATTCACTTTTGTTGGAATTTGCATGGTGGCAATATTGAAATAAATGATAAATTCCAAATGAAATTCAATGAGACTGAATCAGTCTTTCTGAGATTTATCTATCCACCTTTTTCTCCTTGGAAAGTATCCAAGAGCAAAATGTCTATTCTTTTTTTGTTACATTTGTTTGGCTTTAGTGTTGGACCAGGCAGACTGGATCTGACCCAAGTTCTACACTGGCCAGTACTTTGTCCCCACCATTGGCCACTGACATAGAGTTCAGAATAAGGCAAAAGAGAGCTGTAGGAAGCTGTCATGGGAGTCTTGCTCTCTGTTTTGTGATGAGAGGTTATCCCAAGCTGCAGATCACTGAAGTTACCCCTAATTTTATATTCAGGGGTGTTCTTCACATGGAGGTGTTCTCCACAAGCAGAGGAGCTCTGGAAATCCCAACACAGATGAAGACATTTAGACACGGGCTTCCAAGCTTGTTGTATGGGCTCTCTTGCTGGTAGATAGAGAAAGATGGGCTCTTGTAGGATGCAGTTTATCTTGCTGCAAGGCAAACATCCAAGAAATCTGCCTGGGAGAGACATTCCATGAATTGTATCTTAGATAAGTCCGCTTCTTGCTACTGATTGCTAAAGCAACCTGTAAAACCAGCTCAGAGGTAGACAACTACAGCTGTGTGAGATTAGTCTTGTTGTCAGCTTCAAATATGTAGGTAGGATGTGGTGTTGATTTTTTCAACTCTAAAACATATTTTATCCTTTCTTATGAAATGCGGTTAGGTTAGGATTTCAAGGGTTATTAGAAACAGCAGGAGAAGACCACTGGAGATCTCCAGGGTTGAGATGACAGTGATAATAATGGGAATTGATGTGTAGACAAAAGCCCAGCTGTTGACAAGCACAGGAGTGCAGCTGTTCTCCTCTTGGTTGGTTCAGTGTCTGCTGCACATGACGTGCTACACTAGGATGAAAACAACAGAGATAGGAGAGGCACAACACAAACCATGGAATGTGGTTAAAGTGTGCTGGAAATCTCACTTCTCCTCCCTCATAGCAAGATACATGTGAAGACAATGGAGAAAGCAATGGCTAAATAGTTCCTGGAGATGAGCACCAAGGGCGAAAGATCAAACACAGCAAATACTTGCATGGGAAGACAAGCCTGGTTTCTGAAAGGAGAGAGACTTCTCTCTCCTTTAGGCATTGCATATATAAATATTTTAGCCTTTTATCAGAGCCTTTTGTCACCTTATTTGGTGACAAAGTTACCAAACTGCAGCCAACTTAGGACTGGAAGAGTCACACTTGCCTTTGCTCAGAATCAGAGAGAAGGTTTTTTCCTCCCTTTTCCGTTTCTTCTTCTGTGTCAAAACTTGTATGTGTCTCTTATAACTCTTCCTCTCTTCAACTCTTTCCTCTTTTCACTTACAAGATTTATTTAAAATCCATGTTTGGGAAACTTGTAAAGAGAATCTGCTTTATCCAAGGAGATAATTAAATGTTTAAAGTACTTCTAGTAATCTTTTCCTTCTCTTTTCTTGCATTGGACAATGCTTTCAGCAGGCAGAAGAAAAGATACTCCAAACTTTCTACAGAGAAAATCTTGCTGGATACTTTATGTAACACTTCATCACTGTCTGTGTACACAGAATTCAGCTAACTTTAGGAAGCAGCATTTTGGAATCATTTTTTTCTAACAGGACATGTCCAAATAAGAAAATAATTTATCTTTTCAATCTTACTCTCATGTATATTTTCCATTTTGGTTTAGCTTTCCATTCATCTTGTGGCACTGGTGCATATTGTATTAGGGTATTAGATCAAACTGTCAAAAAGCTGACTTTTTTTTCCCCTAAGCATATGCATTTTTGGACTAGTAATTAATTCAACCAACTGGAAGTAAGTAATTAGTGGCTTTTCTCCTTGTGCTTGTTGCAAGTTTTGATATGAAGTATTTTTAGAAGGCTGCAGTTTTAACTTCTAAAAAGCTCTTGGTTTTGTGTACCTTGGTTACACAAGAAGAATGTGTGATCTTAGGGAGTATATTGACATACATGATGCTAAACATGGTTTTTGGAGGGAGAAACGCCTAATGACCTTCGGGAAGAGCCTTGTGGATTATTAATAGTTGTCTGCATATGTGGTTTGAATACTCAAGACTTCATGTTTCATAATTACAGCAAACCACTGTGACTACGTGTAGGATTAGCTTCCCTTCCTGAAGTTCTGTGTGCTGTAGGTGACAAAAAAGTTACTTTAGATGAAGCCCATGAAAAGCCCAGCTGTATGGGACCAGTGAGATTGTGACTGATAAGCAGCAAGATAATAGAATAAAAGGTAGAAAGTTTGTGGTCTGAAAGGACTGGAAAGCTGTGCACAGGAAGGTAACCCTGACAAGGCAATGAACAAATATAGCAAAGAGATATACACAACATAAACTGAACTCACAGCTATTTAAAAGATGGACTTGAAAGAATGAAAAGCTATGCAAAAAAATCATTGAACTATTGACCAGCATAGCCAATGTAGAGTATTGTTAAATTGTTCAAGTGATACCATAAATAACCATAGGATACCAATCCTCTCGTCTTCACTTACATTCTGATCTACAACTTTAATAAAGAAGTTTTAACTTATGATTGTCTGGGCTGAGATGTGCTCACCTCTCCCTTATGCTGTCTGTTTCAACCTGTGACTTTAGTGTATTTATACCATAATGTGAAGAACTTTAAGGATGGTGAAGATGAGTCATTATTTCTGTATTAAAAAGGGAAAATTTGTGACCTAGATAAGATCCATTATTTCATTTCACATGACTTGAGGTTGCTTAGTTTCGTTTAGTGCAGCAAAGGCAAGAGAGGAAAAGAAAAGCTTTGTTTGGGGGATTTTACTTCTATTATTCCCAACATGTTTGACACATGTTTCCATGCCATGTGATATGGTCCCCAAACACAAGGCTTTATTCTCCCTTAACAATATTTATTGAAGAAAAAAAGGATTATTTTTTAAAATGTGTTGCTAATCTATAACCTGCTGAAATAATTTCAACTATCTGTTTAGGCTCCATAAATGCTGAACAAAATCCCTACCTCGTTTTAGCAGTCTGAACACGGGGTGAAAGTTACTTTGAAAATGTTTTCATTTTTGTGTGGGATTTACCTGGCCTCAGACCATTAGAGTCTCATCCTTAATGAAGAACTGGACAGTTCTTTAATATCAGTCTAAAGATAGTTTGGAGTTTGGTGTGGTTTTTTTGCCTTTTTTTTTTTTTTTTGAGAGGGGAGGGTTGGGGTGGGGGGAGTGTTTTGTTTTGTTTAGGACTTTTTGGTCTGTTAGAGATCTGAGATAAACTGTTAAAAGAATAAAAGGTCAAATGTGTTGTTTCCTGTTACAAGGAGGTAAACTAAAGGGAATGAGATTCTCAGGCTTTGAAAGGCTACGTCTTCCAGCTGCTTAGCTGGCAGAGAGTAGATAAGATGTAGTAATTTATGAAAAAATAAGAGTGAACCCAAGGCTTCGTCCACCATTGTGCTCCTCCTCTTTTACTCCTGAGTTGCTGCATATCAATGGGATTGGGATAATGGGCTATCCCTGCTTTTGTAAATCAATGGATTATTGACTTTTTTCCCCAGTATGTAGGGAGGCATGTTGTAGATAAGAGCGAAGCATTCATGCATGCATGTATATGTGTGTGTCTGTGCAGAAGTACGTGTATTTGTACAATATAATCTGTGTTAAGATGTATGTAGTATTATTCTTCCCATATCCCTTGTCTGACCTTGTCTAGAACACAACAAATATAATATTAACCTTGCTGCTTCTGTGATTTTTTTTATTAACTTTTTCTAACTGTTTTAATTTTCTTATTGTTAATAACTCCTGTAATTCAGGCACAGTACTGCCCAATTGCATGGTAATTTGGAGTAATTTGGAGTAATTTGGAGCAGGGGAAAAGTCAGGCTTTTTAGTGACCTTTTCACTGGAAATTTCTCATGAAAGCACCTGTTAGCAAGTTTGGATGTGTCTTTTTATAACCTTTACAGTTCAATGTGTGTCCTTCTAATGAGCTATTCAATAACTCAGTACCTTCAGCTCTGCTAATACTAATACATGTCACACTTAAAATGTTGTGTGGCCCTGAAATTCATTCTTTCTTTTTCAAGGCAATGCTGAGAGTCTGGAAAACAGTTTGCACTAAGAGTTTTGTTGCTGGAAACACCTAAGATGCTTCTAATTCAGCTCTTGAAAAATAGACAGTAGAAAATGCCTTGACATCATCTTATCATATGAATAAGTCAAACAAATAATGATTCTTACATTCCCTCCTATTTAATTTTAAAGAATTTTTTAGTGATCAATATCTAGTAGAACTTGATCATGGTATTCTTCTCCCATGATTTTATCAAATTAGGTTTGAGACAATATGAGTTTTGAAAATTTTCAGAATTATTCTCCTAAATTCATATCACCTTGATTATTTTGTTGGTTTTGTACTAACAAATAAATATGTTGGAGATTTTGATCCCCTGCACCCCCTATCATCTTTTTAGCCAGTACAATACAATTCAGAGAAATATTTTTTATCATTTTGTGTCTAGCTGGATCTGCCCAAGGGTTCTTCTTGAACAGAATATTAAAAGTCTTATCCTGATCACCTTAGAATTTGCTGCTTGCCAGTTTCTTTCTAAATTTAATGATTTTTGGTGTATTCCAAAGTAGTCCATCCCTGGTGTGATCTGAGCCTGGTTTTTGTGTGGGTGCACTGATAAAGACAAAAACATGCTTTTAAACTTGACAATTAATCAGAGATTAAAATGCTGAGTTGCGGCTAAAGTAATTTAAGTTTCATTCCTAACTTTAAAACAGTTTCCTTATTTGACACAATTTTTTTTCCCCACCTGCTTTGTTTGTTCCAATAGGGACAATTGCAGTTCCTTAACCTGCAAGGATATTGCAGTAATAAATTTCCTAAAACATCAAAGAAGCTTGGAAAGCAAGTTACTGAGGGCTGATGAAGTATCTAAGAAGAGCAATAGAAATCAGTTAGATGCACACTCTTCTCAGCACTGTACTGCAATAACTTTTAAAAAGTCTAAAAAACAAAAAGAAATTATTTTACCAAGTGGTCTTAGTGAGTTCACATTTCTCCATCATCCTTCTCTGCATATCCTGTTGTCTGTAACAATCATTTCAAACATAAAAAGGCACAGAAAAGTGCAACTTTTAGGAATTGTCGCTTCCAGTCATGTTAGTTTGGTGCTTTGTAGGCTTTTCTCTTAGGGCATTTCTGTTCTGAATTGCAAGCAGCATGTCAGATTCCTTACATGCTCATTTGGACCTGCTGCTGTCTTTGACACAGCCTCTAGCCCCAGCTGAAGAGTTTTATGGTTGTCTCTTATTTTCTTTTCTTTTTTTGGGGGGGGAATCTTGCAGGTGTGAAGGCTTTCTTTTGATGAAAAACTTGTAACACTTTGAGGTAATATGCATCCATGGGTCCTTTATCAGAGATAACAGCCAATTAACAACCAGGAAAAATCATTACTGAAGCCATAGTCCAGCTGTTGAAATAAAGCTGTTCCTGGCATTTGTTCTATTTAGGAGAAGGCAAAGATTTCTTCCTCTGTTGTCTGCTGCTGACTAGATGCACCACATGGTGGAAAGATGGTCTGAGACCTTTATTCTAGATAGTTCAGTGACCTCTTTGAGGAAACTGGAGGGTTTATGTTTTGTGGAGCAGGGAATCATGAGGGTACTCAGGCAGTAGAAGATGTATAAGACGCATTACCTCCTGTTGCTGAATATCTGCTGCTGTAATGAGGGAACATCCTGGACAGAAATGCAGAAGAACCAAAGGCAGGATTTCCACACAGCACCCCTGCCCCTCCTTCTCCGGTACAGAACTGATCCCAGTCACTTCCTTGAGAGGAAACTTTGCTATTCTAAGCTCATTTTATCTGTAAAAAGTCTCCTCTTGCATTATTCATGTGAGGGCTTTATTGCAGGAGTGGGCTGATCCCCAGCTCACTCCCCATCACTCAGGTCATGAGTGATGACAAATAGAATGTAATTTCCTAATTGGTTGTCATCTTTCGCTTCTATGGAAATACAAAATCTCTCAGCTACTTTTCATTAGAGGAAAGTAAAGGTGCTAACTCTGAAACAGAAAAATGGCTTTTCCCTTATAGTCGTCTAGTCATTTTTGGATTATCAGTCCCTCTGGGTGAAAAAGCAATCTGGATTAAGTTAGATGTTTTATTCAGAGTAGCTAATGCAAAATAAACAGATCTATCATCTTTTCCCTCTTTTCCTGGAATCCAGCCAGATTTCTAGCAGTGTTGTCAAATAATATCTACTCTTTCAATTAACATTACATACAATGCTTAGGCTTAATTGCAAGTCACCCAGTCTCTTCTCTCTAAAATCAGAAAATTGCAATTTAACCACTAACTTCAGGTAGAAATTGTTTTTATCTGGGAAATTATATCCGTGTTTTACAGACTAGCCACCAAGATAAACACACATGCTTTTCTTTACTCTGTCTGTGGGTTGTCAGGGTGTTATACAAGCTGAAAACCAGGCATGGGGTCTGGTAAATAAAGACAACACAGCTGGAAAACAAGCTGTCTGCAATGCTATTTATTGTAATACCTTTTCTTTAGTAGACTTGTTATTTGAAGACTACCTGTAAACCCACAGATACTGAAATTTAAGAACAACTTGTGGTTACAGCTGTTACTGATAAAGCAGACCCACTTTGTGTTTTCAGCCTAGGTTCTAGTCCTAAAGGAAATCTTCTGTGCATCTGAATTCGCAGGTGCAAAGTTTGCTTGCTAAACGTGAAACTAGGTGGAGTCTTGTTGTGTAAAATAAAATGTCTCACTGCCCCTCACAAAGAAGAAAAAAACATTAAGGTAACATGAATTTGTTGTTGAATTCTCACCCAAAGGCAGCAGGGAAATCTGTAGCAATAAGTATATTCACCTAGAAGCTTTGTATGTAAAGGGCAGAGTTGCCCAGATGACAAGCTAGATGTTTTGAGATGAGTTTTGCTGCTGAAAAGTATAAAGAGTGTTAGGACTTGTTATATTTTTTTTTTTCTGAAAAACAACTGGTGACACACTCTAAGGTCAGCATGTAATATCTTTTCCATGCTCTTCTAAAAAGTCAGATTAGTCCTTTCAGCAGTAACCTTTCTCACATTGACTGTTTGCTTTCCTGCCTTTAAAATTCATCTTCTCTATTTGTGATTCTGACAGCTTGTAGGATTACATTGTCCATATGTCAATGTAGATGTGCCCTCTTTGTCATATTTTGATTAAAAGAAGTATACTTTTACTTATGCTACGATACTATAGTGTACAGCAGGTATATAACCTTTTAGCCAAGCCTTTTTTTTTTTTTCTTTTTTCTATTATTAAAGAACCTTCAGATTCCATTTAACTATTCAAGCCCAATATAGAAATACTCAAACAGGGTTTGGTGGGTTGAAGAAGAGATTGTCTCTTAATCTTTAGATAGATACAAAGGAAACCAGGGAAATGTGAAGTAGAAAAGTCCTTGGGAAAACTTGGGTAAACATATATCACATCCATTTTAGAAATGATCCAATAAAAATGGGTTCATTGCACTCATTGTCACATACTTTATAGTAGATAACACTTCACTTAGAGGGCTTTCACACCCTAGCACAAAAGCCATGCCTGCATACAAACATATTGTTCCTGGAACATGAATCTAAAAGAGATCTCCTGGGCTACTAAGTCCAGTACATTTACTTTTTTAGGCAACTATACAATTTGCATGGTCTGTTTAGTTTTCAAGTGATTATCAAAATGAAAAGAGAATGAAAATTTGTTTACTCAGCTAGAACAATACATTTTAAAAACATATAATAATATATTGTATTTATTTTTATTTAAAAATAAAATTAATAAAGTGAGACATAGTTTAATTATCTTTACTCTGAAGATATTTATCTGATTTTGAACACTAGTTATCTTTTTTATGTAGTTCTTCCAGCCGAAGGAAAAAAGTGTGAATATATCATTTTGTTCTAAGCCAATTTTATAAAATATGTCCCAGTTCCAACATACTACTCTTTGCCATTACTTTTACTAGGATCGAATGATATTACTGATGCTATTTTGCAAAAAGATGTTAAATTGCTAAAAGGAAAGTAATTTCTCTGATTGTACCAAACAAGGTGATAAGATACCCAACTGGAAGCAGCCAGCCTGATGATCAGTTCTGTTCTCTGTCCTTTGGGGAAGCTGCTTTCTTTTTATCTGCTTTGCTCCATGTCTTCTATTGAGTTCTGTAGGAGGTTTTCAGTCACATCAATGGTTTTTATTATGGGGGGCTAAACAAACAAGGTTTACTGTGGGACTGCCCACTCTCCAAATATTTTTGAATCTATTGATTCAGCTATCACTAGATTCAGATTTGGGTGTGTGTCAGCAGTCTGTGAAGCTTTGTAGTAATGTAGGTTTAGACAGGACCTACATTATCCTGAATTTACAGTTTTGTGGGATTCTTCCCACTAAGTGACTGTTTTCTGCCTTAGAATGAGGGAACTTTTCCTTGATGCTTTTTCAAGAAAGCTGTTGCAAAACTTTCCAAGCTTACAGACCTTTTCATTTTCTCCGTACTTTTCATTAGGTCCAAGCTGTGCTGCTTTATTTCCTCACTAGCAGCGACCTTGAGGTTTCAACACTTTTACTTTTCTGTCCTTTGTTATATCTGAAGAGAGCTATATTATCACCACTCTCCTGGCTAATCAAGGTGAGATCTTTTAGTCTCTACAGTGGTTTCTAAGTTCCCTTGGGTATCCTAATGGCCAGTCTCTCCATCTGTTACCATTTGAACAAATTCCTCTCAGTATAGGTGGCCAGAAATACGTTCAATATTCTGGATGGAGGCTTTTACAACATCGTTAGTAACTTGTATCACTGCTAGAACTACCTCATCTTTTAGGTCCTAGCAGTGATCTAAAGATCCTAGCAGTGATTTGGCTTTTTCATGATGGCACCAAATTAATTGCTTCTCATCATCCTCTCATTGAAAAATGCACATCAGGTCTTTCCCCTCTACTTCTTCTAACTGATGAGACATCAGCATAGATCAGATAGTCTTGATATTAGTCCCTGTGAGTATGACCTTGTAGTTTTGACAGCACAGTCTGCACAGAGCTTGTTAATGCCACAGTTTGAGATCATAAGGACTGTTAATTAGCATATGCAGGCCTGGGTTTACTGGGGGAGAGGGAGGAAAAGCACTCCTGCTCCCATCTTCACTACCACCCAAGCTGGGTAAGCTTTCACACCATTTGGCCATGAGGCTGCACAATCCTTCCACTGAGATTGAGATTGTGTTAGCCCTTGCATTCCTACCTACAAGGGTGACCTACATCTCTCCCATCTTCAAGATGACAAGGGTTTTCTTTCTTTTTTTTTTCAGTACCTCTCCTATGTTACAATCAGGATCATAGACCTGGGAGTAAGATTGTTTGTTTCCTTAAGTCCCTTCAGGCAGGAGACACCCTCCAAAGAGGTGAAGATTTTGTCATTCCTTAAGTGTAGGAGAAGAGGGTTGTGGAAAGCCTGCTATATATTTGGAGAAAAGCCTAGGAAAATTAGACAAACCTATGCAATATCCTGTAGCAAAAACATACTAGTCACTTTTTCCTGACGAAATGTAGGCTTCTAATGGGCATCTAAGTGTTTTCAATTTCACTGGATTTCAGCATTTGTTGAGCTTTCCCTGAGTGTTCATTAATCTAATTGTGAGGCAAATGCCAACTTCAGACTAAAGGTGACCTAAATGTCGCACCACTTTTAGCACTAAAATAAAGAGTGTTCAAGAATTAATGAGCGTGGTGGTCACATTTCTTTTGTGTAGCAACTGGCGAATCTCAGCTCATCCCTCTCTGACACAAAATGCTCCTCAGTCAACTCTGTATTTCCCAGGTGAGTTGCTCCTCTTGCAGTTGTCAGATAGCTGTTTTTTATCAGTTTATGACAAACCACAGGGGTTGTGGATCATAGGAGTTGGGGCTTTTGATTAGTTCTATGCAATATGAGAAGTTTCCTTTCCTTCAATAAAATCTGTTCAGCTTTCATTTTGGTGTTTTCTCCAAAATTACAGGATATACTTAACTTTCCCCTGAGATGCTTCAGAATAGCAACCTGACTCCTTTCACTTCTCTTTTCAGATATAGTATTTCTATTTTCTTTCCTCTTTCATCTTGCTTTTTTATCCTTTGTGGAATGGCAAAGGACAGTGCTATGACTAACAGGGTAGAAAGAAAAAAAAAAGTAGGAAAAGCCATTTTGAAGGGTGATGCGAATTACCCAGTGAACAGCAAGGCTTATGTTGGAATAACAATAAGTCTTAACCATTTTTAACATGTCTGTGGTATATATGAGAATTAGGAATTTGAGCTATACCTGCAATTACAAGAGGGAAACTTTGGAAAGGGCAGGGAACTTCTGACTTTAACTGAGTGTTTGAGTAGGCATTGCCTGAGGGCAACTTTAACCAGTGCTAGGTGGGAGCAGAGCTGTAGGGCAGAAGTTAATAGGGACCTGAGCAGTTATTCCAGAGATCTCACTCCTTAATGGTAATGATCAGTCATCTCAGAGCCTGTTGTTTTGTGGTGAAGGAATCACAAGGCCCTTCAGCACTTCCATGCAGTCTGCCATCTTCTTTACCACAGAATAATTTTTATTGGCAGAAGACTTTGACACCTCTCACTGTGAACTCCAAGCCACTACAGTGGCCTTGGGCATGAGTGTGATTTTTAAATTCTTCTGTGAAATACAGGAATTTAGTCCTCAGTAGACTCTAGTGATTTACTAATATTTAAGTTATTGGGTTGATCACTTAGTGTTTGGGTAATATTCCCAGTAATAACCAGGAACATGTCCTTCTATCACTAAACTTTGTGAAGCTGTAAAATACATTGAAACCCCACCACAATAGTGAGCATCTGACATGTGAGCCCTGGTTTGCTGTGTATTTATTTCATATTTCCCGTGTCTCTGCACTGCAGCCATTCCAGCTTCCCACATCTTCTGTAATCACCATCGTTAGAGCACATTTTCTGTCCTCCTATGCCTTACAGGCTAAACCAGAACTTTTTTTTTGTCTGGTTAAGAACTACATATGTACAGATTGGCAAGCTGCCATGCATGCCCAGGTGGCCAAGCTAGCTCATGCATTTTAAATGTGCAAGGATTGAGTTTGGTCTGTCTTTTCCTCAACTAAAAGAATAAATTTAGAAAAGTGATGTTAATCAACCGTCTAACTGTTTGATACCAGTGTAGAAAATTGTCCGGGGTATTTCTATTTCTGATTCCTGCCTATAGGAAGAAAAATTATTAAAGCCAGATAAGTGGGTAGCTAGCACAACAGCACAAACTGTGCTGGTTTAGGTTTGTGCAAGGAGGTGGCATCCTATCCCAGGACCTGTTAAGTTAAGAAGTGTATGGAGAAACTCTAGAAGGTATCACAAGGTGAGGGTTTGAGGATTAGGAAATGAAGGCAAAGACCAAAGAGACTGATGTCTTCCATGAGTAAGGATGCAACTTCTTATTGTCGAGAGGAGAGGACTAGGAAAGAATGATGTGGTACAGAAATATCGATGTTTTTGAGCTTGAGGACATCAGCAGGTCTTGAAATCTTCCTACTATACCTCAGTTATAGCATCCCTATGGTGTTTGTAGTCTCCTCTTGGCCATCAAACTGTGTGTGGCTGCAATTAAACAAATAATATTGGTGATTACCAACCCTCTCACCCTTCTGTCATTCAGTGCAGTTCATACCTGCCAAATTTTGGTGTCCTGTACCATGGTTTCATTAATTCTCCAAAACTCCTTTCATATCCTTGGAGAGAATACAGTAAAATTTTGGGGATTTATTAAGGGTGTTTTGCCACTGAAACTCTGCGTACAGTGGCTGTCCCAGCTGCAGAAGAATCTCTGACAGGCAGCTGTATTTGACAGCTCTATGGCTTAATGTGCATATAAGTCTCTTAATAACTGATTTAACCTTCTAACTCTAACACTGCCCAGTGATGTCAAATAAGGAAACAGCTTTTAACTTGTCATGCTGAATAATATTGGGCATTATGCTACCATTTTCTTCCACCTGCAGCCTGTCAGCAAAGAACTGTGGGGAAATTTAGCCATCTCATTTTAACTTTACTACCAATATAATCCATCTGTTTTCCATTTATAATCCATTTATTTTCTATCAAATGCATATCATAACATTTTGCAGTTATAGCATCACAATACGTGACATTGCAATTAATATTTAGAACAGCATTTTTTTGATCTTTGTTGAGGGAGAAGAATGTTGATGATGGTGAATTTCAATGATACAGTCAAGAGTTAATCTAAGAAATTTTTTTTCTCGATCTTTTAATTTTTTTTTTAAATCTATGTGATTTCTCTGACTATATATGATCACATGATAAAATAAACATTAAAACGTGATAGAGACTTAATACTATATGGGTTCTATGTAATACTATATGGGTTCTATGTTAATGAATGATGATAAAAAGTAAGAAATTTCAATAAATACATATACTCAGATATCTAAAAATACAGTCTCATCAGTCCACGGTCATTTCAGGTAGCATGCTCTAACTTCTAAATTTAGGGGAATCTGACAAGGTCTCATGCTTTCATAAAATTTGGATACTACTTCCTCCCTACAGGTGCTTAGCTTAATAATTACCATATCATTACTGAAATGGCTGCCCTTTCAAGGTCTGTCTTTTTATTAATGTGCTTTTCTGGTAGCTGGCCATTTAAATTTGGCCAGCATGAGCTGTCATGCAGTGCAGTAAGTGGATATTGCAGTTTTCTCCCTCCCATCTATGCAATGCTTTCCAGCTAAAGAGAACATGAGATCGAAAGGGATTCCTCAGCAAAGAAAAATGAAATAATGGTGTCAGAAGGATTTTCAATTTATCAGAGAAAAGGCATATTGAAATCCAATAGCTGCAAGAGAAGGCAGAGGCAGACTTATTAGAAATAGGGTGTGCTGTGAAGGATAGCCGTCTATTGGAAAAGCATATCTAAAAATGCAGTGAGATCTGTGCTACCTGGAATCTTTATATATAAAAATTGATGACTTTTTAAAATATGCATTTTTACTTTAAGGGAAAATATGAGCCTCTTGTTGATTTGTTTAAAATGATATTCTCTGTTCTGTTCAGTAGATGAAAAAATAAGTGATAACAATAACTGTTTTCTCATTTCCCAGCTGATGAATATATGTTCTACTGATTCTCAAAACTTTAATTTTTGAGCAAAATGAAGACAGAGGGAAACTGTGCTGCAGTATGATATGTCTTTATATTTTCAATATTTTTTTTAATCCTATCTCCTTTTGATCCTTTTTGGCTGCTGAGGAACAGATAGAGAACACTTCTTCACCCAGGAAAAAAAAAATTCTATTAGGAAGACAAAACCAAAAAGTTGATGACATTTAAAATAAATTTTCATTTAGAGATTGGCAAGGAAAAGAAAATAGAACACCCAATTTGTAACTGTTTTAACTAGTTTTTTTATGACATTCTTTTTATAATGAGCCAGCACCAACTAATCCTAAACATGTGGTGGGTGGCTGACTGGGACCTCTTAAGTACCTAGATCAGAAACTTCAAAGAGAAGTGATAAATATTCAATTACATCTAAAGCATGTCAGAAGAAAAGGTGAAAATTCACTAAATACTCACACACCATTTGATGAGGAATGAAGATGGCCTTTCCTACCCCTAGTTCAGGATTTTTGTTGAAATACCATTTTTGGAAGGAAAGGTTAATAAAGAGACAGGATGGGGTTTATCAGTGGTATTTTGCTGAATTTTTTTTTCATTGTTTCACGTGTCATTTCTCCAGTTCATTGTGACTGTTTGAAGGATTGCTTTATGTGTACAAAATGAGTTATCTGAGTTGGTCTCTCCTTCTTTTGTGTCTAGAGATCTGGTCAAGCCTTTTTTCACCTGTAGAAATTTCCCACTGATTGTGATCCACAGTCCATGATGGCAGGGAGTGTCGTGGGTCTAGTGAAGAATTTTCAGACCAATAATTTTCATAATAAATTTAGAGATTGTTTCCTATAAGAGGTGTATCTATGTATGAGTGAATCTGTGATCTTTATCCTTAATTTTTGATAGGTAAACTCATCCACCAGACAAATAAAAGAGAGTGTTGCTGATGACATAGGCCACCTATTTTTTTTTTTATTATTTTTTTTTTTTACTTAATGGCTTCACATATTGGGCAGAAAAGGATTTTTTTTCAGTTCTCTTTGTCCCAGATATACACAGTATCACCATTAACATGTATATGCACTTTTATAAAAGGAAACTCCAATGTCAAAATGGCACATTTATTGATATAAATACAACAAGCTGATAGAGGATAATTTTTTCCTTGCTGAGGTGCTAATGCAAAATTTACAACGTTTTTCTGTAAAAAGAAGCATTTTGGAGTTTGGATTGGTGAGCCATGTCCCTCTCCCCCAGAAAGGGGCTGCAGATAAAGGATATGTCTTTATCTGCAGCTTGAGATGACACTTTTCAAGTGCTGGGTACAGGGCAGCCAGGCTGACATGGAGCTAATGGCAGGTGGCTGAACCAGCTGGAGTAGAGCTGCCACCTGCTGCAACATCCACCATTAATTAACTAACTCATCAGTAATTGCATGGCCTTCTAACTAAGATCATGTGGAATATCTGTATAATATCTAATGAAATCTATGCTTCTGAATGATAAATCTGAACTCTCAGGGGGTCTGGTTAATGACCTAATGCTGAAGGCACTGGATGCATGTTTAGAGAGAAGCCCAAATCCCAGAAATGCAGATTTCACAAAGCCAGATCTCAAGCTGTTTTGATTGGGCACAGTCCCAAGTCAGCTGCCCTTTGGGATTGGGGGACAAAATCAATTTTGGCTTGCTGAGAATCCCAGTCTGGAGACCTGTGCTGAATGCAGCTTCACCCCACTATGGATGATCTACTTCTCCTGAGGCAGAAGGTGATTATCAGTCATGAAACGACCTCAGTGTTCTGCAGTTCTTTACTGTAAATACTAATCAAACCAACTCTATTGTTAGCAACTAAGAAACTTCTGTTCTCCTGGCTTCTGTCAGATGATGAGGTTTCTGTGTTTTTCCTGTACCAGATACTTAGGTTACACCTTCTTTTGTAATGAGTGTCAGTCCTTTTGAAGAGCAACATGAGTGAAAGGAGCAGGGGTTGAAGTACCAGCAACAGGCATGGCTTTGAAGCTGCAAAATAACATTTTGAAATTAGTTTAGGAGATCTTGCTAATTTCTAGTACAGCTCCTTAAATTCTACCTAAAAAATAGGTTGGTCGTTCCTTAAATATTTGTTGATAGAAGGACAGGGAAGATCTTCAGAAACCCAGTTACTAGTAGTGACTGATGACTGAATGTCTAATACTTTTATCTTCACAAAAATGAAGATTTTTGGCACTTTGAGTAAGTCCAATAAGTGTTCCTCTACAGTATGAGCAGCTGAGATTTCTGTGCAGCACTCATGAAAGAGAAATCCAGAGGAAGGGAATTTTCTCTTCTGTGTCTATTTAGGCATTGAAACCTTAATCAATATGGCTGCAAATTGGAACCTACTCAAGTAAACTCTCACTGTAACCCAGAATGTTTGGATGTTTTAAGACAATATTTATTTTTTTCATTGGGCTTGTGTGATGTAGAGTCAGCATTTTGGGGTCCAATTCTACTGCCCATGTAAATCAAGTTCAAGTGCAAGTGGGAAGTTATTGCTAGAGGCACTTAATGCGAGTTTTCTGCTTGGCAATTTCTATGATCTTTTCTGGCTCACAGTCAAAAACAGACATTGTGGTTTCACTGGAATAAATAATGTAACAAGCTGACCAGCTCGGGGAAATGGCAGGTTTCTGCATTTCAGGTTAATCTCAAGCCAGTAATTCATTCTGATTCTTAGCTGCTGTTCTTGCTATGATGCCAAAATACTGGTTCCTAGGCTGATGTATTCATATTCTAATTTTCCAGTAATTAGTGTCCTCCTGAAAATGGGTTCTTTTTACTTTATTTTCAATCACAATGTTTAATTGAAATTCAGAAGGGAAATGCTGCATCATATTTATGGATTGAAGAGTGTGTGGCAGACAATTATCATAATTTTAAAATACAACTTGCTTAGAAATAAAAAATAGGTGTTCTGAGTTTGATTCATTCTTTGAATTTGAAATGGAAATTATTATAAATATGTAAATAACTTGAGAGTGAAATGAAATTAGTTTTCTGTTCTTGTCATTAAAAAACAGGAAAAATGAAGCTCAGATATTAAATGTAATTATTTTAAAAATTAAAAAAGAAACTGCTAAACAATTGCAAAAAGAAAAAAAAAAATGGAAAAGAAGCTGATCAGGAGAACCTCACAAATCCAGGTCATAGAGAAATCCTACATGAAAGATAGGAATTTTGTTCTTATGTTTATTAAAAAGATCTTTAAATCTACAGAGCCAAGGAAAATGCTGCTTACTGCAGAACTGGTTTAAAGAGAAGAGAAAAGCAATTGTCTAGATGCAGAGCATTTTAATGCACATTTCTACACCTTTTAGTTCTGATCTCAATTAAGTTGACAAGCAAGATACCGAGACTGTTCAAAGCCCTTAACGTGGGGCAAAGGAACAAGATAATTATTATGATTTGCAAATTAAATAGGTGTTCAGACAAAAATTGGTGTTTCATGCAAAATGGTCCTTTCTTGTTCTCACTAAAAATGGGCTTGTGTGTGTTTGTGCTTCAGGAATGTGCAGCTTTTTTTGAACAGCAGCAGCAACAATGTTGATAACATGTTTAAGGTGATGGAGACTGACCACTGCGTGAGTCTGGAGTTGTTGGAGGGGTTTTTTTGGTTTGTGGTGTGTTGGGTTTTTTTGTTTTGTTTTGTTTTGTTTTGTTGTTTGTTTGTTTGTTTTTGATCAGTGCATTTTTCATAAGAAAAAAAGTGATAAAAAAGTGGAATGTGTGGAATGGCATAAAGTTGTTTTCTCTGCTCAGGGTTGAATGACAGGATGTGGTCATCAATAGGAGGTTAATGGAGATACTTTCAAGAGAAGTAATTTTTGTTTTTACACTACAATGCTCTGGTATTTCTGTAGTTAAATTATAGAAGATCCAAATGATTTTAACAACTGATGGGAAAAAAATTCTAATCCCAATTTGGAGGTTTTTTCCTGAATGTCAGAATAAGCAGAAGAGGCAATCTGTTTTGGGAACCATTGCAAATCTGAGCTCACCAATTTTTTAATCTCAAAAAAATCCTCCCCTAAAATAAACAAGAACTACACCCCAAATGGAATAAAAGGGTCCTTTAATCATCCTGTTTTGAGATATTTAATTTCACATGATCCCTGATTAGAACAAGATTGCTTTTTATTCTCAACATGGCCAGACCTTTATATTTTTTGTTTTCAGATTTCCATACATTGTGCCATCTTTTGTAGCTGTAATTCATAAACCAGCCTTGGATCCTGCCATGTTATGGCATTTCCCACCTTTCACGGGGAAAGGATTTATTTCCCTGAAAAATAAGTATTTTTAGCTTTCCTGGTGATATAACCTTCATGCTGATACTCCTCTAAAATTGAGGAGTAAATATTCTGGGACATGATTTGAAGTTCTTTATGGCTGAGGTTGCTTCTATCTAAAAGAAATCTCCTCCTTTTCTTTTCCAAGATCCATGTAGCACCTGGGAAGTGGTAGTCTTGGAGCACCTTGTGTTTTATTTTAAAAATGCACTCCACTACGTCTATGCAAAGGGCTTCCTTTCATCATCATTCAGACTTGTCTGTTGCTCCTCTCCTTTAAAACACTTTCAACTTCACTTCTTAGCAATATGATTAGGCATATATTATTATGAGACAAAATGTTAATAGAAAAATAAAGGTTGTTTAGACGACATAGGACTAATTTATTCCATTAATTAGACTGAAATTTTATGCAGTTATTCAAAATAAGTAGACATGCAGGTTATTCAATCACTTAATAAATTACCATAAAGTCTACTCTAACTCTAATATCTTTCAATTCCTCTGAGATGAACATTCTGATATCAGTGACTTTAATAAATTCCACACAGGCAACTTCACTTTGGCATAAACACAAACAGTAATAGAGTTAATAGGAAGTATGTTTCTATACCAATTAAATTTGACCTTGAGGTTCAGAAAGTCAACTGATATGAGGTGGTGTATATTCTTTTTAGCATAGTCATACTATTAAATTCTATGATGATGTAAATGGAGTCCACAGAGGAATAACTATTTTATCTTTCTAAAACCAGGCTGATATATGATTATTTCTACAAACCTTCCTAAAATTAGTTTAAAGGCTTTCATTCAGGACTTTTGTTTTGATGGAAAAGTACATTGCAAGGTACCTTGGTTAGATACATTTTTCTCAAATTATTTTCTGCTAAAAATGAGAACTTCATAATATGTATTTTCAAAAATCTCTATTATCATGATTTTCTAAAAAATAATTTATTTTGTTTCTGCATAAATGACTTATTTTGATCTCTAAATTAGAAAAAGATATTTCATTCTGATCTACAGAGCAGCTTCCTCTAATAGTTTTATATACAATAATAGAGGGCTTCAACTATTGCAGTCATTAAACACCTATTGCTGTATCATGTCTTGAAATTGTATGTCAGTGGTATAAATTATGAAATAAATGGAAAAATAATTCTATGTAGGAAGTATTTTTAAATTAGTTCCTTTTTGAAATGTCACATGTTAGCGCCTGACTTTTTACAAGCTAGGTTTTTCCACAAGTTCCTGAGATGTTATTTTTTGTTCTTGGCAACTTGACACAAAAATAAAAGCTTGAAACATTGAGATTTTCAGGAGGAGGTAGGGTTTGGTTATGTTTTGTTTTTTAATCCTCTGATCTTCCTGCAAAGCTTTGTAATCTGACAAATCCAGTTTGGTTATCAGTGTGCAAAAATCATGTAAATGTTAAATTAAGTCTTTTATGCTTTAAAATCTTGTGTTCAGGTAGTGGGTGGCTGCTGTTTCTTGTGAGAATTATCCCCATTCATTCTTCTCTCTAAGACCAGCTCTTGTTTAGCACAGAGGATGTCCTTATCAAACCCCCAGCAGCAATGGATGAGTGACCTTTCTAGCACCTCCTGAGCTCAGGTTTCCTCAGCTTCTTCTCTTTCCTGGATGGCCACAAGTACCAGCCTGATTTCCTCTGAGTCTGGGAGCTGAGCATTTGTCTCAAAACTAGATGGAAAAAGTCTTTAATATATTACTGAAACATAAATTAATAAACATGTGGCACGACACTATTATCTGGTGTTAAATGTTGGTCCAGCTATTCAGTTAATGAAAACATTTTAGCTCTTGCCAAGTTATTAGTGTCAGCTGATTGCTTTCTGGGTTCAAACCCCACAGGCATTCAGCCTGGAAAGCAAGGACTAAGGCAACAACTGGATTTAAACCTGAGTGCTGCAGACTAGTCATTATTTTTATGCTGCATGCCTTCATAGCAGTAGGAAGATAGTCAGCAACAGTGGTAGTTAATATACATCCTTCTCATAGTTTTGAAATATGTTTTAATAATCAATATAATTTCAATATTTTCACGTGGTATTTTTGTAATAATGACACAATATTTTTCCCTTTCTTGACGAAATGAGTTGTTCTCCTGTGTTTTATGAGTGTGGCATCCTATTTAAGATGAATAATTATTTAGAAATACTCTTATACATTATCTTCTCTTGTGCTAATTTAATCAGAAAAACTGATTCTGACTAAATCTGAGCTCTTCAGAGAAAATAACATTTCCTGAAAAAATTGGATTCAGCGACCGGTATCACTTGTGTGGTTATTAATGTTTCACTGGACTAGTATTATCTGTAAAGTAATAAGGGCTTGTCTGTGAATCAATACTGAGGATAGGTCTTCCAGAACAAGTAAGCCTGTTTATTTTAAAGTGTATTACTAACCTGAATTAAGATTGTGAAACAATGCTATCAAAAAGAATTAAAGCCATTTTAAATTGATTTAACATAATTCATTTTGGAAGGCAGCAGAATTAAATTTTGTTGAATTCAGACTTCTTTATTTATTTAACCTGGATGGGCCTGTCCAGAGCAGGTCTCCAGTGACAGAGGCTGTTAGATACTCCGTGATTTAAATGAGCAAAGCAAAGCAGAGCTGGGGTAAACTGCCCTGTGGGTGCTGAAGGCCAGGAACCTCTTTGTCCTCCCTGTCTGATCTTCCAGGAAGGAGCTCTCTGCCCACTCTGCTTCCAGCTATGGAATACACATGGAGGGAGGTGACCTTCCCAGCAAGACTGCAAAGTTTTCCTTTAGCTGCGTGCTTGCATGACAACTGTACACATAACTCTGCCCATGAATTGTGAGATCAGTGGATTTAGGTACTCCCTCAAATTCTCCTAATAAATCAGTGAAAGCAGCTTTCCAAGACATGTGCTCCCTGCTCTGAAACCAGGCTGAACGGTGGCAGAGCAGTTAAGGGTAGATGCTCTGTATGAAAGGGGAGATGGAAACGAAATGTATGTGACAGGAGAGGATGGCAAGTGGGGTCCCAGCCTGCTCCAGGGGTGATGGATAACAGACAGAGATGGATGAGGAGCAGCAGAGCTGTGAATGCTCTTCCTGGCTGGGATAAATAGCTGGGGAGTCATGTATTGAGGGCAGCCAGAGGAGATGCAGTGATAGGAGTGGATGAAAGACAGATGCACCACCAACCCCTCTCAAGTGGCAGCAGAAAGTCCACAGGATTTCAGAGCTAAAACCAAATGATTTTGAACTTTTTTTTGGCAGAAAGAATATTTTTTTAAGTACATGCATATATATATATATATATATATGTGTATGTACGTATGTGTGTGTATTATATATAAGTATAATCCCCTATATTTTCTTCTGAAACTTTGAACTTCATTTCAAACAGTAATACCAGAGCTCAATCTTTTTTTTTTTTTTTCATTTCCCCACAGCTTTCCTCTCCTCAGAGAAAAAAAAAAGGGAGCAGGAAGATACTAGGATTATGAGTGGTGAAGGGACTCCTTTTCCCAAAGCAATTTTATAAAAGCTACAAAAAAATGCTAATAGTGTTGAAGTTTGATATTTATTCTAGGAGAGAAAAACCTCCAAATAATAAGAACAGCGGGGAGTTAATTCCTTTCTAATTCAAATAGATATGGATAAATAAATAAGTCACAATGACAGAGTTTTAGCTATTGGAGGAAACCAGCAGAGGAAATTGCAGATTTTGTAGATTTTTGAGTCTGCAGACAAGGTTCGTTAGCAGGGTTTTTGATGATCTGTCCTATAAGCCCTTATTGTTTTGAAATAATTGAATGTCATGTTGTTCTGAAAGCAGAAAGTTTCGGAAAGGAACACGTCAGGTGCAATCAAAACCACCTTGGCAGTAGCAAGCAAGCAATCAGGCAGCAAACAGGAATGCTCTTTGTGAATTCTTTACCAGCCAAGGCATTGCCCCAGCCTCTATCCACAAATTTCTTGGACAGGAAATTACTGGGGTGGAGGCAGAGGAGGGTGTAAATGCCAGACAGAAATTGAGAGGGGTGGGGGAGAGCAATGGCAGGCTGGGCAGCTGCAGGGCAGGAAATGTTCAAGGGGAGAAGTTGCTGCATGTGTACCTCTAGAAACTCAGCAGGGAAACAGCCTGGCAGTCATAGAGAGGGTGCAGTACTGTGTGGCACATGCTGAAATTTAATTTTTCACTGTGTTGGGTTTTTTGTTTCTTAACAAAGCTAGCAACTTTCCTTCGAGACTGGCTGTCTGTTGGTAAAAAATGAGTTTTAGTTAAACATCAGTTAGTTAAACATATTTTTTTTTTCCTTTTGAAGCTCACTGAAGGTAGCACAGTAAAAGGTAACATTGTCTGGCATGTTCAACGGGAAGGAAAACCTGATGAACTAATGATCCTTTCTAGCCTCAAATCTATGAATCTATTACCTGCCTGACTTATCAAGATTAAATGTTTGTTTTCCCTCCTTTTCTCTTGCACAGCAAGAGCAGTAAGGGGAATATTCATTGTGTTTGGACTATTGAGGAAAAAGAGTTATAGATTTACAATCTTACTTATCTTTTAGTTTTCTTTATCCCAGATTTTTTCTAGAGCAGTGTCTTACGATAATTACAATTAATACCGTTCTGAGTAAAAATTGCATAGCTGGAACTAGAATTTGGGAAACTGTAACAGCACAAGCTTGTCAAGTGATTAATGCATGTGTGGGATTTAGGATGGCACATTTTTATAACCTGTCTAGGAAGCACTGACACTGGTGGATAGCAAGCTCTCAAAGAGCAGTCGAAGATGATTATAGATAGGGTCGCCATTGGTTACAATGATGGAAGCACCTGATTAATGACTTGCAACAGTAAAGAAAGACCAGAGATTAAAGTAGGCAAGGCAGTCAGCCTGTGCTGATGGAAGACAGATGGTTTCAGGAGAGGAGATGATTTCTGTAACCCAAAAAATGTGTGAGTGAGTATGTGTGGTAGCAAAACCGTATAGAATTAGATTTTTTGTGTTGAATGATCTGTGTCACTGCTATGAACCTAATGAAAGATCAATGAAGGTAACACAAATAAATGTATCTCATTTAAGAAATTGCACTTTCGGAAAATTAAGCTGGCACCCTGTAGGAATCAAATGTTCACAAGATGGAAATCACTATAATTCAGTGGGATAATGTTTGCTCATAGCACTGGAGAATCTGTTTGAGGCTTCAAGACTCCTTTAGCATTGACTGACTTTAGCATCCTGTTTTGTTACCGTCCACCTGAAATCAGCATCCACTAAGTAAAATAAGCTGGTCTCTGAGGGAACTTTAGAGCATTATTAACATCAGCACCACAACAAACTTTTACCTACTTTGTGATTTTGTTATCAATGCCTGCAGTATTCACCACGTTTGCTTAGCACCTATTCTAAGCAAGTGAACTCCCTTCTCGAGTGAACTCCCTTCTTGAGAATGTTGCTCATTCAATAAGGCTCAAGTTTTGTGTTCATTTTGATAAATGTTTATGTTTCCCTGACCTAGACCCCTAAAGAGTTTCAAGAACTTCACTGTTCTGAGGAGTTTCTGATCTATCATGAATAACAACCTTCTAAGACTAACTGTGTTCTTTATTTCCATTATATCTAACTGGTAATATGCCTATAGCAAAAAAAAAAAATTGTGCAGTTCCTGCTCTGATTCCAGGTAGCTTATGGCATTCTTTATTTTTGCTATAAATTTAGAAAAGGTGATTGGTAAGCTCCATTCATCCTTGGAAAAGTAGCTTGTGCATTTCAGTGCAAAGAGCTACAAGAATGTGATAGCTTTGCTAGGAAAGCAATGTGTCAGGGACAATCTTGTCAATTATCCTACAGTCTTTACTTTCTCAATATCAAAGGAAATTATTGAAGAAGGGGTGAAACTTGAACACCTCAGGAGTCCTTTGCCTTCTCTAGATCTGATTTTAGCTAAGATAAATTATCGACCATGTGCCAGACATGCCTTGTGGAAATGACAGAAGATAAAAGCCAAGACAGTGATTTCTGCTTGTGCCTTCAACCCTTCACAGTGGTAAGAAAGCTCTCTATGTCAATGGGAGGTTCTGTTTTGTAAAATTTGTGAAACAATTCCATTTTGTGTATGAATCCTGAAATCGCTGGAAACCCATTTAGTTGGAAAACAAAGATCAGCATTGCTAAAATGTTTTCTGGAATTCACACTGAGCATGTATTTTGATTTTCTTTTTTTTTTTTTTTAACTTTCCCTTTTTTTGATCTGTTACCATTTATTCAGTGGGCTCATTATTACTTTGCTGTGCCTTAGTAGTTTGATATATTAGATCATAATATTATCTCTGGTCATCCCCTGCTGAATGTGTTTTAATATATGTTTGTAACCTCTGGTGTTTGAGGAAGGGTTATTTGGTTTTCCATATGACCTAAGAATTTATTGCATTTCCAAAAGCCTTTCACTCATACACACAGAAATAGTTAACTAGTACAACTGACACTGTTGTTTTAATAACAGAGGTCTTTAGAGATGAAAAAAACCCAACACAGCACTAATTGTAAAAGCAGTGACAACCCAAAGTTTAAATCCAAGAGATTACATCTGAAGGATGGTGTTGAACCATTTTGGGTACAAAACCAGACGTGCATTTACCAGTACATGCACTTTTTCCATTTGCCAGAGCCCGCATATCATCTTGAGTAAAACCATGGTTAAATGGGTTAAAAGATGGGAGAAGAGCTACAGGTATGAAAAATTTTACTTGCTTTAAGTGATAGATCAAAAGTGATAGTCAGTACACACCTACAATTTGCTCTTTTTCTGAGGATCAAGAAAAGGAGGTATTCCAGGAAAGAACGCTGAAAGCGGTATAATTTTCAGTATTAAATTATGTGCATTCAATTGATGCACAAGAGTTGAAGAAATCTGTTGGCCCATGTTAAAAGAAGTAGTTGCATTCTGCTGCTGAAAGTATATTGATGTGGCTGTGCTTTGAAGCAAAACCAGGGATGTGCTTTTAGAACTCTCTGTGATATTGGTTTACATATGTTCCATAATTCCTTAGATCTTTAGCAAATAAATCCCACAAAGAAAATGTGTTCCAGTCCAAGGAGTGCAAGAGCTGCAGCCCCCAGGGATGCTGAGACCATGGTGAGCGTGGGCTTGGGCACACTGGGTGAAGAACACAGTCTCTCCAGCACTCTGTAGTGCAAATTTCAGAGGGTGACAAAGCAGACCAAGAGGATTTTTTTGGAGAGGAGGAAAGTGGCAAGATCAAAGTTTGAAGTTTACAGCATGGGTTTGAAGAAGGGATATCTGAGATTGTTATTATAATTCTTTATTTTCTGCTTTGAAAGTTTTCCCAAGCTTTAGATATTTGTCCAAAGCACCTGCACACCTATCAATCCATCATCTGCCCCAGTACTTCTGTTGGATCTTGACAGCTCTCCAAGCATATGCAAAGCAGTTTTGTGTAAGAGTGACAATTGATGAAAGAGTGAGAGGTTTGCCTTCATGTGAACTCTCCTATTGATTAATGTAGGTGTAATCAATCTGATCTTTCTGAAGATCACTGTGTTTATTTAAGCATGTAGCTCATGTTTCTATCCAGAAAATTCAAAGCAGGCACTACTTCCAAAGAACTATTCCATAGCTCATCTTAAATTTTTTAAGAGCATTCAAACTCTGACAAACATCCTGCACAAAGAAACCCAGCAATTCATTATTATAGCCTGCCATAAATCACAAATACTGTGAGACCACTAGCTACTGATGGGAAGGGTCTTACATGATCTGTCATCATAAAGGATTATCTGAAGGCATCAATACTGAATTTTGCTTCAGATGGGAAGGTTTTCTTTGATCTGACTCTGAGCTTCTCCTAGTGGAGGATTTTAGACAGCTCCCTCAACACATATATGAAATAAGTATTTAAATGAGACATTGAAGGAGGTGATGTCATAAAAAATTTAAATCTTAAGGCACCAGTTATTTGAGGTACAGACCATAATGGCTGCAGAACCTGCAGCGTTTTTCTTTTAGAGGCTCTTTGCCTGTCCTAAATTCTGGGGTGAACTGTATATGCTCTATTCCAGCTCAGGTCATTAGTAGCCATTTCATCAGCAGGTTTTGTGCTAAAACTTTTAATAATGTTTCATATTTGTTCAGACTCCCTTCTTTCTTGTCTCTCAGGCTCAGGAATGATACCAAGGTTTATTTTGTTTGGTTTGGGGTGGCTTTTGCTGCTGTTTGCTTTTTTTTGTTTATTTTGTAAAACAGCCATCTCACTAATCTAGCAGCTAATTTTTATCTGAACCAAGAATAATGCCAAAAAATTAGCCAATAAAACAAGATCCAAACCACTTGGCAATATCCCTTGAAGCCTACCTGCATATTTGCCTCCATTTAACTCCTCTTTCTCATCTAATCTATTCACAAGCTAGGACTGTATAATGTATGACAAAAAGAGCAATATTATTCTGGTCAGAATAGTAGGCAGAAGTAAAAGGTATAATCTGTCCTACTGAGTTACCCAGTTGAAAGATCTTTCCAGCTTAACCTGAGAGATTTTTTTCTCTTTTCAAGTGATACCAGTTGATGTCTGCAAGATTGTTGTGCTCCCTGGTGCTAGTGCCTACCTCTGAAAATTTCACCAAACAGAATTGACAATCTTCCTGAGAGAGATAAGACCAGCCATCACTGCAATCTCTAGATTATGGTTTTGGCTGTTACAAATTCAAAGTTGTTGGTTTTTTGCCAACAAAAGCATTAGCACAAACTTTATGCATTAGGTGTTTGCAGCAAAATAATTCAGACTTGAAATGCACACATCTTCCAAGAGGAAGTTTCCCTGATATTTATGTGACTAACCTTTGCAATTTTGTTTTGCTGTTTGAGAGAGTGTAGTCTCTATAAATAACAGAGGTAAAGTTCTAGGCTTGTAATCAGTCAGCTGTTATTTAAAGGAATTGAAAAGTGCTGGTTTCAAATTCAGCCTAAAATACGTATCAGTGTCTGACAAAGCTGCAAGATTTCCTGCAAAGCAAGATTTAGTATCTTTATTTAAGACAGAAATTTCTGGAAAAATCTAGACACAACTGAGCTTAAAAGACCACAAATTTGTCAATGAATTGCAATATTCTCAGGGACCTGGTTCTCTTCTGACTGTGAGTCTATTTGGGCAAGTCTACAGCACCCTTAATATAATGCCATTGATATATGAAAAGTGATAATTTGACCTTTTGTTTTATTGAGAAGTATTTCTGACATATCAGTGAAAATTGAATTAGCTTTTTCAGTTTAATACAGGCAGATTCATAAAACTGAGGCTGGTGCAAAGCCTTCACAGAAGAAACTATTAATGCAGTTTATACAGAGGTTTTCTTGCTCTTCTTCCTCAACTAAGTCCTTAAATATGGCCTTAGAAGAAGATTTTGTCTTTATGTTGCAACTGCTGCATCATTTTTATCTGTGATATTGTTTCCAGTCAAACAAAATGCCTTTTTTTTAAATCAATCAGAGAAAGAACAGTCATAATTAACCACTTGGGTGTCTCTGATGTCCTGACACTCTGCTTTCCTTCCTTTAGTCAGGTTTGAGGATATTTATCAGGCTTGAGTTGAACCCACAGACAAATTATTTAAATTAATTCTACTTGACTACAACTTCTGGCTCTCACCAGAAATGCTTTGTCTCTAACTGTTGCTTTTGCTCTGAGGCAAAACCTAGGAAACCTGTTTTCATGAGGAAATCAGAACCTGCAGTATGCATCTAATGGGGAAAAAATTAAAATACTTATTCTATTTTATCCATTATATTCCTGATGTAAGCCTTTTGAAAAAGCAGATTGCTGGAAATGCAGACACTTTGACTCTGCATTAATAACATACATGCTAAAATGCAGGTGCTTAATTAAATAACCATGGTAATGGTAATTTAATGGTAATTAAATTGCAACGGAGTAATTTGGTCGGGATGTGGCACTGGAGGTTATTCTGTTCACGTGATTCAGCTCAAACAGACCCGACTAACCAGGCCAAGTCAGGGCTTTGTCCATCTCAGTTTTGGAATATCTCTAGGGATAGAGTCTTCTGTTTAATGGCAGACACTGGTTTTGATTCTCTTTTGACTTTTGCCTCCTGCAATTCTCAGTGCCTAGGCAAAAGTGACTTTGGAGTGCTTCAGGACTGAAAGACATTTTGTACATGCACTTTGCAGAGGCCTTAAAATCTGCAGTTAAATCTCAAATCTTCCCTCAATCTCAAGGTATAGAGACATCTGTGGCATTTCACCACTCCTAAGGGGAGGCATGGACTGTGGAGTTCCTGTTCATCTTGAAAAATGCTTCTCTTTTTCTTTTCAAAAATTCTTCTTTGAGGAGTTGGTAGTGGCCTCTTGACCTGAAAATATCTTCCACTTCCATTTTAAGACCTATAATCTTTCTTCTAAGAAGCCTAGCTGTAAGGCATCTGCTTTCTCTGATAAAGGAGCTACCATTTATTTCATTACACTGCTGCTCTGTCCCGAAGGTTTGTAATCATCCTGGTGATGTCAATGCAAATTCCCCCTTGAAAGACTCAAATTGTAGAGATTTGTGGGAAGCAGAGACAAGATGAAATAGTGATCACACTAAAACAGGGTGTATTGCACTGTGGTCCAGGCTTATCAGAAAGCATTTTTGCTGGTTTTTAGAGCAATGCTGTAAGACAGTTAATCCATTGGGAAGATATTAGTTTTCTCTTTGATGCTTGTAAGAATTAAAGGTGCTAAGCACCTTCCAGGATGAAATGGTTAGAAAAATAACTCTTAATTTACTCTTGTAATGAGTCACCCTTGTTAGCTTTTAAAGAAAACCCTTGCTTTTTTGCTTTATGCATATAAAAAGTCATGATAATTGATTTAAGGGATGCCTATACAATACTATAGTATTTCCACTTAGATTTAAATTAAGATGTATTAAAGTAAAATTCATCATCTGAAAAAGACAGATGGGAAGAATCTAGTCTGACATTTTGAATGAAAAATATTTTACTCATGTTTCCTTTTTTGAAATGAAATTAACATTTCACATGTTATATCTGGAGATATGGTTCAGTAGCACCACAGTTTCTCCTGTCAGATATTTTCATGACTCTTTTCCTTGACCCTTGCTGCTGGTGCATGCACAGTGTGTGGGCTAAAGCAGGGGATTATGAGGACTGGGTGATCCTACAGCCTGCTCCTGGAAGTCACTTCCCTCCTGCTGCTCCTCCACGCCCCTTCCCAAAACTGGTTTGTTGGTATGTAGGGATGGCATAGGTTTTTGTAGCTTTGCTATAAATCAATATTTCACAGTTTCACCTACAGTGCTGATCCTCAAAGAAACATCAGGGAGGTGGAATGTGCATTTTAGAGCAACTGAAGATGGAGTGGGAGGCCAAACTTTGAGGCAGAGGGAGAAAATAGTTATTGGGTAGCCAGCATTTGTTTCAGTCAATTACATGGGTCCAAGAAAGAGAGAAAATTTGCCACAGCATGGATATGTCCTGCTGAGAAAACCTTAGAGGATTTAACATCCAGGCTTCCTCTTTTATCTGTGCCTAGGAGTCCACCCCCTCCAATGGCACTGTGAGAGATTGGCTCGATGCAGTCCGAGAGGGCAGAGCCTGTTCCCACTGTCAGCACAACCTGATGCTCCCAGCTTCTCTCTCCTCCATGTACTCAGACGTGTTTGACCTTACTTTGTAAACATAATCTGGCAAAAGTCGTGAGGACATCGTTGCGGGCTGAAAATAAAATGAATACGTGCAGTACTTCATGCTGTCATTTTTTATTACCTCAAATGTCAGGTCAGTCTTCATTACACGCAGGACTAAATGCATCCTTTCTTGCCTTCCTTAGTGGTTTTTTCTCCCAGCCCTCTTTGTTCTATATTTGTTATCTCCTGGTTCTCAGCAGCTTTCAGCCTGTTTAGTGCAGTGATATTCCTCTCATTTTATGTCATTTAGCAGGCCAAATGTATGAGTCACTATTCCTAGCTTTATTGTGCTTAAACCTGTGTCTGTATTGCAGCAATGAATTAATAAATTCTGTGATATTATTTCTAATATGATGAATCAAGCCACAATTTTTTTGCAGTTTCCCCAATTTACCCAATCTTTGACGATTCAGCCTAAAAATGTACAAGAGATGCATCTTTGCATCTTCTATTTCAAGTTTCTCTACATTGATTTTTTAAGTTTCTGTATCCTATATTTCAGTAATTATTTCTCCTGGTTTATGCTCTTCTATTTTATTGGTATCTCCAGTCTTTTAAGCACTTTGGGATGCATAAAGCAGTTCACAAATGCAATTAGAAATAAAACATACACAATGAGATAAAGACATCATAAAGCATTAAAATAAATCTCAGTGGTCTTGTGACTGGAGCCATGGGAAAACAATAGAAGCTTCTTTCTTCTTCAAAACATAGTCTAGGCTACAAATCTAATTTCATTGAGAATAAATGCTTCTGTGCTGAATTACTGAAACTCAGGACAGCGGGGTTCACCTTTCAGCTTTACAAAGAACTTCCTCTTAGGCTCCCACCTGAACGAGTCACCAAGAGAAATTCTCCATCTGATGGACAATGACAAGGCCCACAGAGGATGGCAATTAACTCTTCTGCTGCCTCCTTGGTCACACCATACATTTTGTGTCTTGAAGCTATACTATTTTGTAATAAATTGGAGAGTGAGACGTGTTTCTCTTGGCTACATAAGGGTGTCTTGTTTTGCCAGTTCTTCTTGAGTGATTTCTGCTTCTAGTATGCATGCAGAAAACCTGCAGGCTGAGAGAACAATCTATCCATCTGTCCTTTGTGGCACCTGCCTCCTGCAAGCCTCTCCATCCCTCTTCTGTCACTTAGGATGAAACCTGTCCTATTAAATACAGGAGATGACTAGATCCTTGTCACACACTGATTAAACTTCAATTTCCAATATGAAGGAGTACTCTCCTAGGCTTTTGTGTAAAAGAATCTTCCATAATAAATAGATGTAGTGAAATTCTTTATTTGAACAATATCAACAATCTAATCTGAAAATCTAATTCTCTTTAATTAGTTGTTATTTCATATTTATCCTGAATGGCTTGAAAATGCAAAGCAATAATTCTCACTATCATAGCATAGTTCCAGTTAGTGTTTGGGTAGAGGAAATTCTTTTGATTCTCTAGTTGGGAACGTGGACTTGATTTCTTTCACAGAGTGGAATAGGTAGAAACACCTTTTGGTTAATGTGTGCAATTCAGGTTTCTCATACTGCATTATGCAAGAGAGCAAAGCAGTGGGGGAAGAAAAAAAATCAGTCTGAACAATAAAAGACCTTTCTTGTTTACACCTTTTTGAGGAGTAGGAATCTTTGTTATTTTCTTATGCCTACCCATTCTTTTGCCTTGCAGTCCAGCTAGATAGCTTCTTAAAATGGATTATATCCACAATGATAAATGGAGGAGTTTGTATTGATTAACTAAAATCACACTATAATGACATAATTAGTCTACTTATGAATTGTCTCTGCTGTGAAGTTTAAAAAAGGACAGTAAAAAAAAGTTCCTGCTTGCTCACTAGACACTGAAAAAACAAAACCCAGGCAACACTTCCACATAACATTATGACAGAGACTTTGAACATGCTCATTTTTACATTCCCCATGATTACTCACACAGATTTCCATTGCAGAGTTCCACCTGTAGAGTTCTTTGACTTTCATCCAAGAAAGCACTTAAATATTTACTGAGCATTTCTGGTCGTTGCTTTTTTTGGCACCCAGTCCTCCCATTCTGTTTGGGGGATCAGAGCACCTCCTTATCACAGCACAGGGCTAATGCATCTACAGGTGTGTTCTGTTGTGCTGCTAGGAAACATCACTCAGCTTTTTACGGTAAGATTAACATCTGCTAGGGGTTTAGCATCCCAAAGAATTGAGAGCCAAGCACAGGCGTTAACACTGAAATTCCAGAAACAATGCAACTGCTCGCTTTCTTCTCTTGTGCCTGAACACGTTTGCAAACTGCATGATAGTAATGGGAATCCTGACTCATGAGCTAATAGTAGGTGACAGCAAGGAAAAGAGGACTGCTTAAAAATAAATTAAAAAAAAATAGCAAGAGAAAAGGGAACAAAAGACTGTTTGATCAATTGAGGAAAAGAGGCAAATTGAAATAATGAGACAAGCCTTTTTGCAATGGCCTGAAAAGGTGTCTTCAGAGTATCCCTTTAGCTTTTTTCCTTTATTAAAATAATGCTTACCTGGAAGGTGATAAAGATAACCCTGAAAATTTTAAATGAAAAACTGAAGTCTAAGTAAGCCCTTAGGATTCATCTTACTGAGAATCTTAAACCTTATATTCAAGGTGGTGATATTTTAACCCTTGTAAATATAGCCTGATAACACAATTTTCTAGATAAAAAAACACAATAGAAAGTATAGAAAAAAGACATAGTAAATCTTCATACATAAGTATCATCAATTTTATTATTTGTTGTTTTTTGTGGGTTTTTTGGTTTTGTTTATTTGCTTGGTTTTTAAAATTAATTAACATGTTTAAACATGTTTTTAACATGTTTTTAAAGTTAATTAACAGGTCTGAGAATATGCAGCTTTTGTTTGTGGCACTGACTGTCATTAGGTGATTTAAGTGGTCAATCTGAATTCTAAAATACATGTAAGAAAATGCATCCAGTGCAGAATTCAGGAATGCTGAGAAATGAAAAATACTCAGTGGTAACTGAAATTTGGACAGCAGTGTCTACTGATCCCCCAATTACTATCAGATCATGGCATAAAATATAATTCCAATGTATTCCTCAATTCTCCTTGAAATTCTACCTCCTTCACAGAGCTGAGTTAGGGAGGAGGGGCTGTATCATGTACAGAAAGCTAAAAACAATCCATGCACAGACAGACCTATGAGGAAAGGCACATTTCAGAGACAAGAACCTCTGGAGAATTCATTCTCCCTTTTCATGAAAAGATCTCAGTCCTGTAAGCCTTTTCTCATGTCTGCAGTGATGCCTACTTGTTCATAAAGATAATGAATGTTGCATTCTACATAGTCCAAGAAAACCATTGCCTATTCTTAGAAACATCATTGCAAACATAATTATGTGTAAGGAGAGGAGTATCTGGGTATTTGTGGGTTGTCACTGACCTGTGTAAAAAGCTTACCAGCTGTCACCTAGCTAAAAGCACAAACCAGTGAGGATGATTCTCTTTTTGCCTCTGCTCAGAGGTGCAAGCCTTAAATCACTCCCTAGTTTGGAAGCAAGAAGCTCGTAAGGAAGGGATTCTGATTCCTGATTTTTGTAGGCACATGGTTGCCAACAGTGTGTCCAAAGTCTTCATAGGGAGCTGATGTTCCTCAGACACTATTTGGCCCAGTTTGTAATTTCTGGAGTTTTCTGCTGGTCTCACAGTTTGAGTTGTTGATGTCTCTCTACTATGGACCTCAAATCCTTGTGAGATTTGCCCATACCAAGGGTAATTTCTTTGCTGTTGTGCATGGTTTTTAGACAGCACACTGAGAAGTGTTTTAATGAAGACATCACTTTAAAGTAAGCTACTACCATCTGTTCTGCCCTCTAATTACAAATAGGGAAAGGAGAGAGTGAGAATAATTTGCAATTGCATCATGGAGTCAGCAAGGATAAAGAAGTGACATAAAGGTGTGCAAGTCTCCAAATGTGGCCTGCATCACTTATGCTGCTCTCGTGATTCATATACAAATGGAAGATGAAACTGTTCCCTTGTGAAAGGAAAAGTTCCCTATGATAGTAATTTGTTTTCAGGATATCTGAAATGACATGACTGTAACAGTGTATACCAGTGTGCTCTGCTTTGGTGTCAGTCACTTAGTCCTGGGGAAAACTATAGATGTGACTTGTGTGTGTTTCATGTTCTGGTAGGCAGCGGATTTAGACTCCAAAGAATTGAGTTGAATTCCAATTTCCATTTATTTCAACATAAACAAACAATAATTGGGTGTCTAATTTCAAATGTAACTCTAGATTTGATGTTCTGTGAGCCTTACATGGTACTCGCTCGTAATAAAAGCATAACAGCCCCATATTGCAGAGGAGTGTTGCCAGGATTCAGTCAATTTAACGTTTGTGAGACAGGAAGCATGTAAGATGCACTGAGATACAAGAGCTTTGATTTGATTCCCTGCAGCCTTTTCTGCCATGCTCATGGCAGCAGTATGTGCTGCTTTTACTCACACCTTTGCCAAATGATGGGCTGGGCTGACATGAGGATGCTCCTCAGTCCCTCAGTGGTGTCAAAGCCACATATCCTTGTTCCCAAAGGTGCTGCCCAGTATGGTTCACACAGCTGCAGTGGAAAATCTCCTGTGGCTGTAATATTAATCAGAATCTTCAGACATGAGAGGGGTGGCTAAGCAAGGAAACCATCAGCTCCTTGAAGACTCTTTCCTCTCTCTGATTATCTCAGAGGTGTGAGGGCTCAGTCTCTCTCTCTCAAGGCGTGATGCTGCAGCTCCTGGTTGGCAATTATGTGCTGCCTTAAGCTGGGGAAATGATGACCTGAAGCAAATTCCTGCAGGTCCTGCAATGTGTTCATGCATTTACATAATCAAATTATTAGAGGATTTATCTGAAAGCGTCTGAGCACACTACACAAACTGAGCAAGAGCAAATTCCCATTTGATGCAGGAAAACAAATTCAAAAAACATAGCAAAATGGAGGCTTGGATGATAGTTAATGAATCCTTCCTGTCAGGGAGGATCAGTTGGTATTTGATCGGTGTGGACTATCAAATAATTGTGCATTTATGCACCTTTTCTTAAATATCCATTGGCGATTAAGTGGTAGGAAGCGTGGTGTTCAAAAGGAGGAGAACCAGACCTATAGCTCTTCCTTTTTTTTCCATTTATCTGTGTTCCAGCCTGAAAATCTGGGAATGTGTGTCTTGTCTGCCATCTGTGAAAGGGTCCATTACATCCTTTACCAAAATATTGACAGTGAAAAATGGCATAAAATTTTCTCTCTGTCTTCTTCCCCCCACCAACCGCAGTAGCAAAAGTGAGCAGAACAAGTTCTTCAAAGACATGGACATTTACCAGTGTGCAAGTGCAATCAAGTATTTGCCACACTGAGGGTTCCACAAATATCACGAAATTGTGTTTGAGTAAAAGAAGGCATAAAGAAAAAAAAAAAAAAAAAGGAGTGCATCTAGACCTGCACTAACCAGTAATAATTTTCTGCAACCATATGGTGCAAGAGGATTTCAGCCACAGTGAATGCTCTCACATGCTTGTTTCAGTTAATGTCTCAGACTCAGAAGGGATTGCAAGCCTGGATTTAATCATGTTTCTAAAACTAGTTGAGCTCTTAGGCACTGTAGGAATGCAAATTACTATTAAATTTGAATCCTGAAATGGAGCTCAGAGGGGAGTGTGCTCTTGATGCATTTCTCTATATGTAACTCTGGCAGATAAAAGATGGTGCCTAAAAATTCTCAGCCAGCACATATGTATGTATATCATTCAACTTTTTCTTTAATTAAGGGAAAAGCAAACTCCAGGCTGATCTTGTGAAAATACACTTACAGAAGCACTGGAAATCTACCTACATTTGTAATTATGATTCTGGTTCTTGATGGCTAAAAGGTCATGCTAGGCTTCTCAGGAGACAATCAGGTACTGTCCTTCACATTCCTGCAGACAAAAGATATTTGTGTGGCTATGAAGTCTCTTCATACACAGATCATTGCTGCTGGAAGAAAATCAGTGGGCATAGGACGTTGTTCTGGGCTTAGGGCAAGGCTGAAATACCACAGAACGCACAAAGTTGGAAGGGATATCTGGAATACATCTGGTCCAAGGCCCAAATGTAGCTACACCAAGCTCTCCAGCTTTACATTCAGCAAGAGTGCCCAAAATTTTGGCGTGTATTGGGACTGGGGAAAAGGAGAGGAATGGTTTCATAGCACTTCTGACACCCTCCTTCAAAGAGATGTGCTCTAAGTCTGCCCTGTAGCTCCCCTAAGACAATGTGCTATGTCTCAAAAGAGAATGCATAGTCTGAATATTAATGTCATTTTGTAACAAAGCTTCTTGATTGAGCTGTGTGAGCAATATTCCTTTCCTTCCCAGTCATCTAATTCCCCAAAATGGAGATTGCAAGGTCAACCTGCTTCAAACAGAAAATGAAACTGGTATTGAAAATAAATGTAAATGATAAATGAACTTACTACCTCTGTGTTATATTTTTCTGCAGTCGGCAGACCATAGTGAAGAAATCACCTTGGATTTACTTTCTGGTTCTCTGCAAATACAGAAATTGCTTTGTGAGACAAACACTTCCAAGGGTCTCTAGTGTACAGATAGTATGTCTCTAATCTAAAGCATTTTCACTCATCTACAATGCTCCAATAAAAGAAGGAAAGACATTTTATATCTTTCTGTGTAACAAAATATTTTGATGGTCAACAGTGAAACTAATAATAAAAAACTACTTCAACACTCCAGGTAGTGGTATTAGCAGCTTTTTAGTTCTAAGTGAGACATCAAATAGAAAGGAAAAACACTTCCTACAATGTACAATAATCACACTTTTTTGATTTTTTCTTTCTCTATAAACTATGTCAAGGAATAGAGGGTCCATGGTAGAAAGGACAGAATTGATACTATTATGATTATTGCTATTAATTATTATTTCTGCTCTTTCCAATATACTGGTAGAATCATAAGAAGTATTTCCAGTAAATTATTTTGAGGTTGCTTTATTTGTTTCTGAGCTTGCTCAGAGCTCAGAAAAAAAGAATTGAATTTTGAGGTGATCCATGGGAATAAAAATATTTCTATTGCTTTGCTAAGGTATGAAATTTCTATTTTGTTTTGGTTTTTTGTGAAAAATGTTGATATCTACTGGTTGCTAAATATATCTTAGCACAGAAGGAACATTATTTCAAGGTCAAAAGCTAAATATTTCTTTTGTTGAGTAAGCATGAATGCTAATTAGGTTAACAAGTTTGTGGGTTGGGTATTCAAGCTGAAATAATTAGCTTGAAAATTATTGCAGGAAAGAATGGCATCTTATTATTTAAGAGATTTGATCCATATGTTTATTCAGTCATAGTATATTTTGTCTAGAAAGAGAAAACACAGATTTCATTTATTTTTTATTTTTCTATTTGTTTTTCTATTAGCTCTGTGTACTAGCTCATTTTGCACAAATGAAGTTGTCTTCTACTTCTCTCTGCAACAGCAAAATAATCCCTCAAATATCACCTACATTATTACCTTGCTTTCTGTGCTGCCTCGAGGCTCTGTGAAAGCGTACAGACAGACTCCATACACAGATTATATGAAATGTTTTTGTAAATACAAATTTCTGTGGTTTATGCAGTCACTTTTGATTCTTACATATGAAGGCTTGAATCATTCACTGTCACGAATCTGTGCTCGCTCTCCTCATTATACGGCAGTCATAAATGTAAAAAGAAGTTATAATGTCAAGACAGGAGGAATGAAAATGGAGAAGGGAAGATAGAGAAATTCAAATGTGTGGAAGAGTATACTCTAGGGAAGGCTATATTTGTAAGAATAGCGAAATGGATTTCTCAAATATTTCTGCAAATACTTAATGGAAAGTAATAGCAGTTGAAAGAATATTACAGTGAGGATAAGTAAAATTGGAAGCATTTTAAGAAAAAAAAACTTCTTGACTTTTTGGAAATAAAACCTCTTTTCCTTCATGATTCTAGAGCTGCTTGACAAATGGAAGGTTGTTAATATTTGTGTTTCAGCTTTTCTCAGTGATTTTCTAACTAAACCCATTAGTTTAGCCTTCCCACATTTAGAAAGGAAGTATTTGTGTCATGACTGCTTGCCACAGCTTTAGTTGTGAAATTATTCAGGTGCCCTGAACCTCCACTCTAAGCAAGCACTGCTTGTGAGCACTGCAGTGTGGAGTTGTGCTCGAAAACACAAATCCTGAAGGTGCCTAAATCAGGCAGAGGACATAAAAAGAACACTGAATACATTTTACAGCTTTTGAGGTCTAACTGATGCTTTTCAAGCCCTTGTGTTGAATTTCACAAGGGCCTGGTCCTGTTGGAGTGCATTAAACTTGCTGTGATGAGACCTGACCAGAGCATGTCTCACCCACACAGATGAAATCCAAGGCTGAGAAATTTCTGGATCCCCTGAGTGGTTTGAGACTACTCTGCTGTGATCAGTAAAAGCTGCCAGTGCCTCTGGCTGTACCAAGGGAGGTTTACCCAAGGATGTAACTCTTGTGACCAAGAGAGGTCACAAAACTTCAGACATGAAAGCACTGAAGTCCTCTGGGATCAGGAGTGTTCCGGATTTTAATTTTCAGTAGGAGGATTTTGTGTGCAGATTATGCCCCTTTTGGATCCACCCTAAGCTCCAGTTACAAATCCAACAAAATTTGCCTTTTTGGGATTTCTTCCACTCTTCCTTTCCTTTCCTTTTTTTTTTTTTTTTTTTTTTTTTAAAGGAGAAAAAAATAGAATAATGAATAATGAAACCAGGCAAGTTGTTTAGCGTGCTTAATAGTGTGGCCAGTACAGTTCTCAGACTGAGAACACTTTTTAATGTGTGATTTGGTTGTTTTGTTTTGGGCTAAGTTTGGCTGGTAACACTACACTTATCAATTTATTTTCTTTTTAATAAGAAGCCCTTTCTGATGTTCTGAAGACTGTATTTAAGCTTCTTGAAATCACAGGAACAAAACCAGGAGTCAACACCCTCTCTGCCTGGCAGGGATGGATCCAGTGCTCGTGTCCTCTGAGAGCAGGTCAGGATAAGCATCTCCAGCTGGCTTAACGCTGCAGAGGATTTTTTCCCCCTCTGCTGTGATTGGCAGCACATTTCAGCCTGGTTTATGTGAACAAAGCCAGCCAGCAAGAAGCAATAGGGCACGGATCATCTGAGGCTTCAAAGCCAAGCTTTTCCCACTTAAATGTCAGTCGGCTGCTGTTTGTCAGCAACACGGAAAGCCCTGACAGAAGGAAATTGAGTCTTTTCTGCTGGTTTAATGCCCCTGTGGCAGCGGGCACTGTGGCACTCCGGGAAATGAAGCGTGCCTGGGAAGAGCACAGCCAGGAGAGGCTGCTGCCCCAGCACCCCAGGAACCAACCCTGCAGCAGGGCAGGGAACCTGTCCCCTCTGTAAATACTCACCTTGGGGGTAGGAGGAGGCTTCCAGGCTGCTTGGGTTTCGCCTGGAAGAGTGTGTCCTAAATGCTCTTTCCATACCTTGCCATGCATGTCTTTTGATGCTTTCCAGAGTGGGTAATTATTCACGGAGATCCAGGAACAAGTGAGCTCTTCCAGGACAGCCTCTGGCCTCATGTGTGAATTTGTTCTCTGGTCCAACATGGGAAACACCAGCAAGTCTGGTCTCTAGGTGATGAGAAGTGAGGTATTCCCATATGTGAAGGCAGTAAGGTTAGTGTTTTAAGAACAGGAATCTTCAGCACTTGGTTCCATCTCTGACTTTTGAGGGTTTTCCTTGGAAAACAAGGAGACTGTTTATGCAAGAAAAGCTGTTTGGGAGCAAAAGGGTCCTGAATCTGCTTGTCTATAGCTGTGCTGAATCAGGAATAGTGTCTCTGTCATAAAAATATAAATTACAGTCAAAAGACTTACTCTGATTTATATTTATGAGCCGAGTGTTGCAGATGAGTCACTGCTGAGTGAAGCTCATACTGCAGGTATCACTGAATAAATAATGCTATTAATTGTTTGCATTTAGTTCTGTTTGTAAACTCTCTTGGACATGTTATTTGCACTTGTCACCAAGATAAATCTGCACCCTACCAACTGCAAACAAGGACTGCCTTTTCCACCAGTTTATTCATGCCAGTGATTTCAATTTGAAATCTGAAATACATCAGTCTTAGAAAGAAAAGTACCACACCTAACAAGTCATATTTTCTCTGCGTCAAAACAGCAATATCACAATGAAGCTCTGATCTCAGTGACTGGAATAGAACTATGAATAACAATATCTAATCAAGATATTAATTAAAACTTGTAATATCATCTTAATGGGAACACGTTGCAGAGTTAAATTGGATTTTTTTTTGCCCTTTTAAATTAGCACAGTCAATTAACAGGTGTTCTCCATATGTAATTATTTTCAGTGGAATGCAAAGATGAGTTAAACATTACAGCTGTATAGGGGTAGATTACACTCAGGCACTTTGAGAGAATGAAGGCTGAGAGGAGTCAAAATGTGGACCAGGATGCTCTGGCTAAATTCCAGTTTGCTAATCACATCCTACTTTATCAAAACTGCCTGATAGTTTCAATTAGTTGCTGTGTTGTCCTCATATTTCCTTGGAGGGCTAGGTGCTTTGCAGTATAAAATTGAAAACTCCATGTCCCCATGTGTGCCTGCCTTTAACTCTCAAGTGAAACAAATTTAAGAAGCAGATCTATTTCAACTTCATTTTTGTGTGCAGGAAAGGTTTCTCAATTCCTCTCTCTCTGTATATGTATATATATCTATGAACACATGTATCTATGTTTTTCTTTAAAGGCTACCTACAAACTTAGCCTTTCTGTGAGTAAAATAGTGGGTTTGCTCTTCTCTTGGAACATTTCTGGGTGAAAACTTGGCCCATTGTTTTTGCTCAAAAATCTGGTTGTATATTTTGCAGCTTTCTGGTTGTACAACTGATAGCCCCGCAGGTTAATTCAGCTCATCACCCAGGCTGAGTCTGAATGTTTGGCCAATGATGGTCAAGTACTGAGATTCTATAGCAGAAAAAACTTTAGATTGAGTATCTGTAAATGAGCTGCATGAGATGACAGGAGATAAAACAGGGATACTGGGTCTGAAGACATGGATAGAGGACAAAGTTTTGTTTCTCTAGGTAAATCTGGATATTTTGTTGGCTTGGTATTTGTAGACTATTGAACATCTATTGCTACCCACACATGGAGTCATCAGTGTGACTTGTTCATGTGATTTATGTCCCACAAACCTGAAGGGATGGATCTACTCTTCAAGTAAGACAGAAGGAGCCCTTCAGAATTAACTCTATTTACCTTTTAAAATGAATATTCAAGCGAACAGAATCTATTTTATTCAAAATCCAAAGCCTGCCAAAATCAGTGGAAGATTTTCCACAATCTTCAGAGAACTTCATTTATAAGTGAAAAGAATTAATTTTGCAGGAATAGAAAACATCTGAGCAGCCTTTACAAGTGAAAAGAAAATTATAGAAATCATAGAAATAGTTTGTATTTATACAGAACTCTTCCTCTAAGGATTTTCTTCTTTGAAAATTGACTCATTGAACAAGTTTTGACTCCATTTAAATTTGCAAATATGTAGAAAGAGATTATTTTATTTAGAAAGGTTTTTTTTCCCCCACACCAAACACAACTTCTTAATCATGCATTTTCTCCCCTCTTTCTGGTTTCTCAGTATTTTTCACCACCTCTAGCCAGACATTAGATTTCCTAAGACAGCGAGACCCATGCCCTGACAGGTTATTAATTATCACAGCTGGAGGTAGGGTGTTGTGGCTGTTCTCTGCTGTTTGTCATTTGACAGTAAAACCAGATGAAAACTGAGGCTTTGGAAGAAAATAGAAATAACCCCAACATTTGTATACAGTGCACACTGGCTGAACAGCTGCTGAGTTGTTTTTCAGACCATCGGCGATATCTCTTATCCTTCTTCCTTGAACTTCTCGTCTCTGAACTCAGAGATATTAAAGGAAAGAATAATGTGATAGCAGAGCAGTACAGAAGGTAGTAAAATGTTTCTGAAAATATCTTGCCTTTCCTAAAGATATCTGGGGATATCCCCACCTCTAGAAATCTGTGGAGCAAGGCTGAAGTGGGGTAATGGTGAGAGGATAGATTCAAAACAAATGGAAGATCCCTTCCAGGAAGAAGGTCATTTACCAGGAACAATTTGGGGATCCTAAATTTCCTACCTCACATTCTTATCTGGAATCTCTCCCTTGGGGGAGGTTGATTTGGTTTGATATGATTTGATTTGGTCTCCAAACTCCTGACTGGCAGCAGTGGTGCTGGTGCTGGCTGGGTGAGGTGGGTGATGTTTGAGTGGCCAGGCAGCTCACCTGTGCCCCTGTCACATCAGGGTGAAGCAAGGCTCTCTCAGGAGCATGCATGGAGGAAATTCAGCCCAGAAAAGGAAAAGTCCAGCATTGGTGCCAGGAGGTGCAAAGGCAGCCAAGCTGTCCCACTGTTTGTGGGATATAAATCACATGAACAAGTCACGCTGATGACTCTGTATGTGGGAGCACAGAGCCTACAGAAATTGTCCTTTCCTGAGCTTTTGAGGCAGCTCTGGGAATGCTGTCCAGCAGGGGCATAGGAAGGGTGTTGGAGGAGTTTGTACAGACCATGCCAGGCCATCTCCTGAGAAATCTGAATTTATATTTTTGTGAATTTTCTCTTTTTCCCTGACATTCCAAGTTTAGCTGCTGTAGGAAAGCTCTGAAGAGCAGTGAGCACCCAGGAGAGGGCAGTGCTGCTCTCAGACATCAGCTGCCGGAAAGCCAGGACCGGTGTGGAAATAGTGATGTGGATTGTTCTTCTCAAGTGATCAGTTCAATTAATTAGGGACAGATTCTTCTTCCAGATTTACGTCCATTTTATTTTTGTATCTGGTCAATCCCTGTCGCAGAAGTAATGAGATATTGCCAAGGTAAATTGTGACAGCAGCATTGCCTTCTGATTTGTTTCTTTGTTGTTTTTTTTCCTAATTAGAATGAAATCTGGGAGTAAGAGAAGGTCTGGATGGTCATCTTAAGCTTTTATTTAATAATAGTGCCAGCAAGTAAAGAATTGATTGTATGAGAAAAACTTTTCAATGTTTTTTTTTTTCCTGAAAGGGAACAAACTCTGTCTCCTTTCCCCTTTCTCCAGAAGTTTCACTGTGCTCAGATCCCTCAGCCTGGGTAATCCATCCCTTGTAACTCACTTGAACAGTGTGCCAGGTTTCCTCATTCATTTCATCTCAAAGGACCCCAGCAGCCTTCACCACACTCAGTTGTAGCTAAATCAGCTGAGATCAGATCCTTTCATCGCTTTGCAGCAAGGTACCAAGGCCTTAAATCGTGGAAGGAGGTAGGGACTGAGCTGATAACAAAGCTCCTAAAGTATGGAAGGGACAAAGCATGTGTTTGAACTATCTGGAGCCAGGCAGTGAGCTGCACTGATCCACACTGGACATGACAAATGCTCAGCTCACCTGGCCTCCATCTGTAACAAAGGGAGAATGACAGATACGCTCTGGCTCCCAAGGAAAGATGTATCTGTGAGCTGAAGTGTCCCAGGAGTCACAAGAGTGTCTTGCTCTCAGTGCTGGAAAAGAGGGTGTTTTATGCCCAGCAAGCTGAAAGGCTGGGACATCAACCTTTGTTTGTATAATGGATGCTGGAAGTACCTGCCATTTATCTCTTCTGTACTCGTTTTCCAAAACAGCTCCTTCTTTCCTGTCTGAGTTTCTCTTGCCAAGTGTCCAGCTCCTGCACTGAAATGGAGAACCAGACAAATTCTTAAAAAAATATCTCTTTCAACTCTGAAAATATGTGGTTTAGAAACTAAACACAGTTTGGAAAGTGATGGTCTGAGCAGTCTCCATTTACCAGCCTTTGAAAGACTTCTATGATATAGGCAAAAAAAGAGAATAAAATGTTGCTAGCTGGTGGAGTTTTCACTTTTATGAAACCCAAACCTCATAGCACTAGTTAGTCACGTTGTCTATTAACATCAACATTCAATTAAAACTTGTTTGCGAGTTTCTCTTGAGGAAAACCTAGTGAAGATGTTCAGTAAATGACCTCTATTTTCAGTTCACCTCCTCCCTGAGGGCTTTTCGGAGTCACAACAAGCCTGAAGACATGCTACTTAAATGATGATCTCAGACTGCAAATCAAGCAGGGTGAGGACTGGGACATAGTTAACTGGAGAAATTTCTAAGACAAATCCAGCTACTCCCAGGAGGTGACATGAGAATTTCAGAGCTGAACCAATGTCACTGGATGATCACTGTTACTGACCTGGCTGCTTCTTTACAGAACTTCACCCTTAGGTAATGGGCTTACCTATATAAAAGGCTATTGAATGATGTATTTGTAATTGGAACTCCCTCCACCTAGTGGGAAAGCTTTCAGGTGTTGGGTATTAGTCAGAAAGCTCCCATCAAACCCAGTGAGGGGATGAAATTTTTTAAATGTTGATGTGGAGAGAGGTGAACATAAAGGAACTTTTTACAGACAATACATTCCATTTACTTGACATCTGCTGCAGGGTCTGAAGTGATATTATACCCAAACATATTTAGAGTGCAAATAACTGTGATAGAAAATGGCAAAGTATTTCTTATGTCAGTGACAAACGCTTTCAAAGGGAAGGGCTTACTTGGGGCCTTATCATAATTCTGACTCACGCTTTCTGAGAGAGACAGTCATTTGGGGATTGCTGAATTGTTGCTGTTTTGAAAATTTCAGAAGAGAAAAAGCTGAAATCTGAGCAGTCATCATCTGATTACACCAGTTTCTCCTGAAATGTTAAGTGTATATAATGCTTTTTCCTTATGGAGCTTAAACTGATAACAGCCTTGCTGTTGAAATGTTATATTGTGTAATGGAAGAAGCTGATGCTTTCTGCTGGGTAGTGCACTTTTGTCAGTGAAATTTCTGTAGAGGTGATGGGTTCTTTAATATGTTCTATGCAGGAGGCTCTGTTCCTAGTTTGAATACTTGCAAAGCACAGACAGGTGTGTCTGCAGTGGGGAACAAAACTCCCTTCCCCACCTCACTGCTCTATTGCAGTGACTCTCAGCAGCAAACACGTTGTTGGCAGCCTCCTCTTCACCACGTGAGAAGGTCAGTCAGTGCCTCACCAGTTTTCATTCTCCCTCCATAATTGCTTCTCACATAGAAAGAAATATTTTTTGTAACTCTCTGCCGGTGTGTGTTTGTGCATAGCTCATGTTGTGGATTTATTTTCTCTTCCAGCTTGCTGGCGTGGCCACTTTTAGTTCATCTTCTGATTCTTTTTCCAGGAAAGGTTTTCTAAAACTGTATGTGTGTGTATAGAAGGGATGCAGGCTTCAGTTTGACAGTCATCCCTTCCTGCTGGTCCCATAAGTTCAGCTACAGTTGGGTCAATATTAAAGAAGTAAAGCAAATTAAACTAGGCTTGTATTGCAAGTTTTAGAGGCAATTTATTGAGTGGCAAAATATTTCAGTCACTTGCATTTACTACTTCATATTATCTTGCATGAGTAAAGTATGCTTGTTAAATTTAGGAAGGTGTATGCCTAAAGCCTCCACAGTGTGCCATATTGAGGATCACAGATGTGAACAAAGCCAGTCTGAGCAGATGATTCCTGTCCTTCTCAGCATTGAAAATTGGTGGGATAATCTGTGTCTGTTATATTTTTTCCTGGTTTTCCATCTATAGCTAGTGTACCAGAAAGCAAGTTATTTAAAGGATCAGTAATTTATTCTTCCATTCCCAGTGTTGAAATCCCTTGCTGATATGTTGATGAAACTGTCCTCAGATGAAGAGTCTAATTAAGAGCACAGCAGTTGACAAAGCTGGCTGAATTCAGACACCATCCAGTGCAAAGCAAGTCTGACCAATATAAAAAAGCAGTTTTGCTTCTGTGTGTTTTTTCCTGTAAAACATTAAAAAAATTTAAAAATGAAAATTAAAAGGACCAGTTACATATCTATATATTAGATATATATTATGTATAGGTGCATATACATACATGCATGTGTAGGTGCATATATAGCTATATGTCTAAACAGAAAAATAATTGGGTTGGTATGACTGTCAAACTGAGTGAGAACAAGTCCCTTGTCTTTTGCTAAAGTGATAAAGATTAAATATCACAGTGGCTTTCCAGAAATTTCTTTTTTGTTTGGCAGATTTCTAAACCACTAAATAATAATTTTGAGCCTTAGTCAAACCCTTCCCCTCCAAGTTCACAGAGATCCCTTTTGCTGAATCAGAGCACAACATCACCATGTGTGTTTATGGTAACAGCTCTACAACCCCTTTTGGCTGGAAAATTAGTGAAACTGCCCATGCTTTTGACTAATTGATGAGTAATCAAATATCATCTAATATCCAGCTTCTTCAGAGAGTCTGCTCATTAGGACTGAATTATAGAGCTGAGAGATATAATTTTGTTTTCTTAGCTATCGCTGAACTGATATTTTACTGTTGGCCAGTTTTATTTTCCTGCAGCCTTTGTCTGTGTTTGTTTTGTTTATTTGGTGCACAGATACAATCACTGAGATTTTCGTTGGGTTTAACACAGTTAAAATCCAAACTATTCTTGAGAAGAATGCTTCTCCTTCCATCCCAGGCTCTCAGTTTCCTTGTTTGCTTTTTGCCACACCAAAGCTGGTGTTGGTCACTGATGAGTCAGGCCAAGGAGCTGCTCTGGCTGAATATGAATTTAAAATTTAAAAAATCCTGAGAGGTTTATGCCAGTCTTGAGTACATTGTCATATAAATGGAAAAGGTGAAATATATTCTGCTGCACAGATCATAGGTTGGAAGAATCCTCAGTTACCCAAACCTCATATTAATCATAAATTACCCACTTTGGCAGTGTCTGTATAAAAACACTCAGTGTAAGATGGAGCATTAATGGGAACCAGAGCTCAGAAATACTTCACAAACAGTTTAAGATGTCCAAGATGGAGATGGCTCTGGTCCTTTCCTGCAAGTCTTGGTTCAGTATAATTATCTCTCACCTGCTAGCTTTGCAAATCCCCTAGAGATGAGTGAAATTATTTGCTATTAAATCTTAATAAATTAATTAGCTTTTGATGGGCTACATTTGGTTCGTTTGAGAAGCAGCACTCCAGTTTTTGCAAACCACATCACCATTCTGAGTGCATAATCTTTGACAATGTGTTCCTTTCATACAGATTTTTCTAGTCTAAATCCAGCACTTGGCAAAAAGCAGTTTTCTGTTCAGAACTGAAGTTTTTAAGTTTTGTTTTTAGCATAAACCATTTCTAATTCTTGTATTTTGCTTTGTGTAAGAAAACTGGAATGAATGATTCACAACATAATCATTTGGTCATAGTTGTTATAGAACAATAAAGATTTTGCTTTCTTTTTAATGTTCTATCTGCAAAGTGGGGATAGAGTTTCTGTCCTAGAGGAGTGTTTCAAAGATTTGTTGGTTAATGCTTGGACTGCATTTTATCTGTGCTAAATACCATATAATTATTTAATGTCCCAGTTACAGATGGTTGACACTGTGTTGTATCCTTGGAGTATTTTGCTCACTTATTTTATTTTTCTGGACTGAGTCTGCATGATAAATTGTAAGCATGAATGAGTGCAATGTTTCAAACATCAAAGAACAAATATGATTTTTTTAATAATGCTAAGAATAATACTCCAATGCATGAATTTTACTTTTTGCTCCTAATACCCAATATGCTTCTATCATTTTATACAAAACTGACAAAAAATTCTCACTGTACTTGTTTTCAATCTCAAGAAGGCTCTTAGATATTTTCTTCTTCCTACGGCCTAGATTGTGACATGGTTTTATTGCAGCACTCACCTTTAGAGGATGGAGCTATTTATATGATCAAATTTCAGGTGTGCTCAAAAACACAAGTGCAGTGTTGAGGAGCCTAATAAAAGCTCATCACTTACTAATTGGAAACTAGTTTCAGTATGTGCAGCTGAGCACAAATAATGGCGAGATTGAGTCACTAAAAATGCTGGTAGAAGAAACTCTGCTTTTTGTAAAGAGTGGAGGGCTTCAAGCCTCAACACCACACACTCTCTGGCTGTGGCAGCCACTTGTAATGAGCACTGTTGTTTTGAGAGGGTTACATTCATTTGATTTCCCGTGCTGGGGTCTCTAAGCCCAACACCAGACAGCCCAGATGCAAATGGATGGAGAGCAAAGCAAGAGGAGGTGTCAGTGGTCTAGAAATTGTGAATCTACTTTGCATTCATACTTGCTGATTCATAAAAGAGATATAAATAAACAGAAACAGCTAAAAAATTTCTGTTTAAATCAGTTGCCCTTGATATACCCTTCTAGGTGCAGTGCTCTGACTGTGGCACTAGAGAGTCAGGTTCTTCCTTTGGTACATTGAAGGATCTCATATTGCTGAGTTTGTCCCTGAGTCCCTTTGATGACTTTCTCTCCTTCCCTGGCAGTGCTGGGACACCCTCCAGGGAAAGGGTCTTGCTGTGGCAGATGGCTTTTGTGTCTTACCTTGTACTTTAGAGAAAGCCCAGGCTTTCCTTGCACACAGACTGGAAAGCAAACAAACAGTCTCCATGTTCATGGCTTATTAAAAACCTGTCCTAGGAATTTTTGGGATCAAAAATACAAATGCCTGATGAGATCAAATGCTGCTAAACTGGATTGTTAACTAGTGTTACACTATACTGTAAGACTTAGAAATTAAGATATCTTTCAAGTCCAGTTCTAGGTATGCAAGTTTTATTCATTAGACCTGATCTATGGATTTTGAAGAAGTTTGTCTCCTTCAGTGCAGTTAAGGTTGTAGCTGCATTTTCATGGCTTTCTGTAGTTGGTCCTAGGGTTTCCTGTTGTCTGAATCACAGATGAATTTCAGAAATTCAGCCTGCAGACAGTGATCCAATTTGTCACTATAAGGCATCCTTAAAGTAAGAATCTTCAGGTGTGAGATTTATTTGTCATGTATTTACCTACATTATCTGAGATAAAGAGTCTTATGGAGGGACAGATTCCACAACTCTCCATTTCAAGGAAACATCCACTTGGATAAGACCTACTTCACACTATACTTTCAGAACCTGCATCCCCAAAATCCAGCACCCTAAATTTTTAAATTATCCACTGTATACCCACACCTTTCCAAATATGAGCTACCACAGCATCTTTCTTTCTCACTTTCTGTTATCCACCTTCACTTCTCCAAAACATATGCCTAACTACCCTTGGCTCTACCTTTTTTTAACCTCTTGGGAGATATGATTGGTTCTGGATGTATTTCAGTCTGCTGTCTCACCCAACTCCAGTTCTCTGCTGTCCAGCTCTCTAGTCAGTCAGTCACTAGCTTGACAGAGCTCCTTTGCAAGATGCTGCCCATTATGCAATAAAAAACTGCAAGAAACAGAGGTTTTACCTCTCAAGGATCAGCTGCCACGCAGTGTCTTGCTCCTGCTTGAGGCAGCAACTCCCAGCTCTTGAACTTTTGCAGTTCATTTCCATACATATTGCTGTCCAAAATTAATGCCTTTCACATTTCAGCATGCTAAAATATGCAGTTAGAAAACCAGCACATTTGATAAGCATGCAGATCATGAGCTGTTTGTGAGCCACTTTTTGGCCATCATTATTATAGTTAGATAGATAGAGAGAAACTACAGAAAAAATGCCCATAGTATCTAAATATGGCAGCTTTGAGAAATAAATTAACATTTTCTTTATCTTTCGACAACAGAAAAGTATGTCTTTGTCTCTCTTGAAATTCCAGCAGAGGTACAGCAAGGATGAATCTGCTCCATAAAAACAAAATTACACAAAAGAAAATTAAACTAATAAAAAGAGAGAGAGATTACAATAACAATAAAAAACAATTGGCAAAAGGGAAAACAACTCCCCCTCCTTATTGTTATGCATTCAGAATCCGTGTCTTACTCATTTGTTAAACTTTTATGGTACTGGCAGTCTCAAATACTAATTTTGTTCTGCATGAAAGTGCCCTTTCTAATGGGATGCATATGATGCTTCCAGTGCAAGCAAGAGCAGGCATCTGCGTGATGTTAGTGGTATATTCTACTCTGCTGGAAGTTTCTGGACAAAACACCTTTGCCTTATCTTTTCTTCCACTGTTGTTCTACCCTGACCTGCTCATGCTGCAAGAACATCTGGTCAAAACCCACCTGCTAAAAACAGCTGCAAAATAATTTTGATAACAACATGTTACAGTTTTCATCATCAGGCTAAAAAAAAAAATCACTTTTCCAGCAAGTAAAATCTTTTGCCTCAAAGATGAAATGGTGTCCTTGTGGAAATGACATATGCATTCCTCATGGGAAGTGCAGCCAGGTGATGTCCTGCCATGGCTGCCCATGAGCTCCCAGCCTTCCATAGGACAACTCTCCTAAATGGTGACTCATAGAAGGGATTATCCTAGGGACGGGGAGAGAAAGAAGCACTGAGAGTGATATTTATTCACAATAATGGGAGTTCCTGTAAGGAAAAGGATGTCCTTCATCCTTCTGTGAAAAATGGAGAATTCAAGTTTTACAAGTGACAAACTGAAAAACCTGTGCACAGTGATGAAAGGCTTTGCTTCAAGGTCTTCACATGGGTAAACATACAGCTGAGCCCAGCCTGACTGGAATTTCAGCATTCAAAATAGAAATAATTAGCTATACCAGTTCATCTGCACAGGTTTTCATTATTTGCTGAGCTTTATTTAGTGCCACTGTGTGTATCCTAACAATACACACAGCTCTCCAGGACTTTTGAAAAAGTGGGCCATTTAAACAGGCAAATATCACAGGGTAACCTTAACTATTGGTAAGAAGATAGGCCAGAAATTATGTTCATGGCCATATTTGCAAGACTCTGATGATAATAATAATAATAAAAGAAGAGATCATGCCATTGACAAATAGAAACAATTTTATATCTAATAGGATTTAAGTAATAAAGGCTGAAGGGCTGCAACAGCTGCAAAGAGATTAGATACGTTATGTTTTCTCAGTGTAATAAAACTTGTCAAATAAAGCTGAATAAAATCTTCTTATCTGTGTCTCTGGCTTATTTTTCCTGCAGCCTCTTTCTTTTCAGCTGATTGCAGGAATCACCATTTCTCTAGAATGGTTACACACACGACAGTTCAATTAGAGTCAAGTTAGTGAAAGTTATTGCTGGATTTGCTTTTGGTTGCACCTTTTTTTTTTTTTTTTTTTTTTTTTTAAGGCCATCTGCAGCATTTGGAAAGAATGAAGCAGCTCAAAAATCAACTCTGCCAATCTCTGTTGATATTCAGTGGACAACTGGACTAAACTGTGCAGATCAGTGTAGTACCATTTAATTTAGTATTGCTTTCCACAAGATCTGTTCTGATTTAAAAATAAACCCCATCAGAACAGCAAGACATCCTTCACCAATCACACTTGATGCTGCCTTCACTACTCCAAAGCTGCCCTTGTAATATTTTCCTTTTCTCACCTGTCTTCTCCTTCTTCTGGACACTGTCTGGAGTCCTTTTCCATTCTTGCTGCTCCTTCTGCCTCAGTTTCTCCCCTTGCTTAAAGAAAGTGTCATGGTTTGTCTGGTAGGGCGTGTAGGGCTGGTGTGCTAATCTTTGCTGAGACCTTTAGGATATGCAGATGGAATTTGCATTCAGAAGCGTGAGTTGTTATTATTATGGTTAATTAGATGTGACAGGCTGACATTCTGCTAACATTTTCATGAAATCCAAGGCCAAACCTTTGTCTGGGTTAGAGACATGCTCGGATTTTCCATGGGATCCATCCTTCCATCCAGGTCAGTATTTCTGAACTTACTTGTGTGTCTGATTTAAATTGCACACAAGCATTTAAAGCAGGGGTGTTGTTTTAAATACCAGATGGGAAGAGCAAGTGGCCTGTGTGTTTAAACAGCGATGCTGTTGCCTTTGGCACGTATTTGAACAAAGTATTTACTTCCCAAGGCAAAGCAGTGAACCTAGTAAGAAAAGCCAAGGGATCTGTCCAAGCTGATGTAATATGTAAAGACACAAACATCATCCATAAATCAATAGGCATTGATTTAGGTAAATGAGAGCTTTGCCCTTAGGTAAGAAAAAATACACTTATTTATATATGTGTGTTTAAAATATTTCGTGCAGAATTTCTGGGGACACATATCCAATAATAATTAAAATTTAAGCATATCGTGTCTGTGCCCACAAACCCATTATTTAGGATTTTTATTTTTCCTTTTTTTTCAAATGAAAGCCTTTCTCCTGCATTTTTGTCTCCACATAGAAAGTTCAGGAAACCAATGCATAATGACAGTATAATAACCAATTAGGGAGAAAAAACCCCTGAAACCAGATGCTGGTGCTGAAACTGCTGTCAGAATCTGCAGTGTATCTGTGCTGAAACAATTTCTGGCCACGCTTTTAAACAATTCTCTTCCTTGTGGCAGGGGTGAGGAAGAAAGAAATTTCTGTATAAATTTAATCTAATGATTTAATTCTGTCAGTCCTAATTGCATGGAATTGGGAAGACACTGGAAAATAAAGGTGAGTGTAAAGCTATGTCACCCTGCAGAGAAGTGCTGCAATCAGTTCTGAGTGAGCCACTGTGAGTCCCCAGGGAGGTAACTGCTTAACCAGAGGGTTCCCAGCCTCCAAGCTGGCATCACAGAGCCTGAATGTGCAGGTTTATTGGAAGGATGGGGGAGATTCAGGTGCTTCTCTTAATAGCACAGGAAATCTGTTGACTGGAAGGATGTATTACCCTGAATTTGGGGAGAGTAAAGCAAGCAGACCAACCCATCTGTCAGCAGGATGTGTATGCACATCGCTCTCACCTTGCTGGTCTGATCACACCTGCAGCCCTGGCCTCCAGCACGGAGCAGGGTGAAACATGAAAAAGCACCAGGTCACTCCAGTGCTCAGCATCCCAGAGGGTCCTGGGCTCTCTTCCTCATCTCCCCTCTTCTCCACCTGTATGTTTCTGTTAATACTGTTACTGCAAGAATATTTTTCCTTCCTCACGAGGTAAGGGAGGAATTTTATTGGGAAATTCTCTTCACAGGTTTGAATCAGGAATGACTTCACTGAGTTTGATTCTGTTCACACAATCATAGAACATGCTTTGTAAGAAGGCACCTGCAAGGATCCCCAAGTCCAGTCCTTGTCGCTGCATAGGATAAGTTTGATTGGTTTGTTTCCAGCTGAAGCTGTCATCCTTTTGTTTAGATGACCTTTGGGATAGCTGATGAAAGGTATTTATGATAGTAGTTAGGTGGAAGTAGTTAGTAGTTAGAACATGCAAACCTTTTCCACTTTTTTCCTTATTCTGTGGTATCAAGTTGTTCACAGTGGCTCAGATATAGGGACATAGGGAAGATCCTACAAAAAATGTCCAAGAAAGTCAATGGCACCTGGCC
>VZSR01003282.1:13036380-13090507 GCA_013398615.1 Brachypodius melanocephalos | reverse complement strand
AGTTGACCTGGTGGTGTTTGGTCATAGATTGGACTCAATGATTGCAGAGGTCTTTTCCAACCTAATTGATTCTGTAAAGCCATTCCTTTCCCTTACCTGATCAAAGGCTTTTTCTGAAAATCCCTTCTCACCAAAGTGCAGTTTTTCCAGTTTGACAGGAGATTTTAAAAGGCACCTGCATGGTTCAACCCTCTGCACACAAAACTCTTCATGTAGGTACAAACCATCTTGTTTTTCTAGGAATATGAACAGGAGTCGAGAGAGCATATATAGCAGAGAATTACATCCTCTACTTAAATTTCTCCCTCTTCCTCTCTTCCTTCAAGGTTATAAAAGAAGTTTGTGTGCAAGTAGAGGCTTGCTTTAGCTCTTGTCAGAAGTTCACATTTTAATATTAGTTTCTTTCTGGTTTATTTGGGTTTTCTCATTTTCTTTTGCTGGTAAAAATTTAATGAAAGGTAGCCTGACAGAAACTGCTGTGATCCAAGCTGTGAATAGTTTGCTGCCACCAAAGTCCTTTGAGCCTTAGAATTCATCCTTATCACTGCTCTTGGATACAACAGCATTTTCAGATTACTTTCTGGCATCAGTTTTCACACATGATTGACAGATGTAATAAACAGGTAGGCAAGAAATTCAGCTTGTTGCAGGACAATGGATATGTGCATTAGAAGCCTTTTAAAATGCAGAATGTTACTAAAAGCCATAACCGGATATTTGCAGGAAAAACGGCTGCAAACATCCCAGTGCACTTCAGTTCTTAATATTTCATTTTTGTTTGTTGCTTACCTTTTGTCATAGATCAGTACTCATGTCCTCAAGGCATTTCTTGCATACCAGGGGCCCCCAGGACATGGAAACCAATTAAAGACATTGGTATTCTTGCTTCAACATTAAGCCAGGGGAAGAACTGACAGGAATTTCAAGTTCACTGTGCATGCAGGACCTGGCTATAATTTCCATATGGCTTTCAGACTCACACTAAACACCACACCTGAGGGAGACTCAGAAGAGTCTGGGGCATGATTTGCTCAAAACTGCTTTTGAGTCCCACCAGCATAATTTATTGGAAACATTCTGCTTTTTTTGGAAACATTCACAGCCAGTCTAGGAGAGACTGAAACATATTCCTACAATGTAGAAGAGATTTTAAAGGACAGAGATTGAAGTAGCCATGGCTGGGGGTTGGACAAAGTACCTTGAGACTGTCCTTGCAGCAGGCCCCAGATCATACATGCACTCAGATATTCAGTCACTTGTTTTTTTGGTTTTGAGTTGTTTTGGTTTTGTGGGTTTTTTTGGGTTTTTTTGGTTTTGTTTTTTTTTTTTTTTAAATTGGACATTTAGAAGTCTCACTGCCAGGGCCAAGGTGGAGTCCCAGTACCCAGCCTTGCACAAGCAGGATTTCAGCAAACTGAGCAACTGCTGCTCACATTCCCCAGCTGATGGCCTATGGAATGCTGTGTGATGGTGTCCAGCGAGGAGAAAGTGGAGGAAAGACATCCTGAAAGGGCTAAAGAGGTGATTATCCATGTGATCCCTCAGCTCAATACACTTTGCAGTGTCCATATCCTCAGGCTCTGCTCAGGAGCATGATGTCAGCTCCAGCATCATTATATGAACGCCTTTCTCCCGCCTGAAAGAGAAAAGAGGCATAGTGCTACAGATCTCAAGGATTTCTGGGGAGTAGCTTGACATTTCTAATCTTGTCTTGCCTCTTTTACCCTCACCGGCAGCTCCTCAGTTTTTAAACACACAAAGCTTGCACAAATATAAGCACTTTTCTCAGGTGGAACATTTCTCAGGAGGAACCCCATAAATTAATGGAACAAAAATAAGTTATAAAAATGTCAACCTTCATTTGATATGTGTCTAAGGTCCAATAGCTGTATTGTAGATGACAACCTTATGGAATTATATTGCTGTTTTACCTGTTCTCATCCCAGTGGCAAATCTCATTCCCAGCAAGTTCCAACTAAATAAAGGGGGTTGCTTGGATGACTTTCAAGGTGAAATTATAGTGTGGGCCACCCTCTTCTTGCATGTTTTCAGTCCCCCATCTATTCCCATTTCAGCCCTAGGCAAGTAGAGACTTGTGGCTTGCTCTTTCACCAGCAGTTTCTCTGTATGGTTACGTGGCTGCAGTAATTTTCCTCTTCAAAAGTCACTGTGTTTCAGGAGAGGTGAAATGGTGCTGGTTACACTGTGCTTTGTATTTCGAGGTTATCCAGATACACGTCTGAGATAAGGGGCTGGGGATGTTTCTGATTAATACTGCCAATGTTTGCTGTCTGTGCAGCAGCAGAGATAGAGCTGCCCTGCTCCAGGTGCAGAGGGTGCAGCTAATGAGAGTCCATGGCTGTAAGGATTGAGCAGGCAAACATTCATCTTACTGACCTTGGCTATCTACAGGATACAGCTCTGATCTGACCGCCCTGTCCAAGCTCCCTCTGCACTTGCTGGAGAGTAAGTCCCTCCAGTTTCAGACACTTCTCTCAGGCTGAGATTAATCATCCCAGGTGATAATCTCTCTGCTGGCTCTGGTGGGAGCTGATGTGACTACCATGGATTAGATATGTTTCAGATGACTGATTTCCTTATACCATTAGGTTTGGTAAACTGAAGTCTTTCATACAGGAGGGAAAGAAACAGCCAAAGCCATCCTTTCATTGTGCCAGGTAGTGTGATTGTCAAGTACCCACACATTTCCTTTCTTGTACATCCAGCTTGGGAACAGGAATAGGAAATTGGACTGTGATTCTTGCTCTTCTGTAATTTCTTCAAATTGCAGATTGATAAGTGAGATGAAATGGATCTTCACAAAAAAGTAATAAATCCATTATATAGCAAATGATAATGAATGGACTCTTTTGGTTGGGGTTTTCTTATAGTACATAGCATAGTAAGTTGGTTTTGATTGTTGGGGCTAAGGAAACATAGTTTCTGATTGGCTTCTTAATGACTGAAAATCTAACAGCACCATAATATTGCCAATTCCTTCTGACCCTGTGGAAGAATAATCATAAAAACAACAATACTCAGGGCTCAAGGTGGGATTATCTGTCATTCTCAGCAGCAGGAGCTGCTCAGAATGTTAATCAATGCTGTTTCCAAGCTTGGAGCCATTTACTTCCAGATGAAAGCACCTAAACTCTTCAGTCCTAAATTAAGTTGTCCCAATGGCACATCTTTCCTTCACACTGAGTTCCTTGTACTGCTCACTACAACCCCACATGTCAAGGGTTTAACAGCCCCTCTTCACTCTTACATTTACATTTACTCTCAGTGAAACAATAGAACAGGTTGCTCAGAGAGGTGGGAGATGTCCATCCCATTCAAAGTCAGATGGAGCAGGACTCAGGCACCTGACCTAGTTGAAGATGTGCATGTACATTGTAGGGGGATTGAACTAGATGGGCTTTAAGAGTCCTTTGCATCCTAACTGTTCTATGATTCTATGAGCAGTTATCATGGTCAAAACTGACAAAATTGAAATGAGAAATTATGAAGGGTCTTTCTGTGCTCTGGCTGGGAAGATGTATTGACACTGGGTTGGATGCCTCCATGTTTTAAGATCCTGGTACTTGGCATTAAAGATTCTGCCACAGGATCATGCATGTATTCAAGCATGGGTTGATGTGTTCATGCCCCATAAATAACCAGTAAATTAAAAAAAAAAAAAAATTGAAGCCTGAAACCTGCAAACAGGAAAAGCTCATAAAATTTGGCATCACCTTGCAGGTTTGACTTTGACCAGTCTCTGAGTCAGTCCTTTCCTTCCTGGTTTGTTCAGACACCAGCTGGTGTAAAACCTCCCATACCTCTCTTGGGATATTTTGATATTCCTGTCACAGGCTGTGCTGCACAACAGCACCAAAAAGCACAGGGTGGCCCCTCCTTCCCAAAAGGCTCCCTCCAAATATACAAGAGCATGGCCAGAGAGCAGAAGCTCTCTGTGTGCTCCATTCAAGGAGAAAGGGTCTGAAACCAGGAGTAGCCTGGTTTGCTGTGGTTTGCTGACAGATTGATTTATTTTCATAGCACAGCATTTAAAGGAGGAATTTGACTTCATTGGGAGGAAAGGACCAATATATAATTTTTTCCCAACTTTTAGAATTAAAGCCTTGTTTAATGAGGATCAAGGATTAAATTAAAGACACTGGTATGAAGAAATGGTGCAGCATCTGCATTTTCATTATCTATGAATAAAACCATGCAGCAGGAACATGGAAAACCAGCATGGAAAAAATCCCACAGATATTTTCCAATTTAATTATATATTTTATGAACAGGAAACTGCTTATTTTTTGGGGAACTGCAATTAGAATTTACATACTCTGCTTATAAAGTGTTCTTGGGACAACTTATCTCTGTTTACAAATGACAGTTTCCTTCTAAGTATTTGCTGTGTTTATTGAACACCTGTGTGATAAACACAGGTTAAAGGGCATCAAGACTCTAACACTGCATGTGTTATTTTTTCCATTTTCCTCCTCCCCTGTGTTTTCTAGTGCTTGGGTTTTTTGACCTCCTAATGCCTTTGCTCCCTCACCTAAAACATCAAGAAACATATCAAATCTCCATGGTGGAAAGGTATTCCTAAAAACTTGTTTTGGTTTCCAATGCAGCAGCAGCACAAAGTCAGAGTACTTTTTGACACAAATAACCTTCATCTTTAACCTGCAGCCCTGCTTTATGTAACCTTCAGTAGTTTTGCCAACTTGTCAAGGAAAAAATTATTCCTGGATTTTTCTTCTTTGGGGCAAAGAAGAAAGCATTTGTCAAGGAAAAGCACTTTAATATCAGAATTATCCTTTTTTTTTCATCTCTACTACTTCAGTCACTTTAGCAAGACACTTGGTTCTAAGTGTTGGTGTTTGAAAACAGAGTATCTTTAATTTTATTTTATTTTTTTGAAAATGGATGTCGTGTGCTGTAAGATTTCCTGGGGGACATTATCAATGTGTATGAGCCTTACTGATCTCCCTATTGGAGATGTGTTTCTGAACATGAACTTTGGCATCTGCCATAATGAGTCTTTCTGTCAAAACAGAGTGGAGCTGCTCTTGTAGCAATCTTGGATGAGGGCCTGGGAAGCAGCAGCACTGTGCTGTCCCTGGGGGATGCTGGCTGCTTGTCACACATCCCCAGAGTGACCTTGGGCAAGTCATTTGAGAATGGTCCAAAGCCAGGGAGTTTCACAGGTTTGTACATCTGCAGAGAGACTGTGCTTGTTTCCTGCTCCTGTAGGATTTCTCTGATTGAATTTATCTTTAAACTTTGTTGTCTCTTCGAGTAAAACTCATGTAAACCTGTCTTAACTTTAACATGCCCAGTAACACTGCAGCTCTCAGTTCTCATTCCCCTGGCTAATTGCTATTCATATCAAAGAAACCTCAGTGTTTGTGAGGAAGCACAAAGCCTGGAGTTTACATATTTATTTTCCCTCTATAATATCATTGCATGAAGAATACAATAGAGGAAACAGGATTTAATTTCTGACTCACAAATGCCACTACCCCAGCAATACACCAATACCTAAGCTAGTTGCATGTGAGAGTCCAGATCCCAGTGCAGTTAAATTGAATATGCTGATTATTAGTTCCTGCAGCCTGAGTTGTCAGAGTGGAGCTGTGTTGAACAGTGGCACTGACCAGCTTGTGGCTTCTCACCCCAGACACCAAGACACCTCTTCACAATTCCTGTTGGAGCATGCCATGCTCACAAGGCAGGCCTATTTGGACAGGACAAGCTTTTATGTAGAGCTCAAATTTTGCTTACAGACATCTGAAAGCCCTGAGAAATAAAAATGCAATACTGACACTCAGGCCAGGCTTCCAGAGTCTAACCAGGTCCAGCATGTGGCCAGCTTTTAAGTGCTGAGCTCTCATTTAGCCTGTGCAAGGAAGAGCCTTGAAAAGACACGCTCACATCAGGGATGCTGGAACACGACCAGATAAACAGTATTGTGACAGACTAATGCTCCATGTAGTTTGAGCAGGATTAAGGTGCCTAAACATAAGCATCGTGGGGACCTCACCAGGTCTCAGCTGCTGTTTTAAATGAGTGTTTCTGTTTGTGCAGAACAAGCAGGAAATGCTGCTTGGAATTGTCTAAGGGCATTGGAAACAACTCTAAGCTCCAATGTATGGATATTTCAATGACAGCAACACTAGCTGAAGAAAAACTCCTAAATCTACTTGAGCTTGATCAAGAAGTATGGTTTACAAACATCTGCTTCACAAAGCTAGGCTGCTTGAACCCAAGCTAATCCACTGTAAATTTAGTCTTTTAAGCCAGGGTTAAGAACCTGTGTACCAGGGTCCCTTCAGTGGTCAGACAAATGAGAGGTACATCTAAGAGTTTTTCTAAAATCTAGCAGATTCTACATGGGATTATTCTGGGGTTTCCCAGCTACAAATTCTTGGTCAGGTACTTTCTTCCTAGATGCTTATTTTGATCCACACCGGATGGATTTTTGCCCTGCAGCAGCACTTTCCCTGCAGTAGAAGTTCTGGATTAGTCCAAGCTTGTGGGTGACTGTCCTGCAGCCCGTGGAGCTACATCTGCTATCGAAAATGTGTGAGAGTAGAAGCGGTGCCCCCATTGTTCAGAGAATCAGTCTGGGTTTCAGATAAGATCCAGCACTTGTCTGCCTGAAAGACCCCGGTGCACCTGATGAAATGTAGCCCCAGTTGTGTCTTGTTACCCTTTTGTCACACAGAGCAGAACCAGCCACGTTCAAAACAGCTCTGCTAGTGAAAGAGACAGGGCAGGGGAGAGGAGGAAACTTAGCAATGTGTGAAATGACACTTCAGTGAGAAGTTTGCCATTGAGCTGACAGCTGAAATCTAAATTTTAGGAAGATGAGGAGCACGGAGTTACATGGGCAGACCTCACCTGCTGCAAGGGCTTGAATTTTTGAGGTATGAACTGATTTGGAAATGACAGTTTTACTGGGCATCAGACCCAAGGGATGGGAGGAATGGCCCAGCAAGGGGAATATCCATAGATTGTTCCCATGATTTTTTTATGGTACGAGCTTTTTTGAATGCATTTGTGTGATAAATAAATAAATGAATGAAGTACATCACTGTCACTGAGGGGCTTTTCTGATATTTATCAGAGAGACATGCTGTGTTTTTCTTTTGAATAGCAATGCTTTTTGCTGATGACAGATTCCTGCAGGAGATTTCTCGAATTCTTAAAGGAGAACTGAATAGATTTTTCAGCAGAATTAAAACATAGCAAGTGGCATATTACAATGTTTTTGCTGACTTAGCAGCCCCGAGAAACCAAGAAAATTAGATACAGAAAAATCCAATGTATGTCTGCAAGTCTTGAGGCAAGTCTAATTTCTGAGACATAAGAATCAAGATACATTACGTTGTCATCTCTATTTTAATTGGAATGGTGTGCTTTATACCATTGAATAACTATTGAAGTTGCTCTGATATTTATAGCCCTTTTTATACCATTTTCACCCGTTTTATTGGGTGTTACTGCTGATAACCTTAAATGGATTTCAGTGGTCATCACTTTTTTCTTGCGGAGCATGGTCCGATCTGTAGTTTCAGACGATTTTTTTTTTAAATCAAACTCTGTACTATTCAGATTTACTCTGACATGTTACACTAAACTGACAGTGCCGTGCCCTGCCTATAGATATGCAGAAAGAGAGGTGACCCATGGGTGCTCCAGACTGTGTAGAACTGTTTAAGAACTTGGTAAGCACAGTGAGCTCCTGTTAGTTGCTTCATAGAGTTCTTCAGCACAACTCTGCACCAGCTTCTCACCAGCAATCAGCCTGTATTCCTCATCTGTGCCTGCAAACCTTCCTGCCCCTTGTTAGTGCCAAAAAATTGTTGTGTTTGTCTTGCACAGCTCTGCTTTCTGCTGTACAGCAGGACTTCTGTCTCAAAGGAACATTTCTCAGCCATTCAAGTGCCTTTGGGTGTTGTCCTCACCCTGGCCCCCATTTCCAGGCTTCACCTTCCAGTGTGGGAAAAGAAAGAGCTGAGAGAGTTGAGGTGTTCAAGCATGAGTGAAAAGACAGAAGTTAAAAGATGGGACTTGAGCATTTTCCGATCAGCCAGGAATAGTCCCTTGAAGGAGACAGACTGAAAATAAATGGGAATATTCAACACTAAATAATTAGAAGAGATCCTTAACCTTCTTCATTACTACTTTGTAAAATGATGCACTGGGCAAATTCCTCCTTCTTTCCTTTGTCTTTCCTTAGTCTTGTTCACACTGTTTTGTTGCCTGCATTTTGCAATCTCTTACAGGAGATTTTAAAAAGTAGAGTTTTCTATTGCATGATTGTAAAGGCTGTTACATCCATTTGCTGATCTGATACAAGCCACGGATCTATGACATGAAAGCCTCAGAGACCCAGATGCAGCCTTATGGCTCTGAATGCCAACCATCCAAAGGTGGCAGAATGAGGTGTAGTTCTGCATCAGCTGCTCCCAGCTCACAAACTGGGTAGGAGGTTAAGTTAACTGCATTTCTGAATTAGGTTTCAGGAGATGGGGCTTCAGTTCCCAGGCTGCCCAGCAAAGTTGTTGAGTTGCCATCCTCGAGGGTATTTATAAGTGTAAATGTCACAATGGAGGGACATAGTTTAGTGGTAGATTTAACAGTTGGATGTGATGATTTGTAATTCTTTTCCAAGCTAAAAATTTCTATGATTACAAGATTCATTATGGAATTTTTTCAAGACAGGAAAAGTAGCTTATTATAATGAAGCCTTAGTTGACCATTGTTAATTTGAGTGATGAAGCTTTCCTATGTTACAGGAATGTTACTGTGGCCTGAATCTATCCCTGTGTATAGGTAGTTTAATAATATGGTATGGCTCTTTATTCAGAGAACAGTTTACTGGTCATAATATCAGATGAAAACTCAAAACATTGTTTTACATAGAAATAATTTTTAAAAATAAAAAAGTATTTAATCTTTTTTTTTCCTCAGGTTTTGCATAAAAATCCTATGCTTTTCTAAGAAAAAAATCTTCATTCAAAACATAATGTATGTATTAAGTAAAATCATTGCTTATTGTTAAGTAAACTCCTCACTTTGCATTTTTTGAGCTCCTGATTTCCCTCTTTCTTCCCTGTTCCATATGTGCAGTGATTTCTTTGGGTGTGCATGATGCAGAGAACACATTTAACCTTCCCAACTGTTTTAGAGCTTCACTTAGATCATTCTCTTCCATACAACATTATTTTTTAAATCAAATTGATAAGTACTAACAGAAGGTGGGTTCCCTCCCACCCTCCCTTTGGGTATACAAAGGAGAACTTAAACCTGTTGTTTATTCCTGTTTCCCAAAGCTAAATCTTAGGTTCAAACTGATAGCATTTTTTTTTTATTTGGAGAGGCTCACCCTCTGCACACAATGAGAGGGGTTAAGGACAGAAAAAAGATACTGATTTACATCCTTGGAACAGTAGTGGTCTGCCACTTATCCTGCCTGTGTCTCAGTCTGCAGAACTATAAAATTCAGTAAGAAACTGTGAGCACCACTTCTTTATTTCCTTCAGTCAAAACCACTTTCTTCCTTGCTCTGGCTTTTTAAATGTTCTGGGTTAAAAGAGGTCAGGCAGAACATTTCTGCTTCACACTGCCTTAGGACAGGAGAAGGCTTCAAGCAGTGTCCAAGGGACCCATTTGTGGTGGATTGGTGTGCTCAAATTCACCACTCTCCTGCTCTGATAAACACAGTGCTCATTTACATGCAAGTGCCAGTCTGGTTCTCATTTAAAATTCTTTGGAGAAGTTTCCAAGTTTCATTTGCTGTGAAACAAAAACTCTCTTCTCTCCCTGCCCCTTCTGCCTTTAGCTGGTGGTAGATTGCTGATTCCTTGTCTTTCACTGTGATGGAACTATACCAGCAGGAATATATATACTCATTGTTTAAATCTTGTTTGCATTAAACTAACATCAAAATTTTGTGACAACATTAAGGAGAGAAACAGAGATAGGAAACTTACATATAAAATCTCCCATCAGAATGCAATTAACCTGCTGCTCACCTTCTCCTCTCTGGACTGTCAGGAGGAAACTTTCCAGTATGCATGTCATGGCAACATAAGCATTTTTTCTTTCTTCCTTGTCCTATATCAAGATCCAAACAGATTTCTGGCTATACTCAGCTGTTGAGTTTACTCTTGTTTTAAAAAAGACCTCGTCTGAAGGTCACCGTGAGCTGGGAGAATATTCCACAGAAATATCACAATGGGATTGTGTTAACTCTATATTTGGCCTTTGTTGTTTGCTCTTGGGGCAGGATCCTGTGGTCAATACACAGCTGGGCTGATGTTGCCCAGCTGCTGCTCCGTATCTGTGGATTAAAAAAGCTTTTAGTGCAATGGCAGGAGCCCAGTGATTTTGCTTTACATGAGTGTCTGCCTCTCCTGGCAGTGGCTTGCTGCAGGTCTGGACCTTTAAGAGTTTTGATTTCTAACACAAGTGACACATTGTGGTTACATGCCAAGTAAGTCGTTCTGAAAGATCAAAATCCCATATTTCCTATCCAGTGGTGTGGAAGGACTGCTGAATATGGATGTATATTCTCTTTTTAGATCCAATGTTGAGACTGAAGAAAAGGAGTAGAAGAGAAAAAGCACCTCAATGTTGACCTTTATAATGAGGAATCATTGATACATATGAATCCATTTTCTTATTCCTTCATGTCTGATCTCTTCTGATTCTTTAAAAATGTAAAGAGTCAAAAGAGTTAAAAAAGGAAATACAACCAAAAAAGTAAGATATTAATTTTAAATTAAAAGTTTTAAAATATTATTATATCACTAGGGTTTTGTGCAACATTATTTCCTGGGTTCAGCTGAATTCAAACATAAGAATAGAAAAGTTGCCTTTTTATCTGAAGCCCTCCTATGTAAATATAAGAATAGATTATATGGGCAAATTCAGTAATATGAAAATAGAGAGGAAAAGCTTGTCAAAATTGAGTAGCAGGTTAAAGAACTTAGCATTGCAACATCTTCATACATCCATATATTTTGGTTATTTATTCTTTTGTAAAGCAGTTTTGTCTAAAAATATATGCATACAGAGAAAAACACCTAGTTTTCAAGATCCCTCTTTTTTTAATTTTTTTTTTTTAACAATAAAATTGCCACGTGTCGGCTTGCAAAACCTCAGAGGGCTCTGCTAATTCCCCTACTGATGAACCTACGAGGCTGAGCAAATATCTGAGCTTCTTTTGCCCTCATTTCAGCTTGCAGAAGTGGTCTGTTGCTGGTAATTCCAGTATTTGCCTCTTGGTCAAAGTGTATCTCATCTACCTCCTGCTATGCTACACTTCTGTGCAGCCCATAGGGTGGCTGTGCCCCAGTCCTTTGCTGTCATTGTAGTGCTAAGAAAAATAATAAATCATATTAAGAACAACTGGTAGCAAAGCTAAGGTGAAATTTTTGTAAACCACAATTTTTCTTTGTGGGTTACCCATACTAAACTGGATTCTGGCAGACAAAAATCAGAATAATGCTGTTAGGTTCAAAAAGCTGTTCCAGCTTACCTTACATAAAATGTAAGCTTACTCACTTTTTGCAACTATAAGGGTTTTTTCCTCATTTTTTTCCCCCAAAGAACTGGAAGAAAATTTACAGTCTACCAAGAGGACATCTAACATATTAAATTAGATCACGGACCAAATATATTAGATCAAAATCTGTGCTCCCACAAGAGGCTTGCATACTGTCAATAATACAACCTGACAGCTTTAGGATCAATCATCTTATTAAAACTTTCTTCTCTCTCTTTTTCCTCTCTCTCTATCACTCCTTGAAGGAGCTTGGCAAGGTTTATTTTTTTGACTGGTAGCTTGTTTTTTCTGCTTCAGAATTTCTCTCACTAATACTTCCATAAGAAATAGATTTGCCTCAATTAGCTTGCATTAATCTGGGACACAATAATGAATAAATATTTGGAATAAATAATGCATAGTGTCTAAGTGAGATAATTATCATAATGATGACTGACATCCTCCTGGCACCTTTCAATCCCAAATCCCAATGCACTTAATTGAGTGACTAGGGATTTGGGGGCTGGGAGAGAAGATGGGGAAAGATCCTGAGTTGCAGCAAGCTGTCAAAGCTCTGATGTTGCTTGGACCTCTTGACCATGCAGGCAGTCTGCTTTTGTTGGCAGGACCCTCACTATTAGCTATAAAAGAGGATGCTTTTTATTATGAGAATGGCTTCCTAAGAAATTTTTTTTTGGTGGTGGTGGCTTGCTGGGCAAAGAGGTGTAAAATCCCTCTGCTTGGAAGAACTTGCAGGGCAGTTCGAGGGTGCACCAGAATTCAGGGTACCAGAATTCCACCTCTTGATGTAAAAGATGTTCACTGTGGGTTGTTTTTTTTTGCCTCTCAGCTGGCAGTCCTCACAAGTAAACGCATTCTGTTAAAAGCTGGCAGGTGTCACAGCCACTCCTGGTCAGAGTAACACTGGCCATCCCTTTCTCAGCAGCCTATTTAGCACTGTGAGGTTTGTGGACCTTCTACAAAGTACCAAGGTTGAGCCTGAGGTCTCAGGGATATGTCAACCGTTTTAAAAGTCTGCTTTGTCCCCAGCTGAACTCTAATGGAAGAAGAAAATCTTCCAGATAATCCAGAGTTGACTCTGAACCCATGTGATGCGGAGCAGATCTATACCAGAGCAGCACAGCAGGGACTTCTTCAGGGAGGTGTGCAGATTTATCATCAGGGTCACAGCCTTTGACGAGTCATACACATCCTCCATCTCCCAAATGCTTCAGTGGAACTGTCCACAGGAGGAAAGATAATACGATGATTTGCCTATATAAGCATGACAGACAGAAACACAATGTGCAGCTGGAGAGCGATAAGGGAAATTGATTTCTTTCTCCTATTCCTTTGCACTTTATTTCTCCTGCTTGGCAGCAGCAGTTCTGTTCATCAGTACAGTTCCTCCTTCTCATGTATGGGGGCAAATTTTCCAATGGGCTTGAGCCTCCTGAAGGTGTGTATATACATATATATACACATATAAAATAATCTGCCTCTTTAAAATAGAACTGAATTTTCAGGAAGATCTGCTCTGTGTTGTACAAGTTACTGGAACATTTTCCATTTTCCTTTTATTCTTCACCAAGCTGTAGGACCAAGAGCATCGTTCTGTCATACAACTGTCCTAATCAGCTGCTGGTTTGGACAGACACGTGCCACCTAATCCGTGGGGTTTCTTGCCAGCTCTCCCTGGTGTGCTAGACATGGTATTAAACATTTAACCACCCATGAGATTTCTGTGCAGCCTCTGCTTGTGTTTGGGCTGCAGATGAAGCAATGTCAACACAAGCATGATAAATTGGAGGTTTCTTCCCGGAGCACTTGCACTCGCACAAACAAACACTTCATTAGCAAGACGATAAACAAAACAAAACCCACAGCAGTCCCCAGGAATGTGTCAGTAAATTGCTTCAGGGTGAGAAAATACCCTCTGCATCAACTTCACGATATCATGGGATGCATCGCCAGGCTGGAAGCATCTCTTGGCGTGCTGCCTCGGTCAGAGGAAGCTGCAGAGTGGAAATTCTCCCCTCGCCCAAAGGGCAGGTCCTGCTGGCACATTTCTGCCTCCTACAGCTCTCCAGGATTTGATTCTTGGCCTCTAAAGCAATCCTGTGCAATTACTCCGGATGAAATCGCTGGAGTTGGTGAATTCTGCCACTCGTGGGTTCACTCTGAGGACCAGTGTTCCATTCATTTTAACTGCAAGGTTTAAAATTCAGTCACAGGGACTGATGCCCCTTAGGGAGAAGGGAAAATTTGGGTTCTCTTAGGTGCAAGAAACACAAGAGATTTAGAAAATCTCTAATTAAAAGCTTCAGTGCTGTTTATATTTCTACAATCGCTTCGGAGAGAAGGGCTTAGGAAATACACACAAACAAGTCCCATTAGGAAGTATGCTTGTTCTCCATGCTTTTTCTTCTTTTTATTTTTAACTATAATTTAAAATGTTAACTAATTTAACAGTTTTTGGTATTGAGCAAAACCAAAAAAAGATGTAGCTATGGGGTTTAGTTCTTTTCCCCACTTATGTATCTGTTCAGCTATCCTGACTTGTAGCAAAGGTTGAGATAAAGTAAGGCAAAGTCAAAGGTAAGGCAAAGTAATTTTTTGTTTTTGTCAAAGTGGCATAAGATGCATCTTGATTTTTTAAAATATGTATTTTACATTATCTTTGTCTCAGAGTGTACGGCTATTGATTTCAAAGGTTGTAAATTTAAAGAAAATTAAATGCAAGAAAAGGGAGAAAAAAAGGTTTAAGACTCATTCATACAGGAGAATTTGGAGTTGAAATTAGTAGAAGGAAAAAATGTTGAGCTGCAAGTATTTAAAAATACAAAACAAAAGAGGAAAAGCAAATTATATGTTAAATTTCATGGAATAAAAAATAATACAGTATTGGTAGGTTGTGAGTATATTTCCTTTAAGAAGATTTTGAAAGGATTTGGGCTGGATTTTTTTAAGAATAATTTTCTCTGTGACTTATCAAGTTCATATGCTAACTTTAGACAGTGTGATGATTATATCCTCTAGAATCAAGGAAGCTTAGACTATCTTCACTCATCCTTTTCACTTGCTGATTCAAAGTATTTCATTAGGAGAATTGAACTAAAAAAAGGCACACTCCTTTAATTTTTTTTCTTCATAAGAACTTGAATAAATTTGCCACTGCTGTCAACTTTAAATGTTTTATGCTACATATTATTTCTGAACCAATATAGCAAGGTAGGAACACTGCCTTTTCTGGAAATATAATCCATATATATTTTTGTTCTTTTGAAACTTTTTTTTTTTTTCCCATTACCCCCTGCTGCACATGTGAGTGAAGTTGCCTTTAAATTGGTAAGGGCTTGCCTACAGGTGTGGTTTTTGGTTTTGCAGCTACACCACAGCGACCTGTTTCTGCTTGCCTGCTTCTACCTAGTGAGTATTCTATTTAATTTTATGGATGTTTTTTCAGTTTGGATTTGGTTAGCGTTGGTTTTGTTGGTGGTTTTTGGTGTTTGCAGTTTTTGTTTCTTGGTTTTTAAATTCATGGTACTTTGGTGATTCTGAGCGTGTTGTCCCAGAATATGCAAAATTCCAACTGAGTTTGTTATGGGGTGAAATAAGCAACTGCTTATTCAGAAATATACCAGTGCTCATATTGCATAAGAAGCCTGAATCTTTCCTGTGAGTGAGACAGCCTTTTCAATTTTAGCATTAAAGGAGGCTAGTACTTAAATATCTTGGGTAGTATGGTTTCTTTAAACAAGGCACTGAAATAGAAGGCATGAATTCAGGAAAAGGTGTGTTGGACCTGTGAAACAGTTCTTTAGGCATACAGTTGAATTCTTTGTCTTGACAGGTAGGTTTCAGACAGCTTTCTATGTGGTTGTATATGCTTTCAAAGACTTTCTCTGAATTTTTAGGCTTTGGTTGCTTTGAAGATGTGTTTTATACTGTGTAATCCTATATTTGTGGTACCGTCCCTTCAGTCTTTACTAAGCTAGATATTTCTCTTTCTTTTTCCATTTCTTGTCTCTTTCTTTAATTCAGATCCACAGAAGTTCATGCTTCTTATTGCTGAAGTCTCTTTTTCCCTCTTTCTATTTTTTTGTTATCCTTATATTTATATAATCCTGTGTCATGGGTGGGACTCAGCTAATGAAGACCCTGAAAATCTGAACCTGTAGTAACAAATGCTCTAATTGTCAGATAGATTTTCTTTTCTAAAAAAGACCAAGTATGACTAAGAAATTATCTGAGTTTTCTTCCCTAGAAAAAAATATTTGAGAGTGTGACATGGGCTTCTTACAGGTTAATAAATTGTATACCTGCAATGTACTGCAAAAATACAGGAGTGATCACATCAAAAGTGTCTGCAGTTGTAGCCCCATACTGGAGAAGTTCAGTACTTTGTACCATTTAGCTTCTTGTTTATCATATTGCTTATATTACCTCTAATTATTTTCAGGCATTAAATTAGTCACGGCACGTGGAAAATTTTTAATTTTATCCTTTAAAATAAATATCACCAAGACCCGTTGTCTCAGAGCTAACTCTGCGTACAGAGGTTTGATACTATCTGACTCTTACTGCTGTAAATTTATATCACAAAAAAAAAAAAAAATCTAAAATGAGACAGAACCATCTATGCCAGATGAATTAATTCCACAATGTTGTGTGTTCCATGTGTGAATAATAGTTCAGCAACATTCTTTTCCAGTTTTTGCTAAGCTTTACCTTCTGTGTTTGCATTTGGTATGCTGTTGGAAGTTCACACCACCACAGTCTTTTTCCCAGTTCCCTCCCAACAATATGGTAGGATTTTTACAGAGATTTATTTAGCAGTTCACTGGGAATCTGACTTTTCTGTTTTATCACTTACTTTTCTCACAGTTTTTGATACTTATTATTGCCTGATTACAGACAAGATCTCTGACATTTAGCGTACAGAAAACTGTGTTTAAAATAACATTACTGTTGTAACACACCAATACATCCTGAAGAATTCATTTGAAAGGCTGAAATGATATCGTTAATTTGCATGCTTTTGCTTTCTCTTGTTAAGAACAGTGGTAATGAAGTGTCATCCCTAACTCTGAACTGCCCAGCATCTGTTGGTTTGTGGCACAGCCCAACCCTAGCATTATTTAGATGTTGTTTTGTGCATCTGAATATTAAACGGTGCCCTGGAGATTCAATCGAGCAGTCAGGACTACGCTAGTTACAAGATTACAATTTCTCTGTGCTCATTTTGTGTGCATACATCTATCTAAATAGTTCAGTAAACAAACAGACAAAAAAGCCCCCACAAAATCCAAGTTACACCCCCACCAATAAAACCCAGGGAGAGGAGAATCCAGACTTTATTTGTGGAAATGCTATGGAGGAAGTGTGATCAGTCTGTTTCTTTCCTTTAAACCTTCAAGTTAAGTCCCCAGAGGAAGAATACTTTGCTTTGGTTTTCCTTACCAAATTAATAGCAAAAACCATATGCATATATATAATAAACATATCAGCTGAGAAGCCCTGAAACTGAAACCTGTTTCAATCAGAAAGAAAAGGTGGAACTGATTTGAGAAGAGTCCCACCACATCCATCTCAGCCTGAAAATGGTAGCAAACTGCCCCAAGATTGTGTTTTCATGGACTGCCATGACTCCGTATGAGTTTACACTGGTTTAAATGGTGATAAGTTCAGTAACAGTTTCAAATGCACAGATGGATTGCTAAAATTTGGATTTAAAGTAGCATTAAAAATAGGGCTTTTGAGAATGTGGGGTTTGGTTCATTTCTTAGGATTCACAGAGGTCATTTTTCAGACCAGACAGCTTATGTAGATACTTTTCTTTTATTTCAGAAGAACTGTTGTTTACAGATAAATGAGCTGCTTTGATAAAATCTGTGTAACGCTGCGTAAAAACGTGACTTTTTTTATGCTTAGGCTTCATATTTGTGCCATTAAGCAAGTTTGGGGGTTTTCTTATTTTAAAAAGAGATTTAGAATCATCAATTAGGAAAAAAAATGCTATACAATGCTGGAAGTAGTAAATACTTTTTTACTGAAAGTATTGCTTCTTTTGAATGCTTGTCCCATCTTGAATTCCAGATGACTTCAGCTTCTTCTCAGGGTGACTGCTAGTTTTTTCAAGGGGAAGAAAATGCCTTGCTGAGGGAAAAAAATAAGAGCAATCACATTCTTTCTTCACATTCTCTGCATTTATTCATGTCTCTTCCTCTTAATTTTTCATCTTTCTTATGTGGCCTGGAGCAGAATCTCATCTATTTACAATAATGGAAAAAAATATTGAAAAATAGTAGATCCTTTTCAGGGTCCATTAACTAAGCAGTATGACGCATGTTGATGGAAGGTGCTGACAGCCTCCCATAATTCAGGTCTGGAGAGTGATTCCACAGCCAGAGCTGGCTCCAGTGCTCAAAGCTCACCCTCAATGCTGCTGCTTAGGGAGGGCACGTGAGGGATGCCAGGCTTTGGCTCTGCTGACATTGGCATGAAGCCTGCAAGGAGCTGGATTCCACACCTTCTTCTCTTGTGCTGGTTTCTTCTTGGTTTCAGGGCAGTCTTTGCAGACAGAGAGGCTTGGAACACCCAAGTGCAACACTGAGTTCCTTTAAAATTTCTAAGCATCCAGGACAGGTAATCATAGTAAAAGGTAGAACTGCTTCAGCATGGCACCCACAGGTTCTTGAATCATCACTGATGTGCTCTGGTTTACAACAGGTATTAGTTTAAACAGATTTTAACCTGGTTGGACTCAATTTTTCTACATTTCCTTGGCTGCTTAAGGAACCTCTTTGTGAGATCCATCAGAGCCTGCTGGTTGTTAGTGATATCCACAACTGAATCATGCATGTAAACATGATAAATGCAAATCACGTTGGAGACAGAATGAAAGAACTGCAAGTGCAACACACGTGCCTAGAATTATGTAAGGGGAAACCAGTGAGGGCTGGTATGCCACACAAGTGCCTAACTAAGCCAAATATGAAAATTAGCTCTGGTTTCCAACATATTTTCATCCAGAAGAAGGAAAGAAACAGACTCAAACAAGTGTGGTTTTCATGCTACCTCTGTTGCTGCTTCCCAAGGTGTTATTCTGTTATGTGAGAAAGATGTGCATAGCATAGCTGTCAAAACAGCAAACAACCACATCCAGGCAGTCGCTGAACACCTGCAAATCCCACTGAAGTTGTGGAAGGTGCAGCTGCCAAGCTGTAGCTCAGCTCTTTGAAGGGATTGACTGCAGTGAATAATAACAAAAGCAATTAAGAGTCACAACTGCCTTGCAATGTCTATTTTAGGGAGATTGGTTATATATTGTAGAAAGTCAGACTCCATTTCTGCACTGGATATAAAAAGAGACTAATTAACTGTTGCACTCCAGTGACTACTCCAGTTGTTATCCAAAGCCTGTGTAGGTTTTTTTTCTGCTCTTTTATTTTGATTTCATGGAACTTTTGGTGTTTTTGCCTCAACAGCAGTTGTGCCAAGTTTGAAGAACCTGAAACTCTAATAAGTACCTTATTTAAATTGTTCAGAAGGATAGTGCATAACTTTTAAATAAAAAGCAGTATCACAAAGAGATTGCCATACCTCATACCTACAGAGGGCTGCAGCCAGTGCAGCACTCTCAAAACCTGAGTGCTAAATTTAGATCACAGCATCAGCAGGAGATTAGCAAGCAGTCATCAAACTGAGATAATGAGTTTATGATTAAAGAGGTAAAAATCACCTTTCCTCAAGAAGGAGCCGCATGAAGGCCTTGAGGAGCCCAGAGAAAGGCAAGCTGTGTGAGGCTCCTGAAGGTGTTGGTAATGATCTCTGCCTCCGTTTGCCTCAGTGCAGCACAGACAGGGAGGGATTTGCAATTCTTTGCAGTCTGTGTGCAGGGAGCTGCTCTTTCTCCAAGACCAGATAGAGAAAATGGCTCGGAAGGCTTTGAGTTCTGTTCTACTTCGTTAGAAATATTTTATTTAAAGAGGAGAAGGCTTCTTGATTCTTCAGAAATTGCTTTAAGTGGTAATGTCGACCAGTTGGTAGATTGCATTCACTTCAAATCCAATTCATTTGCACCTTGTTAAGGAAATCCATTGCTTTTATATCCATTTTTGTCTTTCGGAAAGATGCAAGCGGTGTTCTTGAAGAAAATATAGATCGTTGTTCTGGAGATTTTGCAAGCTTCTCAGTGGGGCTTCTGCCTTTCATTCACTGAAAAAGTCATGGTTGTGAAATACCTGTTTGAGATGCCCTTTTAAACTTCCCCTGTGGGACAAAGGAGGACTGCATGAGTCATCTTCTAGCTTCATTCATGAAATTCTCCAAGTAATTTCAATTTTACAATGGCTCTGCATGACTCTGTGTGTGTTTTCTTCTAATACTTTCTTCTATTTGTTTTAAGGCCACACTGCACAGAACAAAAAAATACTGCATCGGTTATTTTATTGATGGATGCAGGGGAACTGCTGGGAACTTAGAGAATAGAATTGATTTTTTGACTAACTTTCCCTTTGTACCTGTCTTTAAGACTGGCCTCATAAAGTAGGCGACTTCAGTAGCAGTGCATGAGCTTCAAGCAGATAGAATCATCTTTGTGTTATATTTGCTTTGAATTGTCATCATGTCCTTGCCTCCTTTAGTTTTTTTTTTTGCTTGTTGGAGTTTTGTTTTGTTTTGTTTTATTTTCTTTTTTTCCTTCCCCTTGATTCTCTTTTCTGTCTCAGGCCTTTCATATTCTTCAACTTCAAGTTAAAATGACCTGTGTGTAGTTCATAACGCGAACACAACCTAATTTATATTTGACAATTAACCAACAGGGAGCAAAGCTCAATGTCAAATTAACACTACTTTGCTGCACAACTCCCCAGATTTGCCTGAGTCTGTAGGTGCTCATGTGTTTGGAGGGCAGGTTGCTTTTATTTTGTTACAAATATGCTTCCTTTTTTTTTTTTTTTTTTTTTTAAAGAAGTGCCAAGAGCTAGAAGTATCACCCTCAAAACAAGTGTTTTTTTGTTTTGTGTCTGGTTTAACACACTCTTCCCATTATGTCTGGACTGTGAGCTGCACCTGGTGCAGTTAATTTTTATCCTTTGCCTTGAGTGTAGGTGTGACCCTGGTGGAGCTGCTGGTGCTGGGGCTCTGCAGCCTGGCTGCCTTCTCACACCTTTACCTTGCTCTGGACCCCAGGCTGAAGGTTGGAAGCATATCCCACATCTTTTTGTTCAAAGTACAGGCAGTGTGTGTGTGCACAGACACAAGCACAGCAGGAGTTTGTGTGACAGCCACGCTGTTCTGATCGTGGCCATGGGATACTGCAATTTCCCGTGGCTTCACTATATGGATCCTGTGGATGCAACAGGCTGGCAGCTCAGTAACTCTGTAAAAGTAAAGGGCTTTGTCATGTCAGGTGTTTTTTAGCATTTCTCTGGAGGAGGGCTTTGGTCTGGGACATGTAAAATTTGTTTAGCTCGGTGTCACCTCTGTAGTTCCCTTTGCCTGGGTGCTGACTCCCCTGGAGCAGATGGGCACAAGTCTAAGGGTTGTGCCCAAGGGAACATTTCCCTGCTAACCTGTGTGCTTGCTTTATATCCTACCAACTTACACTGCAGGATAGCAAGGAAAAGAGTAAGGGCACCAGGAGACAGCAGAGTGCACTCAGTTCTTAAATTCTTATTGGCTTCATGCATGGTGGTCTTCTTTTTTAAAAAGGATTGGAGTTATGGAAGTAAATTTCAGATATGCTTTTGGAAAATATGGATGTTGATATTCATAAGAGATTGTTTATTTGGTGAGATAGATCTTGCTGTTCTTCTCCAGTTCCTGTCCCAGAGCTCTGGTATATCACAAAGTGGAAGCACTGATTAAACAAGATATTAACCACTTAAGGATAAAACATTCTCTTTTCCCACAGACAAACTATTCAGGCTCAGTAAAATATTTCTGTCTTGTCTCAATTTAATACATTCAAGAAAATACTGTTATTTTCAATTACTTTCAAGGTTGGGGAAGAAACTTATTACGGCCTAATTTGATCTTGGGTTTAATGCATTCTGTGGTTGTTTTTTTTTTCTCCTCTATTATTTCTATTTGCATTATGCCATACATTTTAGACAGCTTTTAGCCTTTATTCAACTGTCACAGATAATGAAGACTTTACCACATCTATAAGTAGTTTCTCCTAATGGCTAATCACTTTGCTGTTAACAGATTGTTTCGTAATTTTACTGTGATGATTTTTTTTTTTTTTAATCTGCTTTAAGTTTCCAGCCATTGTCTCTCACTATCTAAAATCTCAACTTGTCGGTTGTGGGCAAGTTGGTTTATTACACTATATTGGTTAAAAGATATTGAGAGGCTTGCTTTGTTTCTGCAGTTTCACTGCAGTTTTACAGAAGTGTTGGTTTATCCTCTGGCTCTCACAGCCCTTCCATGACTGTCCCAGCCTGGAGACACAGTGTGGCTCCCAAATAACTCTAAGCATGACCACAGGCTCCTTTTTCTACTCCTGAGTATATTTTCATTATATGACACCAAACCATTTATCTATAGAATTATACTGTGTGCTTGTTGTTGTTTTCTTCACCAAACCTTACTCAGATGACTGGTTGCCCCTGGGATTTGGATAAGTGTTGTGCTGCTTCAGATTTCCCCCAGATGCTTTAATAGGTTGTGGAAAAATATGTGTTTAAAGAAGCAAGAAAAGATTTGATGAGAGTTCCCTTCTCTCAAAAGTGTAAAATGAGGATTAGTGGAATTGTAAAACACTCAGATTTCTGCATAAGTGCTGTGTTATCCCAAGGCTCTGTAACTCTCTCTCCTTTGTGTCTCCCACCACAAGTAACTTTTTTCAGATACAATTCTTTAAAAATATAATTGTCTGAACGCTGACCTTAGAGTAAGCTGACCCATTGGCTCAGTGCATTTAAAACTATTAAATCTCTGCTAACATATCCATTAGAGACGAATGAAATAATGATGTGGATGAAGCTCAACCAAAGCACACAATTAATTAGATTTCATTTTATATTGTGATGGATTCCTGGAGCTCTGTGGGCACTGACCAAAGATACATTTGCTTTTCTCATGCAGGGTAATTGGATTACTAGGTAGTATGAGTCTTTAATCTTTGCTGATAGAGTGAGATAAATGCCTGCTAAATACACTGAGCAAACAAGAGTAGCTTAAGAAAAGAATGACAAAAAGGGTGTTGTGAATATAGAAGATTAAGCAATATTTCTTCTGGTGATGGAGAGGAAAAATGCAGTTCTGTTGTCACTTGGCTGGTTAAACACACTGTGACAACAGGGGTAGCTGCTTCCCTGCACACTTTAATAGTGTCTCCCTGTAAGCATTGAATTTTGAAATGGGGTTTCTCCTCCTTGTGCCTGCATAAATGCCTTCACTTCTCAGGGAATGGGTGTTTGAAAACACTTGGAAATTTGTCTCCGTGAGGAACTCTGAAATTGAGGTGTTGGTAGTGATTTCTAGGGCTGAAAATGAACACCAGTTTTTCATCCCGTGATCAGGAACGAAAATATAGAGTGTGCTTTGGTAATTTGGGGTTGGGGTATGTGTTTTATTTTTTTAAGATACTGGAACGAAAAGAAACATGACAAAACTGAAATAGCTTCACAATTCTGGCAATTCATCCTACCAATCACCACCCTGAAAAAAACAATGCCACTCATCTATGACTAGTCATAGGCCTGCATTCAAGCAAAAAAACAGCACAAAAATAAGGATTATGGGCTGTGCTGCTTGGTAGGGACAAATATATAAATTGGTTTTGGGCTTCTGTGAGACTGGAAACAATTTCCTGCGGAAGACCTTTCCTCTCAAGCTGTAACTTATGCCCTGCTTGAATACTTAGGCAGAACCTGATTTCTTTTGGATATCTGAGAAGCACAGGAGGAACCACAGGGGTAATTCCCAGCTGTGGGAAATAACAGAGATCCGAGTCCCTCTGCAGAGCCCCAGGGCTGTCCTACATTGGCAGGGATGGGGACATTCAGAGGGACAGTGTGTGGCTACCTTTCCTTAGAAGCCACCTGAGATGAGTGTTCAAAGCATCCTGGGTGCCTGGAAAATCCATCCCTTCAAGGAGCCGGTCAGGATGGCTTAACAAACAGCTTGAAATCCAGCCAGAGGACAGACATCCTCCAGAAGTGCTGGTATCCTGAAATCCTGTCTTGAGGGCAGCTCTGGGCTGTGAATGAGCTCAATGGGCTGCTCTCATTCTGGAAGGATCAGATCACTGACAATTACAAGTTCAACAGGAAATCATTACCAAATTCCCTAGTTAAAGTTTGAATGGGTATTCAATTTTCAATTGAAATTCACTTGTTTGAATGGGTATTCCGAGTTTGCTCCGTTTTAGGAATGCCACAAAGATCTGACACCCAGATCACACTCTACACATAAACTTCCCCTCTTTCTGGGTCATTTTGTGGCTGTACGAGTCTGGGAGACATGGAAATATATCCTGAACTGTTTCATAAATGCCAGAGAGGTCAATCTTCTTTCTTTGCTGTTTCACAAGAACGTGATTGATGCTTGGCACTTCTAAGTAATAATAAAACATTTCCAAAGCTTATGGTCAATAAATTTGTGTAATAAATATTGCATCCCAATGCTATTATAGTTCATACTTCAATAACTTTTCTAAGTTATTTTCTAAGGCTACGGTAATGGAAATTTTAGTCATGCATTTTTCCTTTTCAAAAAGCAAAGGCTTTGAAATTCCTTTCAAGCCTAGTGCATGTTAAGGTTAGTGTCTCCTTGAACTAGTGATTTCTGCTGGAGTCAAAACTGTGATTTTGATTTGAATTTTCCATGAGTGTCTGCAAAATGGTGTGGTCTGTGACTTAAGTGTGTTCCAGATATCTTCATGTTGCTTTTTGCTCTAGACACTTCTGAATACACTTTTATTCTTTGAGTGAAGCAGCCCATAAAACTGGTTTTCTGTTCAGGTATGTTTTATAAAGTGTTTTGATATCCATGGTCTAACCCAAAGAGTGGTTCAACCACTGGATAACTCCTCACTCTCTACTGATATATATGAATAAAACCCTCAGGTAAAGTGGTAGTACAAAAGCATTCATCTTTCTTCAAGGCATCTTTGTTTTTCTACGTTCTTCTGTTTTCTCTTTTGTGTTTTGTTTTTTTTTTTAAATTATTTTTGCCAGCAGTCCCTTCTTTTTAAACCTTGGATTCAGATAAAAACAGTAAGTGTGGCTGACAGAGGAGATGGCTCCAGTCCTGTTTCCCCTGGTGAGGATGCAGGTTTGTGCTTAGAACTCTGCAGGTTCCTAATGGTTCACACAAGGAATGTAAAAGAGACTGGAGACCAGATAAGTGAGATTTTCAGTTGGACCAATCCCTAACTGTTCCAGAAGCACATTTCAGCCAGCTTTAGAAATCAGATTAAAAGTTTTAAATTGCCGTGGTTTTCAGACCTCATATCAGCTTTTGTATGTGTCAGGTCACTTTTTGCTCTTGCTGCTTTCTATGCTACCATGATAATTTGGCTCCAATTCAGTTGCCAGAGCAGAAATACAGCAAAAGGGGGCATAACCAGGCTCCTCAAACACTGCAGAAGGGGAAAGTTACTCTCTAGATCCTGTGCCATACTTGGTAATCTTACTCGAGCACTTCACAGGGTCTGCAGCAGCACTAAATCTGCTGATGTGTAGACAACTGAATTGACATATTTATGTTTGCTTTTGCTTCCTTTTGAAAATGTGACAGAAGAAATAAAAGTCTGGACTGAAAAAAGCCCTGAATTTTCCTTTATTATTAATTTAAAATCGAACAAGTTTTTGGGTGGTTATACTTGATTTAACCACTCTTTTCTCACAAAACTGAAAAAGTTGACTAATAAAATATTTAGAACATGAACTAGTGGAGAACAGCAGCTGCTTAGTTTTCTGAAGTCTATCTTGTAATAAGCTATTCTCTAAAAACTGTTTCTGAAAGGTGGTTTAGTGAAATTTGTTTCCTGTAGCAGATATTGAGGATGCATGCTATTCTGGGATATTTGTCTGGTTGGGAATGCCTGCTCCCCGTTAGGTTGCTCAGGTTTGGTGGGGCAATTGTGGAGAGACCCAGGAAGAACATAAAAAAATTAGAGCTGATACTGGAGGAAGGTGTCAGTGGACAGCACTTCAGACTTGGCTTGACAATGGATTCACCTTGCCAGGTTGAATTTAGTCAACTTATCCAGGTCTCCCTGACGGAGAGGAATGATCTCCAAAAAATGACTTCTCCCATCATCCTGAGAAAGGAGTTAACAAAGCCAGAGGTTCTGTGAAATCGATCCTAACCTACCTCTTAACCTTCCTCTCAAGCTGATTTTGTGATAGGAAAACTATGACTTAACACTTTTGCTTTCTGTTTTGATACATTTTTTACCATTTTTCTTCAAGTAGTCTTGTCAGGAGATGGCATGCGATCTCTGCTCTGTCCTCATGCCTTCTGTCACATTTTTACATGCTGGAGGCATGTGATACAACTTTTTCTATCAAAAAAAATGTAGAATCACATTTCTAGAATTATCCAGTCCTGTGCAGTAGCTCTTATCTCTGTCTTTTATATTTTTCAACCCATTCCATAAAGGCCAGGGCAGAATTCTGTCCATGTAGAGTGCCCTTCAGCCTCACTGTAGCTCTGGCACCCCAATTTATAATCTAATGCCTTCTGCTTTCCCCTTCTGATTTGCCCCACAACAGCCACCTGCAGGGAACATTGATGCCTCCAAATTCATCCTTGAACACCAGGGATTAATTTAGGCACACAAGGCAAGTTCATAAGGAGTCCTCAGTGTTAGTGTATAAAAATATTACAGTGGATTTGCAGCTTTTGAGGCGTGAGTTTAAAAGAAGAAAGCACAGCAACTGATGCACAGAAAGAGCCTGCATGGGGGAGAAAATCTGTGGTCACTTGTAAGCTGCTATCTGCTGAAAGCCAGAGGGTTCTTTTTAAGTTTATCTTTTCTCTGATCTGTGTTTGTTTATTTCAGCAGAACATGTTTTTGTCCAGAAGATATTTTGTACTTTGAATAAAGCATGCAGCTTTGCACAAAGAACTTTCTATTTTGAACTGGTATCAACCTTTTGTGTTCATTGTGGAAGCTGCACAAATAGAAATGTGAAGATTCCAGACTTTAAGGACAGGTTTTTCTCTCTGACTGGGTAGGTCATAGTATCTATCTCTTTTCCTTGTAAAATTTGTATATTGCAAATAAAAGAATCTGAGGCTTCTCTCTATCAAATAGCAAAGATAGGACAGTTTTTACATCCTTGGACTTAAAGCTACTTGTGACCTTGTTCTGTGAACTGTTGTTACTTTTAGGTGAAGAAATTGGGCTTAAATTAGAAGTATTTTTCTTTGTATAGGTCCCTTTTTTGTTTATTCTATTGCAGTCAAACTGAATAATGCTACAGAAACTGAAGCAAACCGTATGCAATGCTATAAATAATAAGTTATACTTTCTGTGCTGAAGAAACAAACAGGACAAAGAGAGGAGAGGACACAGAGAGGGGAGTCAAGAAAAATCACTCACTTTGTAATTAATTGCTGGGAACCTGAGGTTCAGAGCTTGTTCAAGGTCACTCAGGAGCTGAACACAGACGATGAGATTTAACCAGGCTTTCCCATTCTGAGGCCAGCCTGGCAATCATTGGAATATCTCTTCATCCAGAAGTTTGCAGTCACTTGACATTTGTGTTAATGCCTGACACTTGACTTCAGCATTTCAGCTTTGATAAGGCCACACCAGCTTCACTTAAGATGAAAAGTGTTAAAAAAAAAATTTAAAAAGTAGGGAACTGTTTGTTGTGCAAGCTCCTCCATGGAATGTGAGGAGAGCTCACTCACTGTCAATAAATTTGTGTGAGAAACAGAGTAAAACCTTACTGTGAGTATAGAGCCTCACCAGATGAATATGGTCTGAATAGTGGTTGCTTGTGCTGCCAGTTGAGACAAAGGGGGCATCTTCTCTTTTCAGCATGAACGACTTAGGGATATACTGTCAAGAAAAATCAGGGGTGTTTCTGTGCTTTTTCCACGCAGATTTTTTACGTCGTTATGGCTTTTCATGCTCCTAAAGTCTTTTTTTCTGTGTGCTGCCCAGTCCTTTAGGGGAGGAAGGGGGTTGGGATGAAAAGGGGGAATAAATCAGCCTGGGGGACACGCAGATTTTGCAGGGGTGTCCCTGCAGGGTAAAATGACTGGCAGAGGCCACCTTGTGGAAGCCAATAGCACAACTGCACCTTTCTGCAAACCAGGGGGAATTTTCTGGCTTCTTGACTGATTGTTAGCCATTACTGACTAGGCAGGGAAAAAAAGAGCCCTGTTTTTGAGACTTCTCTTACTGCAGTTTCATGAGCTGACATACAGAGTGCTTAAATTGCAGCATTTAACCTAATGGAGGCCAAGAGCTTTGCAATTTCAGTGTTTTCAAGAATATCTGCTTCCCTTTTCCTTACGTTTTTCTCATACCCCACTGACTGCTACTGTGAATCTGTTTATTTCTAATAGGTTTTAAAGAGGAAGCTTGTCATAATATCAGCAATGACTCTCCAGGTTTCTAATTTGTTACTTTGTCTGCCTGTTTCTAATTTGCCTCTGTGTCTGCTTTTTTTCAAATATTCTTATAGCTGTTAATTTTCTGTTGGATCATAAGCTGAAAATTGTTTTTTTAAGCTATATAGTCAAAGTCACTTCCAAGTTTTTATAGATAGAAGAAGGGACAAGCAGTTATAAGCAAAGAATAGCTGTTATGTACCAAAATGGCATTAAAAGGGCAGTCAATGGCAGGTTCTGTGAACAAACAGCTCCTGCCAAGGCACACAGGTCCCTATCCCAAGGACAAAGCCAAAGCATTGAGGCAGGATATTGAGTTCACTGAAAATTTGGGTACAGTGCTCCCATGTGTTTTGGGGTGGGGATATTTCTTCTACCTCCTCTTTTCCCGTGGAATTTTCCGTGTGCTGTCGTTCTGACACATCAGGTGTGTGAGAGTGACTGCTGGCCAGGATTTGCCTTGAACAAAGCAAGGCCAGAGAAAGTAAATGCTATATAAGACATTTTAACAGATGGGATAAGGAATCATTTGCTGTGGGCTTTTTTTTTTTTTTCCTTGTTAAAGTAGAAGTGTAAAGCATCCATGATCATACAATGGGATTACTGCCAGCCTGGTTTCAGAACCTAAAAAATTGAAACATGCACAAATCATGAGTAAGACTAGTGTATATTTTTCTGCCTGAAAGGAAAGGCTAAAAAGAGAAGTCTTGTTAGAAGTTGCAAAAACACCTCTATTCAAGACAGTTACATTATTTTCTTAAATTTTGAAGTAACCATAGAGAATAGAAGAGAGGGACCCGTTTTTAACTGAACAGGAAACATGTCAAATGACCTGTAAATATGCCTGTTGAGTTTTCCATTTGGGAAGCCAGAGACAAGTGGTTTTTAAAGTACCTAAATGAGGGCTCAGTTGTTATATGACATCTAATAAATTAATGGCATGACAACTTGTCTCCTGAATGATTCCTTGCAGTCACCCCTGTTGGGATCCTAGGGGGAAAAAATATTAGATGGAGTCTTTCTCCTGCCTGGCATAGCAGTAATGTGTTCCAGCAGAATGCAGAAAAACAGACCAGTAGAGCGGTGGAGCTTCCTAAAATAGAGAGAAGCCAAAGAAAAGATGTGCTCAGTCAAGGAATCTGATGGGTAATGGCAAATGATGCCTCATCACTGTGCAGAGAGGACCAGGAGCTGTTTGTCTGAACACAACCTGCACTAACACAGCCTGTGAATCAGTGTGCTGTCCGTGAGAGGAGTGCTGGGTGAGCTCGTGTTAATGACAGATTTATGTTAACATGTGCTGAGGAAATCAATACAAGGTAGCACTGTTTGCATAGGGCAAACAGATTTCTGGCATGCTTGCTGCTTTTCATCAGCCAAAGCTCGTGTGAGCAGAGCTGTGAGTCTGCCCTGCATTGTGCAAACCAGAGGGTACTTCTGTGTGAGAAAATAACACATTTCAATAAAGCATCAGAAAGGGCTTAGAGCCAATTTCCTTGTTGCTTGGCACAGGGGTAGGAGATGCCCTTTACAGCAGCGTTTCTTTGGTGTGAATTGTATTTGCTTACATGTTGACTTGTTCTTGGGGCAATCTCTTTAACTCTGCCAGGAAAGTGTAAACTGAATTGTTTGTATGATGAAGAGAGCATGTGGGAAATCTCAGCCATAACCAAAATAAAGGACTTAGGAAAGCCTGTTCTAAAGAGAACAATGTGCATGTGAGGATGCTCAAAATATTCCAGCCTTCACCAACCAAGGAGTTACATCTGAAAGCCTATGTACAAATCTAGTCAGAAATAGTATTTGATCCCAACTTTTTAAGTGCTTTTTGAAATCCTAATCTGCTCTCTCATTAGTGGCCAAAATTTCTATGAGCTACAAGCTAGACTTTTAATAAAAGTTGAGACAATTTGAATCTCTGTAGCTCTGAATTTTTTCCTCCCATACTGTGGCAAAACCTGTTTTATACCTTTAATATCCAGTTGTTGGTTTATTGTAACTTCTTCCTAGGAGAGCTTTTAGTGAACCTGGTCTCTCACCCCTTAATGAACCATGGATTGTTTACTGCTAATGAAGCTCACAGTAGCCCGCTTTAATTTGAGGCTAATTTTCCTGGGCTCAACCTATAAGCCATAAAGAGTGTAAGTGAGACCTGACTGAAGGCCTGAGGTTGTTCACTCCTCAATTCCCTCTTCTGCTCTCATGCTGCTAGAAGTTCTTTCTTTTCATAATGCACCGAGGATGTGACATTCCCAGCAGGACGGGGCTGTAGAGAAGCTGGGAGCTTTTGCCAGCTTTCAGCTGCTGCTCCTGCACCTGGGGGGATGGACTGGGCTTTGGGGCTCCAAACAGTGCCTTTGTACCCCAGAGGCAGGACATGCCAAGCTTCATGTACTGATTCTCATTTTTCAGGAGCACAAGCTCTCTTTTTCACACCCCCAGGTCTGGAGATACTTCCAGTTTGGGTTGCATCTGATCCTTTTGACCTGTTTGGGACTAGTTTCAATAAAGCAAAAGGTTTATGGCACCTCTTCACTGAAGAGCATATTTCCTTCTATCCCTCTCCTGCCTTGACTGAGCAGATTTGTTTTGTACAGAGAGTTGTTAGGATGTGTTTCCTTTTAAAAGGATCCGTCTTGCAGATCTCAAAATGCCCAATGTCTTTTTGCAATGGTAGGCTTCTGCAGAGATTACTATTTAGGTTAGAAAAGTGGAAAAAAAAAAAAAAAAGTTGCTCTTTGCTACAACTTCAGTCCAGACACAGCAGCATCTGTATCATTTAATTCTAGACTGCATGATATTTGGTTTCTGCACCACAGGATGGAAGACTGATTTCCTCCCTGCTTCTCCCCAACCCATCAGTATTAATAATCCAAATAATAAATCTAAAAAGGACTCCTCAACTCCCTCCCTTACAGGAATAAGTGTTTGTTGTGTGTTGTGTTTTGGTTGATATAATATTTCTGCTTTGTTTAATTCAGATGCATTTATTTTTCCTTCCATCATTCATTTTACTGCATTAAGTTAGTGGTTCTGTGGGGATTCAGTTGATTAATGACTAATTTCCATTCTATGTATGCTCAAGAGGAACCTACTTTCACAGTACAAAATAATATAATCTTGAGAGAGGGGGAGCAAACAAAAACCTAGTAGAAGTGTAATGGAGAAAATGGGCTGAAATAAAAACATTTTTATTTCAGCAGTTTCCTGAGTGTGAGGGAACATCTCCTGACCTGGATGCCTGTATTCATGCACTCCTTTTTTACTGCCCCAGCAGCTGAAGGTATCACTGTCACCTACCGATTGGTGTCGTGACCCACTTGGAGGCTAAACCTCTACTGGCTTACTGAATTCTCTCCAGCTTTTTTCAGTTTCCCTCTTAGAGAGACAGAAAAGGATGGGTAAACACTGAGCCATGATCTTTACTCCCCTGAGAGGGAACTGAAGGAGGGGCAGAAAGTGCATTGCTCTGGGTTTTGCTACAGATTGGTGGCAGTCAAGAATTGGTCACAAATCCAGTTTTCTGCTTAGCCCTTCATATTCACGCTTCTGGTACAGAGGTCCCACCCCTGGTCTGAGTTTCTCCAAAATACCCCATAAATCCTCCTTCAGTTCCTGAATGCATCCTCTGAGACATTGAAACCCAAGAAATGAGCAGTCATCTCTCAGTGATGATGGAACATCTCCAAAACTCCATCCAGTGCCTGGAAGTGTGTGACACTTCTAAGTGTCTCTGTGCAGAGAGGAAGAAAGGGTCTTTGTAAACGAAGTGACTCTGGGAATTTACAGAAAAATTCAGTCAGGTCCTGGTAAGCCCTTCTTTGCAGGAGCATCAATTTTTTTGCTTGCAATGATCTGAATTCCATTGTTTTGCACATCATCAAGAGCCTCAGTCATTTATCTGGGAAAGGACACCAAGAAACTCACGTCTGGCTACTTCCTCATGTTTCCTCTGAGAATGCAATAATCTTTTAATAGGTATTGCAATACAATCATAGATTATTCTTTTTTTTTTTTTCCCTTGCTGGAGATGAACCAGAAGCAGAGTTCCATGGCTAAATTAATTAGAAAGAAAACTACAGGTGCTCTTGCAACGCTGCTTGCAGGAAGGCAGATTTCCTGATAAATCAGTTTGTCTGACACACCGTTAATGAGAAATTAGGAACCGTATTGCATTCTGTTCCTGAGTTTGACTGACCTAAATTTCTTTCCTTTCTTCTTTGACTGTAAAGCATTGTGGGGAGGGAGAAGATATAGTAATTCCTAATGCAAGGTAAATTTTTTTCTCAATATGCACAATTATATATGAGTCTAGACACACGCTGTTAATATCCTGATAGGGTTTTCATTTTCCACCTGCCATGGTGCACAAGAATTGTCCTCTGATTACTAGCAACTAAAGCATCTTGTCAAAATATTCTGAAGTAAACCTGTGAAGTAAGATATTAGAAATTATTATGTAGCATCTTACTAAAATCAGAAGACATGAGAGCTGTAATGTAAAATCCATCCCCAAAGAGAGCAATCCTGTTTTGAACTGTCATCTTCTCCTATCTTAGACTTTGACCCCATTCTTGTGAGCTGTTTTGTGAGTGAAGCTTTGGTCAACTGTGTTGGATAGACCAAGCTATAAGTATTTAGGTTCTGATCCTGCAAAGCATAAAGTGGGAGCTGCACAGTATCTAGTGTCAGTGTGATGAGAAGTGACAATCTTCAAATGCTGTATCTCTGGTTATGAAAGGAAAATATATGTTTTGGCAATAAAATGGTTGTGTTTTGCTCTTATTGGACCACATCAAGTGGCAGAACAGGCTGTCTCTAGAACAAAGAGTCATGTCCTTGCCTTGCCTGTTTTCCTGGGAAGTTACCATCCTTACTAGGATGGGAAAAAGAGAAACAGGATCCCTCAGCTGTCACAGTTCATAGTCACAGCACAAACACGACTTCCCTGGGCATTAGACACAAGATGCCAGACTGAAATGTAACAATGGAATCATCAGCACAGATTACCTGTGTTAACCTCCATGCACAAACTGAAGATTGCAGCTGGATCTCATAAGGTGTTAAACTAGAGCAGTAAAGATATTTAGACCCTCCCTCCATCAGTGTCAGCAAGGACTTTTGCTTTTTTTTTTTTTTTTTTTGTGGTTTCAGTTTTTTGGGGTTGTTTTGAGTTTTTGTTTTGATTATTTTGTGTGGGGAGGGGATGTTGGGGTTTTCCTACTACTGAGAGCAGTGAGCAGGTTGTGCTGGCCTTGGTGATTTAGAATCTCTCTCAGCAGAAGATAACCTTCATGCTGGGCTAACCTATGATGCTTATATGACACAATTTTATCAGAGTGTCTGAAATTTGTTACCTATGCATGGGCAAACTGGTCTCACATCATCGTTTTCTTTCTACAGATTATTACTTTTTCCCAAGAGATCTCACAGTGGCAATGCATATGCAAACACACACATTTCATCTTAAAAAAATCTGTTTGCTGTTTCATTAGGATGTGGGTAGATAATCTGCAGGTCTCTAGTCATACATTCTTTGTGTGCAAAGCCTGTTGATCTTATGTTTTACTGGATTAATTGCTTCCTGTCTGTTCTTATTTTCTTGGTATGTCTCTTCAAAAAGATAACTTTTTTGTTTGACATGGGGTAGAACTGGAATTATTTTCGGTGCAATAGCTGTTGGAGGCATGGTCCCTCGCATGGCAGGGTAGGTCAGTAGTTAAAGGTGTGTTCATGTTTTGCTAATGCAGATTAGAAGAACTCTGCTGAAACCAGCAGAAAGGAATCAGTTTTTATATAGAGATGTGGTCAATATATTTAAAGATGGAGTGAGTGTTTTACAAAAGTGAGTTAAATTGATTTTTTTTTTCTGGTGACTATTTCTGTTGGTCACATCTCATGTGCAGTTAATATTACTTTCATAGTAGACTAAACCATACTGTGTTACCACTCAGATCTACATGGCCCTGGGCTCCTGGGAATGCCAAGATTATGAATATTAAGCACTTTTGTTTCTATTCTTGAGGTAAAAGTTAAGAGCTGAATTGCTAGATGAATAGGCTAGTATTTAAATAACAGCCTGTCAACACAAAGTAGCTGACCGGTCAACATCAGCTGGACCCCACTAGAAATTGTATTCTGTGCTTTGTGATTAATTATATGAATTCAAGGCAATCTGTCTGATCTTTACTAGTCAGTTATGAGGAAAAATCATGGACAAGTGTAATTCTACTTCTATCAATTGCTGAAAGCTGCTTTTTTTTCGCTTTCTTTTGTTTGTGGATGCTCTTTTGTGCAGTGCTAAGGAGGCTCATTGTTTCTGTGGTGACTTGAGAGAGACTGCAAGGTCTTCCCTCCATAAAAATTGCTATCAAAAAAATGAAAAAGAAAATTCTCTCCTATACCCCTGAATAAGAATAATTTGTAGTAATTAAAGGCCTGGCTAGCATTTCATTGACCTGACTGGTGAAACCTTCACTGACATGGGTGGTATCAGATAAAGCCCCAAATAATTCCATGTATTACAATAACCCACCCACGCTGTGTTTTCAAGGGTTGCTTAAAGAAGGAATTCCTTAGGGCCAGAACAACAAGGTCCTGCCAGTCCTCATATCCCCAGCTAAAAGCCCTTTGGCTCTGGAGTCTTGTCCAGTGACTGCTCACCACATTCACTTGCATCCAATGATTGTGAACATTTACTGTTTTGCGGGAAAATGTGCTTCGATTTCCACCATGGGGCAGAGTAGATACTGAACTCTTTTTATCTTTTCTCATTTTTATCAGCTGGTATACATCCTCCTTCACCAAAGAATAACTGTACAATAGCAAGGCACTACTTACAATAATTTACTTGTAAGCCTTTGAAAATGGTGTGTGGTCACAAAAAGCACAGTGTTATACAAAGGAAAACACCAGAGAAAAAAAAATTCTAAGCAAAGAAAATCAGAATGTGTGTTAAAGATAAATCTTGTGTCACGACCTTAAAAAGCTCCAACTGGGATCCTGCCATTCAGAATAGCCTTTGGAAATTATTTTCAAAGGTTAGCTGCACGTGAAAAAGGAGCAAAATAAAGTTTGACCACCCAGGGATTTGCAAACGTGTGTGGGAGCCACCAGAAGGCCCTGATGAAGATAAAGAAATAGTGCAGCTTTCCAACCAAGCAAGAGGGAGTGAATGTTCAGTGAAAATTTGAATATCAAAGGAGGCCATTAAAACCATAACCTGACTTCACAGAGAGCCAATTTAATGAACACATACCAGAAAAAACATAAATTGCAGGCTTGGAATACTTTGTAAGACCACATCATCCTGATGTCTGTCATTTTCCAAAGACTTTTTTGTGCAGGTCAAGAAGCAAACTCTGATCTAAACCTTGTCATACAACTGATAGGGCAAGACAAAAAAGCTTAGGTTCAGAAAGGACCTGGATTAATGTGTAATATTTGAGAATGCACCCGGAGCCAGCTGCTACCAGAAAAACAATAGACACTTGGTGTATAATAATCCTTTCAGCAGGTTTAATGAAGCTTTGTCTCACAGATAGTCCCTTCTGGCTTATAATTCCTTATTACTTATTCCTGATGGAAGAGAACTACTAAAAAGCTGTGTTGAATTCTGGGCTTGGTTTTTGAAGCTTCTTTGCAGGTGAACAAAGGTACAGAGAAGGCTTCAACAGCTGTCATATGGGTGGGCACCTTGAGGGGAACAGTTCCAATGTGGTGAAGGGGAAATGACATTCCCATCAGCTTTGTACCACAGAGCCCTATGCACCAACAACTTTCATTTACTTCCAGTAAATTAAAGGCAAAAGCATGAGGGAAAAAACCAATAAAACCCTCATTCATTTCAACTTCTTTCCTTTCCCCTTTCTGGGACTCATTTCAAAGTATCAGGGCTATTTTGAATCTCCTGAAGCTTCACTTTGTAAAAGACTGAAGCAGAGAAACCCACTGCCCATGCCCACCTGTGCAAGGTTTCTTACTGGCAGAAACAAGAATAAAAATATATTTTTTAAATACTGTCAAAAATACAAATAGGTTCACTGAAGGGTTAGATAAATTCATATCTCTTAACAGTAGCCCGGTTGTTACTTCCAACTCCAGATGTCTCTGTACCATTAATTATAATAAATCAGGAAACTGCACTGAGGAAAAAATTGCTCTCAATATGTCCTCATTATTACATTTCTCAATTAGCTCTAGACCCCTGGTGGAGCCAGGAGGCTGAACTCGATGGGCTCAGCTCCACCCCAGTGTAATGCTTATGTTCACCTTATGTGTAAAACCTTTACAAAAAATAGTCTGGTTTTGATATAGAAAGCCTGACAGCAGGCAGCAGCAATACAACTGAACAGGAAATACAGGATCAGAAACACAAGTGTGATCAGAGATAGAAAGGAAGAAAGAATTCTGTTAATTTAGATCCACTGATGGCAATGAAAATGTGCTGGTTTACACCTCCTGTAGTCTTTACTACGAAAACAGTATACAGGATCTCTGGGAGTATAACAAAGGTTTCTCCCTGGATCCAGTGGATCACAGCCAGGCATGGCTGCAAGCTGGGTGTGCTTACACCAGGGTTCAATTTGGCACAATTGCTGTGAGCACGATGTGGCTCAGCAACTGATTTATGCTGGCTTTGGAGGCAGCTGACAGCAGACACCTCCCCATAAAATCTTATCAAGGAGTTACAGGAAGAAAAGTGAATAGAAGTTTGGATGATGTGGCCACCCAAACCTGTACAATATTTGTGTTGTCTCAGTACACCTCTGTGAACAAAAGCTGCAGAGGAAATAAATGACTGAGCTACAAAATCACTGGATCGGGGTGGGCAGTGTCATATTCCCCTGTGAAGAGCGTCAGAAGGGATGGCTCTCCAGGGGTCATCAGGTGGGGATGTTGTCCCCATCTGTGACACTGGGTTTGGCAGAGAGATTAGTGTGTTTCCAGAGTGGCTCTCCTCTGTGCTGCAGCTAGAGTGGAAGTACGTGTGCCCTTAGGTTGAACAGCTTGAGAAGAGATGGTGGGGAAAATCCATTGCTCCAAGAAAAACTGGTGCAAACTGGCTCTGCCATGTTTTCCCCTGGGGTGTTTGGAAATGAGCTACCAGAGCTGAGGTATTTTTTCTTGGTTGGGGTGGAGGGGGTATGTGTAAGAACTTGGGCAAATTCAGAGGAACAGCTGTGTCCCAGCAGAAAGTAGTGAAATGGAGCATGCCAAAGATTGAGCAAACTGTACATCCTTGAAAAATACAGAGTATGCACAAAATAATAGAAGATCATATCCAATATTTATTTGAAAAAAAAAGAAACAAAATCTCTTTATCTATGGTAAAGGTTCCACACCTGTTGTGTGTCTTGATTCTTCTACACGAAATTTGATCTATTTGCAAGCAACAGCACTGCTTTTGAAAACAGCATTTGGAAATGCTGTCCTCATTTTTTTTTAAAGTAACTAGTTATGAAAATATCTTTAAGACAAATATTGAGGAAAAGGTCATATTTAAAAGTTATTGACTCTTTCAATTAGTGTCTGGCATGTGGCCACAGGCAGAAGCAGGACTATGGTTTAGCGCTATGTGTTCCTGGATTAGTAACTCTCAGTGTCTTTGCCTTTATTGTGTTAACTGAGAGAAAAGGCAGTAAGAAGAACAGCCAGTGAAAGGCAGTGTTCAGTACAAATTCCTTGCTTTTGACTCGTGCTGGTCACATTTTTGTCTCTTTGCTGTGGGTGAAGCTTGTCCAAAAGTCTCAACAGCGCTATTTGCTAAAACTTTATTGTATAAAGTTCTGTTCTTCCCATCTACTCTGTAAAACATGATCATTTTGGTTCCAAATGATCTGCCTTAGGAAGAATTGTTAGAGCTTTTGGGGGGGATGAGCAGGGGGAATATAACTCTTATTATATGTAAAAAGGAAAAAGATGGTTGCTTTTTTCCCTAGCAATGAGAAACTAGGAATGTCATCCCTGTATTGAGGAGGGCAACAATCCCAGCATCTTCTGTATAAGTTTACCCTCTAGGAATTCTACAGGAAGACAGTGTTGTGTTCCAGCCTATTCTGGTTTTAGGGAGAAAAATACTAAAACCTCAGCCAAATTATAATGATCTTAAAAGAACTGTTTGTACTTTTTTCTTAAGCATTAGCTGCAAATCCTCAGGTTTACAGAGATGTAGATCAGAACTTAAATGCAGATGGAGTGTCACTAATGCAAGGGCAGTTACAAAGCACCTGAGGACTTAGCAGCCCAGACATGCTTTGGTGGATGGTTTTTAAAAAGTTTTCTCATGTGAAGGATTATTTTGTCATTGTTTGTGCGAGATAAACTATGTGAGTAAAAGATACTGGTGAGGAGGAGGAAGAATCATGCAATAAGAGGAATTATTTCCTTAAAAGAAGCTTCCAAGTCTCTCTTTAATCCTAGCTTCTTCTGTGTGTCCTCTGTTATTGTAATACCTTCCCTCCTCTGCCTCCTTTCCATTCTCACTGACCTGTGCTGAGAAGTTGGTTCAGAAGAAAAGCCAGCACTCTACAGAAGAGGTTTTGTCTGTGTGAAGTTTTGAGTTAGTGTGGCTGGACCACGAGCAGGATCTCATAAACAGCTTCACCGAACCTGACATTTGTACCTTTGCCACAGCACCAGCCCTTCCTCATCCTTTGGGATCCCGGTATTGGATTTTGTCTGTGGTCCTGCAGTGCAGCTGAGGAAGCAAATTTAAACAAATTAGCAAATCCATCTAACATGCAGAAGATTAGAAGCCAGCAAAGAGTGTGAAAACTATAGAATCCTTGGTCCTTGTTTTCTTTTTTTTAGAGAGGAAAAAAAACCCTTCCCTATTTTTTCCCCTCTCTTTTAAACACTGCAAGCAAAATTGCTTGTGGTTATTTTTTGTTTATGTAGTTGTTCATTATAATTTGATTGTTATTCCACTCTGTTTGCTTCAACACCTTTAATTTAATTTTATTTTTATCTGATTTTTCAGGTCAATATTTTCTTAAAATCGGTGTTAGTTGAGATAATCTGAGGTACATTTAAAGATCTAAACCCAGTTAATTTTTTTCAGAGTGGCAGGAGAGTTTAAGATTGCATCAGGAAATAGAATGCAGGTCTTCCCTGTCTTAAAAGATACCCTAATTTCCCTATCCAACAAAGAAATTAATATAGCAACCAGGCTGGACTCTCTTCATGATTCTTTGTCCAGCTTTTCTTCTTTCTTCCCTTCCCTTATCTTTTAGTAGCAGCAAGGACTAGACTCTTTTTACTTCAGTGGTGCTGTACAAATATCTTCCCATCTGAGACCATCACCAGTCTCATTAGAGCTGAGGGTTTAATTTTGTTTGCTAGTAGCTATAAGCATTGTCTGATGCTTGCTTTTCTGCTGTATTTTTCACCTTATCAACCTCATCAACTTGTTTATATTTATTCTCTTTCCCACTTAATCAAGATCCCATCCCATTCTGTTAATGGCATGTTGCTTAGTTGTAAAAACTTTAAAAATAAATTTAAAGAAAACCTCAACACATAAAAAATATCGATAATTTTCTCCAGTTGTCTCAAATTCAGTTTTGGCACTGAATGTAATGCAGAGTGCAAATACCCTTCACTTTGATTTGTGATGTAGCAGCTCCTGGAAGTGCTTGGTGGGAGAGGTGCTGTGCATAGGTTTAATTAAGGCCCTAAATTGCAAACACTCTCGACAAACAAGACTGAGTCAGGAGGCAAACGAGGGTCTAAAGACTGCATAAAACCAGATGGTAGCATGCACTAGGTCAGTAGGAACCCTGCTAAATGGCAGTCAAGATTTGACCTCATCTTGCCCCAGTTAAGAGTGTCCATCCTCTGCCTCATTTGAAAAATCACCACGGAACAAGCTGGAATTAAATAAATATTGTAACTCTCATATCTCCTGCACTAGAAGAGAAAAGTATGTTTATATAAGAGCACTTTTTACTGTTCTTACACTTTCCCACTCTCAGCTAAAGATATTAATGTTATTCTTGCAGTATTTATTTATAAAGAAAATTTATTCTGGTGGGGGGGGAGGTGACATTTATGCTGATTTTACCACAGCCTTTTCACTGCCTGTGTCTTTTATTAGAGCTCTATTTCTTTCATATCCTGATGTTCAGCCCTCTTAGAAGTAAAATATTTTACCAAGATGACCATCTGATGAAACATTTTTTCTGCTAGCTTCAGAATATATTTACAGAGTAGCATTGGAGGAGTGAAGGCATATAACATTTTCAGACACTGTGCCACAGCATAAGGGTGATAGAGGTTTATGGGAGATGTAAGAGAAAGGAGGGAATCACTTCCTTAGGGTGATTAAGCAGATTTTATTTACAGCACAAACTGGAAACATGAAAATTGTGTCTCTATTAAACACAATGCTGCTTTAGAATTTAAGGCAGGTGGAGATGAATGCTTTGGTATTAATTTTCACCTAGCATATGAATGTTAGATCAAGTTAAGGTTTAGGATGTGTCAACTATTTAAAGTTTTAAAAAAGGCATAAAAACCTGGGATTTTGCAATTATCCCTAGAGAAACCATTGCAAGTACAATAAAAAGAAAATGGAAAGTCAAATTTTCAAGGCAAGTAAACCATGTAACAGAAAGAATTGCAAAGCTGAATCATAAAGGCTATTTAAGGTCTGCTAACCAGTTTTTTATCATAGTTCTTTCACACCATTGCAGGAACTGGTGAGAGCTGGTAGGAGTCAGATTTCTTTTCCTGTCTTGCCTCTCCCTTCATTCTCAGTCTTGATTCCCTCCAGAGTAATCTGTGCTTCCCCCTGGTGCTGCTCTGTGCAGGAGAAGGGGAAATTCGGGGTTCCCTTCCTGGTGGAGGAGGCATGGGGTGATGTGCAGAGTGCAGCCTAGGAAGGAGGCACACACTCCACAGGGGCTGATGGAGGCCCAGGAGATGCAGACAGGTCGAGACCACTTGGCTCTGGCACAGAAACTGCTGAGTAGAGTTAGTGGGAGAAATTAATAAAAACCAGTCTGGACCAGACCCAGATCAGTGAACAGTTGTGGTGCCAGCTGTTCCCCCAGCCATATTGAGAAACTACTTTTTCCCACTTTGAACTAAATTGAGAAAACACAGCATGTGGTTGTGACTTTGGAGTGAATTTCCTTTCAGGATGATAGAATAGGGCCAAACAAGCCTTTTCTCTGGTGGCCTCAGAGCTGCCCTCAACTCACAGCATTTCTTACACAAGACCCCAATGTCATCACCCCGAGCTGCTGCTCTCCATAGGATTCAAATCCTGTGAGCAACACTCCTGTGTTCATACATTACATGAACAATGCAATTCTGGAGAGTTGGACCCATGTTTTTGACAGCAAATATGTAAGCATAAAGCACATGGTCTCATTTCTTTCACTCAATACCACGTGCTTTGCACATAATCCCCCTCACTTTCTTCCCATTTTTTTTTTGCACAGGAACAAAAAAGATGCTAAAATGTAGCAGATAAAAATCTCACTGGCTTTACAGGTTTCAATTAAACACATATATTAATGTTATCCTCATGTGCTTATTTATAAACACTATTTATACTTTTCTTCAAGTCATTCATGGTGCTGCTATGAAAGTACTTCCCTTGACTGTATATTTTATTAACAACATATTTCCTTAGCTACTTTCGTTTCACCCTACCTCAGAAATAAAATATTTCATTGACATGTCCATCTGATAAAATATTCCCCTTTAGAAATATATTTACTAGAAGAGTATTTGAAAAGTGAATTTGTGTAGTATTTAAGGCAGGAAGTGGTGCCAGCAGCAATAAATTAGCAGCAGGCTCACCTGCAGGTTTGTAGGCATTCTCTTCCTGCAGTCATACACTCTGTCATTGTTAGCAGAAATTCAAGCACTCCTATAGATCCAAACTCATGAAAAACTTATGCACAAGATTTGAACAAAGTCAAGTGCTCCTGTTATCCAAACTGGAAGGGGGTTTATGTACATATTTGGACTGCAGAATAAAGCTTCCATAGGAAGTTTGGGGGTTCATAAGGCCATGTTCTTTGTGAGTTCCCAAATTACAAGAGCCTTCAGTTAAATACTGAAGTGACTATTTATTACATGTGGGCACGATGTTCATTGTAAGTTTAAGCATGGCTTTTAGTTTAGGAGAGGCTGGATTTTTCTTTCAGAGTTCAAATATACCCCAAACTCCTCAACAGAATTTTCCATCAACCCATGAATTTTCCAGGAGGAGCTGGATTCAACCAGCTGCCAGTGCCCACAGTTCAGCTGATGGTGAGTTGTCCTTTGGCTGTGCTGCAAAGCCCAAGTCTGCTTTGCTCCCCACTCACTGTCCAAGTATTGGAGAGCCCATGCTGAGCCAGGAGTCACTAGAAGTTCCCTTTACACAGCCCTGCTGTGCACAAATTCATGGTCTAGCTCATCCACTGCCTCTCAACCGTCTTTCTAGAGTCTCAATTATGTATCCACCTGATAAAAAAAGTGGTGTAGCTGCTTGGTTTAAGCATTCCAAGTTCTTCTCTCTGGAAGGCTATAGTGAGTCTTCAGTGTGACTGACCCTAAAACTCATAAACACTTTAATATCTTGAATGGGGTACATCATGAATTGTACAGGCCAGAAAACAATGCAGATTTTACCTCACTGCACATTTCCACAATCTCCTGCTTAATGCATTTCATTTGCTGCCCAAAGAAGCCTTCAAACACAAGAATTCTGAGTGTGGGGAAGAGCCCTAGACACCAAATTAATGGAACAGGGAATTTAAAGGTCATATTTGTGTAGCACCACTCAGTGTGGCCATGGTACCTTAGGTCTGCATTAGCTCAGAAATCCTACTTTCCCAAATCACTTCTCTTTTCATCAGAGTAACCTCAATGTGTGCTTTTAAAGCCAGACGATGCTGGGATGCCCAACGTGATCTCATGTTTTTTTCCTTTACCCTGGTTATCTCAACCCTTCTCTCGTATAATCCCAGTCACTGACCTGGTGGTTTAGATCAGCATGACAGTGGAGCTGCCTTCCCAGGGGTGTGCACTGTTCACCTGTCTGTGCCCCAGTTAAATGTGTAATCCTCTGTTTCTGACAAATTAATCTCTTTTCTCTGTGAGCACTCACCGTGACATTACAGGCAGGGGATTATGCTTGCATGCAGTGAAGAAACAGCCGAAGAACATGCACTTTAAACACTCCTTGAAGTTCCTGTTTCCTGTGTGTCTTAGTAATACAGATCTATGCAAGGGTAAAAAAAGCAGAATTTATAATATTAATATAAGCTAGTACATCCAACGTGTATTTTAAAGGTACCACAAAGTCTTCTTTCTGCCATGCAAAACCCTGAAGTAAATGCATGCTGCTTCTTTGAAAATCTGGTTAGGAATATCTCATTGAAACAGATTTTGAATTTTGAAGGAACTTTTAGATAAAAAGCACAGGTTTGAGTCTAGAATGAGAAGGTAAATGTATGGTTTTTGGAGGTTTTTCAGTGCTTGTTTGTCAGTGGTCAGTCAGAGTGAGATGGACACCCTGTCCTTTCGTGTCACTGGACTCTGGTGGCCTATGACCTGGCGTGGCTGGGGACATTGGCCAGATTCAGAGCACTTCCTCTTGTTTTTCTTTCCTTTTCATCACTTTGCCTCCAAATTGTGCCTGCCATTTAGCACCAAACTCAGCTCAGGGGTGGCTTCCCATAGGGCCAAATCCATGGTTTGTGACCCTGGGGGCAGGTGAGATGCCCGCCCCAGTCAGTGCCATGGAGGGAGATAAAGCACATCCCCAGTCTGTCTTTCTCCTCCCGTTCCTCTCCTCTTTCCTGCACTTTTTTGACATATGAAGATTAGAGTTTGGTGCAAGAGTCTTTCTGATCCTGTTCCCACTTCTGCAGTTCTCATGAACTTCACAAAAGCCCTGCTTTGTCTTGCAGCCACAACAGCTTTTCATGGAGGGTGGAAGCAGGAGAAACTTAACTGTCTTAGACAGAAGTTTTATAGCAGAGGAGTGTTCAGGCCACAGGTATCTTTAGCTATTTTGTTTATGTGCATTGGTGCACTGCTGGTGCCCTTGATGCTGTGGAACCCAGAGTTCAGGCTGTAATGTGGTGCAGGATGACGCAAATATTAGTAATTTTTCATCCTTGGCCTTTTCTTTTTAGCTCTTCTATTAAAACTCCACTGAATCATCCCAGACTAAAAAAAAATATTTAAAAACCACATTGATTTAGTACCTATCCAATGATTTACATTGAAAAAAGAGAGGATTATACTTCTTTTTGTAGTAAAAACTTCCTATCTTATTTTTCCCCTACTGAAATGATAATCAGCATTTGGTTTTTGTGAGGTGGGATAGTTTAGAAAGATAAAGATAAAATATTTAATAGGTATAGGCAGTATCAATTTCGCAAAAATATTTGTCCTTGGCTATAGCTGGATACATTATAAGGTAAATTTGGGATACTTAAAATGAAGGAGAGAACTCCTGCTGGTGATCCCAATGATGCAGAACACAGACCACCATCTATAATTATGGATACAGACAGTGAGTAAAGCTGAAAACCAATTTTCAGCTGCCTATTTGAACTCATTTCTAAAATTTTCCAAAACATCTCATATCTGGGATGGCATATTTCTACAAAACTTTGGAAAAATTCCTGTATTTTGTTTTAAGAAACATTTTAATTAATACCTGCTTTTGCAATAAAAACCTTTGTCTTCAAGCAGTGAAAGAGAGAAAAGAAACAACCACAGGCGATAAATATTTTCAAAATGCTATGGTGCATTGATAAATACAGGTTTTTCTAATAGAGTTTATGATTATTAAAAATACAAACTGTTTGATTAATTATAAATTATAATTTGATTTATAAGATGGTGTTACATATTAAATAATGCCAGATGGTGCCATTAAGGCATTAGCTCCCCATAATAGATTCTGGATGACAAGGGAATTAAAAGAGGACAGAGTCCGGGAACCAAATTAAGCAAGCAGTGGAAAATCTGCCAGAATAAAAATAGTTTCCAAAGCATTTCTCTCTCTCTCTCTCTCCTACTCCCCATTTAAAAAAAAAAAATAAACACCCCAAAACCTACTTTTTTAATGTTATGCCTTCAGCACTTATGATTGCAGCAGTACTCCAGAGGCAGTAAACCGTGGATTAAATTTTCAATAACTTCATGTGCTTTATAAGCTTCCTTTAATAGTTTTGCATTGGTTAGTAATATATCTTTTGCTATGTATCACAATTTGAAAAAATGTTTCAGGACTTAGAGCAGCAAGGTTTGTTGCTTGTACTGCTCCTGGGTAACACAGATCCCTGTCCCACCTCGGCACTGGTGGCTGAGGTGCACCATTGTCAAAAATTACATTTCTTCTTCCTACACAGGTTTTAGCCAAGCATTCACCACATTGGCTTTACTTGTAAATAGGACCTGCAGGGAACAAAATACATGCTTATACACAGAAAGCTCCAAGTACTACTAATGTGAATAAAAAACCCTTCCTTTCCCCAAAGGTGTAAGGGCGGTAAAAGAACAGCAGATGCAAATATATGGATTAGGATTACGGTTATATAGAGGTGTTTAAAATAATTTTCAGTGTTGATTTTTCAGTAGGAGTTGTCTTTGTCCAAGGCAAGTGTGGAAGGGGATTCTGTTTCAGCCCTTGCCTTAATATTGACCAGAGCCTTTTTCTCTTCTCCTTGTTCTCAGTTCTGATTTCTTTTCTGTTCAGTGTAATTAAACACCCACCACTGCCTATGCTTTCTTTGCCATGGTTAGCTCCACTATGTCTTGCCTCTTAAAATGATATTCTGGAGTCAGCTGAAACCTGCATCTTATAGTGGCAAGCTTTATACTGAGAGGTTTTCACCAGGAATTTTCTTGCTCTTTGTCCAGTGCTCTATTACTGTGAGCAGTGTCTGCTGGTGCAGGAATATCCCCCATAGAATCGTGTCTGCAGCTGCCCCATCAGGTGTATTCTCACATACTTCTCCTTTTGAGTTTGCTGTCCTTATTTTGGTATCATGTTTTAATATCTTTGGAGAATTTCTTTTCCATCCAACAGTGCCTTGATCCTTCTGTACCTGGAATGCAGGGTAGGTGCATGAGACTGAAAGCTCTGTAAAGAGAGCCTCGTTATGAGCTGCAAGAAGCACCTACAGACCCTGAAAAAGTCTTTAGGCTTAGCAAGTGCCACTTTCCTCTGGGAGCTGTGCTTCTTTCTATTTGCATCCTTCTTTTTTTTTTTTTTTTTTGTGAAAAAACCCCCAGTGAAATAGTAATGCTATCTTTCTCGAACTCAACCTCCTGTATTTTATTTTGAAGTGTCTGATTCAAGAGCAGCAATCTTTTTTCTTGTACTCTTGAAGTTCTTGTTTTGATATATCGTCTTTCTATTGAAAAATGACTGATGACTGTAGGCTCTGCCTTACGGGCAGTGTTTATAAATGGATCAGAAAAGCAACATTGCATGTATTTGCATAAGAAGATAAAGTAATGGAGTTGAACCAATTTTATCTCTGAAATTCTCTATTTAAAGTGTACTGGTCTTCAACCTAAGATGGTGCATAAAGCATTGAGTCTGGACTTCTTGCCTTAAACTTTGAATTTTCACTATAGGTGATTCCAGAATTTCCAAATTTGTTTGCTACTGAATAAATTGAAAAGGTACATTATAAAGCAAGTTAATTATATTATAATGCAAGTCATGCAGGGAGGTAGAAATTTTGGTTTACTTCATTTTGAAACTACCTGAATAAGCTGTCTCTTCCAGATAAGGCTTAAAAATATTATTTCAGTGTTTTGTTTTGACAGTTATTTTGTAGTATAGTTTTAATTTAATAAACAGTCCATTTAAAGATGAAATTATGAATTTCAGTCACTGAAAAGTTCCATTAGTTTTAGTACAAATATAGAAAAAAGCGATCTCTATTTCAGTTGAAATATTACACTATTTCTAAAGTATTTACCGATGAAAAGCACTTTTTAAAAAATACATTTTAAATAAGAATGTGTTTGCAAGTTGTTAAGTGCTGGTTTTGTTTATTATCCAAAATGCATAGAGCTCTTGTATTTCTACTTTGTCCCTGTGTACCACAGAGTAGCAAGAACTGTCTGAGTCTCTTGAATTTCACACAACATAGTTTTTAACAACTTGGAAAAAAAAGATTAGATTTTACAAATTACTTCTAGTTCTGCTAAGCTTTAAGTAAAGACAAGAAATTTCAACTTTATGGCAGTTGGAAGGTATTTCCTGGAACTCTCCAACCTCAGATTTAGTTCTGGTCATGTCTGTTAAGAATCTTGTGTTATTTGATTTAGAGTGAAAGAGAAATTGCTCTCAGAAAACTTCAGAAGTGTGTGTGTGTGTGTAGTTTTAGATATGTTTTAATATATATAATTAAGGTAATTGGTACTTAAAATCCTTTCATCAAAAAACCCTCACTTTGTTTCAACAACAAAGAATAGTGATATCTATCATGTAATAGGAAGTTGAATCCAGAGTTTCCTTCCTCTTGGAGTCTCATTGCTGTGATTTTCTCCTGAAATACTCTTTCCTTCTCCAGTTTTTGCCTCTGATTTCATGAGGTGAAAGGTCTCTGTGGCTTATTTTTAAATATGAACATATTTAAAGGATTATAAATCAGCTAAAAAAAAAAAAAAAGAAAAAGAGGAAAATAACCCCAGTACTGGTGGCCCATCTCTTGATCCTCTGGTCCTGACCTGTGTTACTGAATGTCTGTCCCTGCCCAATTGCAGCTGGACTGCTCAAGCCTGGGTAGGAAATGTGTTCAACACCTGTTGTGCTGCTCAGAGGGGCTGGAGGCTTTGATTTTGCTCCTCCTGTGTGTGTGGCTGTATCTCTGCAGCACAGGGAGCCCCTGTAGCATAGGCTGGTGTGGGCCAGCAGGAGAAAAAGGTCTGGAAAAGCCCTCTGCCTGCTGTAAGGCTTGAGAACCCCAGCTGCTCTTTGAGAACTATTGCAGCAGTAGTAGGATATGGAGTATGAGGAGGATTCAATGCAGAAGGGAACTGCAAGCATTGAAGGAGTAAATAAAAAAGAAAAACTAAGGGACAGTAATAGATTTCCAAAGGAAGGCTACGCAGTTGCTTGTGTTTCCATTTTCTTCTATTATTTAATAAAGGAATAATTAAAGTCTCCAGAAGGACATTTAAACAGACTAAAGGAAACGTGTGTCTTCTATTTTTTTATTTTTAATTACCATATTAAGCATTGTATGACAAATTTATGAAATGCTATCCTGAAGGGAGGGATTGGAGGAAGGAAGCTTTTATCTGAATCATCTGAACCAGCTACACTGGAGATAAATCTCTCCTGAAATGTTCAAATTCTTAGTTTTCAGGACTACTCTTTTAGTCAGCTCCGGTTAGGAAGCTTGTTTTCCTTGCTGTATAGAGGTACCTTTTATATAAGTGTCTATCAAGTATTTCAGTCTGGCTTCTCATTGAGAAAGACCATTGATCCCATTTGCAGCTGCTATTCATTTATCAAAATGAATAATGTCCACAAATAATTCTCAACCCCACAATTACTTTTAAGACCTGCTCCTGAAAGAGTTCTTTAGGAAAGCACAATTATAATAATTTCTTATACAAAAACCCTAAAACCAAACGAAAATAGAAACAAACAAACACAATCCCTCCCAAAAAAACCCAACACTACCTAAATAAAAGGAAAAAAGGTTGAAATTAACTTGGCTTTTTATATTTAGCAGTTTAAAACATTAAACAGTTACAGTGAAAATGGCCCAACATTGTTACCTCTTCCTTCGGTATCTTTTGTTTCCAGGAGTATTTTCATACTGTCAGCTCTTTAAACAACAAAGAAACCTATTGATGTATATTCCCATGGGTGTGCATTTAAGACCCAGGAAGGCTGGAAGCTAGTGAGAAGTTGGGAGAGCAGAGAATTTACTCTGATGTAACGTTTAATTTATTGTTTTTTCCTTACATGAGTCTCAAGTGTAGAGGTGGAGAACCTCTGAGTGGGTTTGCTCAGGTACATGACTCCATTAAGGTCATTGTTCTTGCAAAAAGATTCATCTAGGCTGGCACTTTAGAAACAGAAATTTGACAAAGCATGGAAGATTGTTGAAATATATGTACAATTAATTTAACTTGTGTTTCTAACACACGCAATACCAGGCCTAATTTTTTTAACCACCCCTGCTTTCTCTCTCTATTCATTGCACATTTAAATTCATTATGGAAAAAAAAAATGAAAAAAAATTCCTGGTAGTTATTTTTATGATCAAATACCTTTTCCAATTAGTCTTGGCACCTCACTATAATCACGATGAATGTTATTAATTCAGCAGTCTACATCCTATTAAGGGTTTCATCATAGCAGTGTGTTCAGGAACTTAATGGCTTTTGCATATTAATGCTGCAGCCTGTGGTCTTGTGTCCATTAGTGCTGTGCAATATGATGGGTTTGCACTCATACACAGATATACAAACATAGAAACATATGGTTACACAGAATTCCCAATCAGGGGAATGAAAGGTTATGAAACAATATTTGGAAATCATGCAAGCAGCTCCTTTGAGATTATTGCACATTCAAAGTGTTCTCATGTAACAAAAGAGGTAAGCAGATTATAAATTAGTAGGATATCAGTACAAAAAAATACAGTAGCAGTTGTTGCCAGACATGGTGCACATAGGAGTGGTGATCTTTGAGGTCATGGTAAAAGTACACCTCACATTTACAATACTACTGTCAAGGTTTCCTGAATAAAAGAGTCATTCAAAAAGGTGCTTTTTGAGAAATTGTGAAGGTTTGCAATGATTTGTGGGGCAAAAATTTTGGTAACTACTAGATAATAGTAGTCTGACTGTCTGCCTTGCTTTCTGTTGACTGCAAAATAATTAAGACAATATCTGAACTCTCCAGCCAGATCCAGATCCTGACATAACATTTCCTTTTGTGCTCTTCCTTAGTAAGAAAGAGGTAAAGCAATATACCCTGATAGTGCCACTGCTGATAAGTCCCCTAGTGCTGGGCATGCCTTAGACTTGGAATGGCCCCATTTGCTTCAAACCTGAGCTCTTCCCCTGTTTTCCAAAAGGAACACTACACAAGATCTATTTAGGTATTATGCCCTCCTCAGAAAGTGCATTTAGAGCTGAGCAGTGAAATAGTCCTTGTACCACTAATTAAAATTCAGTGATGAGGTTGCTTAATTACTCCCTCCACTGAAAATTCTTCCTTTACTTTTCACATTTATTCTGGTAATAATGTGTTGAAAAGCTCATCAGCCGCTGAAGGAAGGCAACAATTTTTCTCATGTACATAATCATTAGACTGACAAATAGGCACAGAACCATGCAGTTATCAGTATTAGCACTGCAGACCCTTCACCATTAAAACTCTTTGCAGCAGAGGATTAAGTGCATAAAGGAGGTGTGTGGGGAGCAGGGAAACGGTAGGAAACAGCCAAGTTTGAAATCCTCCCCTTCCTTCCCTTTTCTGTCAAAGCAGCTACCTCAAATCAATTCGTACTGAAATTCCTCCTTCCTGTACAAAAGCGAGATAATTGAGTGCATTTGATTCTGTAAAAAATTAATGATCTTATTTGCTTTTTCTTTGTGGTTTAAAGAAAAGACTAAAATATTTTTCTCTTTTGTCTTTATCTTTTTTTTTTTCATTCATTTCCATAAGATCTTAAAGCTGATGGATGTGTATAACTCTCTGCTGTGGGCTGGCTTCAAAATCAGTCACCAGCTCTGCCAGGGAAATAAGTGGGGTAGAGGGGGAAATTTCTGAATTAGCTTGTAAAAAATTGACTTGGGATAAAATAACTGCTTTGCAGCTCCTCAGTCATCCTCTCTCTTCCTCTTCAATGCCACCAGGATAACTTGTTTAGGAAATGGAAGACCCCAAAAATCCCCTGTGTTGTCATTACCATTTCCCCAGGCAGCAATGAGGGATGTGTGGTGTGGAGCTTCCTGCAACTCCTCCTTGCTCCTCCTAATGCAGAACTCTGGATCCAGACACCTCTATACACTGCAAACAGCCATGGCAGCACTGCCAAAATAGGGAGTTTGGAAGCACTAAAAGTCTCTTTGAATAAAGAAGGAAATGATAGCAAATTTAAGCTGCTCAGGAAAACAGCAGCACGATAAATAATGTATGGAAATAGGATGTTTCCTTAAGAGATGGAGGAAGGAATGCTGAACTTTTATTGAGCAGTTAATGCCCTCTCTACTTATCTTTGAAGTTTTAAAACCTCATGGCAGCCAGACATTTTAAAATTGAAGAATTTCATGTCATCTACTGTGAAAAGGAGGGGACTCAAAATGGGATTTGATCTTAAGTTCCAGGATGCTGGTTTAATTTTGCAGAATTTGATGCTTTCTTTTGGTTTGTTTTCTCGATATCATTTTACTATGGGTCCACAAACAGGGAGGTAAAAGTCAAGACATATATCTAGACTGTGTTACCTACCTTTCACAGGCAATTTTGCCTCAGAAAGGCAAGTATTTCCTATAGGATAAAAATTACTGTGTTTCCAAGTTTGCTGGTGATAAGGCAGGTGAAGCAAAGTCCAGCATTTCTAGGAATCACATCTTGGGCTAGTATTTTGAATCTGAGACCTTTGTTCGTTGTGAGGACCTTGGAGTGTTACACACAACTTTATGTTCCAATCCTGTGAGTATATAAAGAACAATTAAGAGTAGAAGATCCACATGGCTCATATATTTTTGGCTGCATTGTCAAATCTTTTGATGAAGTCTTACAGCTGAATGTGCAATTTTTGCCCAGAATCTGTCTGTATCCAAATTTCCCCATTGCACCATGGAATTTGGAGGCAATCCATTGAAATGCTGTGCTAAACCTGTCAGTTTGGATCAGACCCTCTGAAAAGCTTAGGGTGTTTACTCTAATGGAGTCATTATTTTGGATGCATGACTAGAAAAAATACTTGCAGTGGATTACAGGAGGACCAGATTTCAGGTAATGGCAGAGATTCTTTGTTTTGGTATTTCCAGTTGCTGTTCATTACACTGCAGGCTGTCAGAGTCATTCCTGGATGAGCCCTCTGCGAGGGAATGGTGGTAGATTCCACACTCTGAGTTATTTAAAAACAATCTCTTCAAGAAAAGGTCGTTGGGTCTAATGAGGTACTGAAGCACCACATTATAGGTGCAAAGGACCAGATGTAAGGAAAACTCTCACACCTCTTTCTCTCATCTAGTCTGAGTTACCTTAAATGGAGTTGAGGAAAGCAGCAAAATCAAAGACACGGCTTCAGATGAGGTTAACTCATGTCCAGACAGAACATAGAGTCTGGAATTATTATTTTCATCTAGGGAGATGATTTGTCTGAAAATTAACATTGTGCTGGATATGTCATCTAGCAATTATAAAGTCCTTTATGCTTTCAAATCAAGAGATGACTATTTGCTATTCTTAAGCTCTCTGAATTTTTTTGGGGGGTTGGGAAAGCAAGTTAAAGCCATTTCCCCCAAATTATATGCTCACGCAACAAATTAAACAAGCATAAGAATCATTCAATGAATGTCACACAATGTGGTTGGCTATGTCAGAAATGCTTTTATTCAAAAATTATATATAGCAGCTCCCTCCCCAAACCTGTCTGGGGTTAAAGAGCTTTCAGAGGTTCCAAACTCTAATTTATTGTGCTGTATAACTAAGGATCTCAAGAATTATTATACTTTGTAGGATTTGCTGTGGTGTAATCTTCTTGCTAAAAGATGTTTTCTCTTTTTATGTCTGCCACTAAGCACTACTCAGAATGCAAAAAGGATTTGTATTTTCTTGCTCATTAACAAAAAAAAGAAAAAAAAAAAAAAAAAGAAACACAGAAGAACAAAAACCACCACATCACATCCCAAACATACAAGAAGCAAAGAGCCAAAACAACCCTGTGCTGAACCCTTGTCTATTTGCAGTGACAAAGTACAGCTGATTAATAAGATATGATTATCTTTCATACATTCCACCTGTAGTGTCAATGATGGCATGCAAAGCTTTTTCTGACTGGGAAGAGCCTTCCCTCTGAAAGTGTATTGAGATATTTAATTTGGAAGGGTGGTGGTGTAATCAGTTACCTATCCAAATGAAATAAATGGAAGTGACATTGTACCTGAACTCTGATATCTTTCTAACGAAAAAAAATATTTATGGCTGTATTTTCAGAATTATGCCATTCGTAAAATTTCCATTTGGGAAATCATTTGTTGGAAGGATACTGAAAATTCAAGCTGTAAAGGGGTGAGAAAATCACAACTCATAAGTCAAAAAAATATACCTGGTATTTCTTTTTTACTTCCCCCTTCCCCTTTTTTTTTTAAAAAAAAATGGAATATTATTACCTTTTCTGTATCATTTTCTTGGCCAAGCAATATGTCACTAAACATATTTAGATATTGAGTTAGCTTTGAAAAAAATCCCTGTGGTTGAAAAGTGCAGAGGAATTATCAGCTCTGCTGGTGAAATTGTGAGTGTCCTAATCAGTGGTCCCTGAAGCTGGAGATGTGATGAATCCTCTCTTGTGTCAACTTTTTTCCTTTGGTATTGAGCATATCATCCTCACTGGTGAAGAGAAGATGAGAGAAATTTCCTCAGCAGAGCATAGCTTGCCTCACAAGTCTGAGAAAGAAAGGTATAGCCCAGAGAACTCCACGTGATGATTAGGAAAATATTCTGCTTGATCAGTAAGGGATTATTGAAAAATTAATGCCTGAAGAAGATCTGAGGGCTTCAGTGTAATAAACAGCTGCAGCAGTAATATGTAAAGACCTCTTCTAAGTTGACTAAGTGTTAAGACTCCTACTCTTGCAAGCAAAATCTATAGGATCTGAGCTATATACTTGTCCACATTTTAGAGCACAGTAGAAATGTTCTTAAAGCAACTGCTTGAGGGGTTGTTTTTGTTGTTTTTTTTCTTTTTTCCTTTCAAACGTGTGAGACAAAATGCTCTGTATCTGTTTGAAATGGGAAGTAATGAG
>VZSR01003282.1:12994981-13036280 GCA_013398615.1 Brachypodius melanocephalos | reverse complement strand
AACTCCTCACAGTAGTAGCTGTTGAGGTCAAAATAGGGCAAACATACTGAAAATATTATTGCAAATGTTCGCTTTCCTCCTCCAAATGCCTTCATATCATGCTTCTTTCCTGGAAAATGCAAAATTGTGCAGCATTTTTGTGTGTGAGTGTGTATTATAACCTGATTTCTCTTGTGGCTGTAGTTTACTGACTAAAAGTTTACACAGATTCCCAGGTACCAAATGTATTGCTGGGTCTCCAACTGGGTCTGCAGTTTTTGTAAGCTGTCTGGTTGCCAGGCTGTTCTCAGTGGACAGAGCACTGCTGGGCATGAGGTTATGAGGATGAAATAGAGAAAAGGAGTAAGCAGCAGAGGAGCAAAGCAAGGCAGAAGGCAGAGGGGCGTGGGGCAGGTGGTTAAGTGGAAGATGCTGGTGTTGATGGGAAGCATTTGTACAGTGCTCTGCACCCTGAGGCTTCCCTCAACCCAAACAATGAAACTGTGGGATTGTGGATTCAGCTGGATTGTCACCCTCCTGTAATGTTGAATATCCCTGTTATTCCTTTCTTCTAGCTCTTTACATGGTGGATAATTTTCCTCTGTGTAATACCAGCAAGTGACATTATTTCTTGAGCTGAATCTTTTTGTACTTCCTTTTGCACTTCTTCACAGGACTCTCTGTTATTTCTGTCTTGAGGGGTGTTTGCAGCTTCTCCTAAATTTAAATTATCTGTAAATTTAAATAACATGAAGTTTGCTACTTCTGGAATGTTAATTATTACATTAAATTGTCCAGCTAGATCCTTTCAATTGTCTGCATTACATTATACTAAAACATGGTGGTAATTAGTTAATGAACCCTTCTAATGAACCTTTCACTCTTAGACCAGGTCTGTAAATTAGCATCAGTACAGAGCAGTGCACATTAGCTCGGCTCAGTCTCAGCTTAGCCAGGGAGGGCAAAATGCAAACGCTGGATCACTGAGTCTGCTGAATCCATGTGAAGGGATTACTTGAAGAAAATAACCTCCCTGATTCAGAGGCCACGAGTAAAAGAAGAAGGCATCATTTTGTATTTTCTTTAGTGGGGATTTCACCAGATTTAGCCACAAATTCGATTCCTACACAGTAGGGAGGATGAATGGCAAAACTTTATTCTATTTGTTTTCTCATTTTGCCTTTGAAACGCCTCTTCCTTTCATCAATGTAAGGAACAGGCAGACACATCAAATTAAAGATCTAGAATGGGAGGATCAAACAAATCTCATCAGGCTGCAGGAGAGAAGAGAAATTATTTGAAATGTCGAGTTGTCCATGCCACAGTCTCTCATGCTCAATGGTAAAGCATCTGCTAAAGGCTCTGGAAGACTATGGATATCTGCTCTAGCAAACAAGCAGCAGTTCATGTTTTTGAGAGCTTTGACCTCAGAGCAGCCTTGTGGCACTGGGGAGCTAAGACACAGGGATGAATGATTAGTCTGTGGTTACAGCAGGTAGGAGACCCCTCACCACTGGTTCTCTGCATCCCCTTTTTTATTAACTAATCCCATACACAGTTGTGGAGATCAAATATATCCCATTTTCTTCATGAAAGGAGAAATACACTGATTTGCTTTCTGAAAAATGTGGCTGTTTACAGGCGTGGGACACCTTTTATTCTTATAGCTAGAGCTAAGATGACTTCACCTTAGGAAGAAATTTTCAGGATTTTGTACTTAATTCTTGAAAAGGGTTATACTGTTGATCCCTTTAGAAGCAGCTGGTATTATCCATTTTAAAAGAAAAATAATGAGGCTGCCCACTTACTTTCATCTATAAAAAGAATATATTTGCACTCAGTCTTTTATGTTTATATTTTAACATAAATACTGCAAATATATAATGTGCGTAGCTGAAAAATGCTGTAATTTTTCTGTGGTACATTTTGATGTTCTGTCGACAACTTCAAAGCCTTCGCTTCTTGAATTATTTGTAAAGAAAGGAATTCTTTGTAAGGAAGGAAATGAATGGTGACAGGCTGTAATCTGTCTGCATGATTCTCCCATGGTCCATTGTGGCGATGCACAGGATGTGATGTGTGTGTGTGTGATGGTGCTCAGCCACACTGGCAGGGGGGTCTGAAATGCACTGCATCTGTGTGAGGAGGCCCTCTCATTCTGTGACCCGGGCAAGAATAGTCCCTCTCTGTCCAAAATGATTTTAAGAAATCCTGGGAGAATGTTGACAGCGGCTTTTAAAAACTATGCTATGGAACTTGGCTTTCTAGTTGCATTTTATGAAATAAGAGAGAACAGTTCAGGGAAATTACACGGACAATTTTGTGCTCCTTTCCAGATGAAATGTGGTTGGCTTTGTTTTTATTGAAAATTCCAACTGATCTTGTAAAATTTCTCTTTGAGAATCAGCAAGAGACAAGAAATTACATTACTGGTCGTGGTGAATGAAACTGGAATACTCATTTTTCTCTGTATTTCAGTCCCAGGCACACTTTATCTCTGCCTCGTTGCTTGGTGTTTTCTCTAGTGACTTCTGGTGAGCACCCAATCATTTGCACACCAAGATTCTCACTGCAATAAACAACTAAACATTTATGAACATGCTCTAAGTTTTCTTTGACCAAGTGAGACAACTCTGACAAACACAGACTGAATTTGTTTATTGTCAAAAGATGTCCAAGTAGAATACTTTAACTGAAATAAGATCAATTATGTTAAAAGGTCTATTGCTCACTAGGGGATCTCAGAGTTCCAAATTACAATGAAATGTGTGGATTGAACTTCAGAAGTGTTTCCCTTCAATGTACCTTTTTCAATTATTTTCTTTTTTTTTTTTTTTTTTTTTTTTTTTTTTTTTTTTTTTTTTTTTTTTTTTTTTTTTTGCCTGCTTAATTGCTTCCTCTGTATTTCTGCTCCATGGGAGAGTTAGAGAGTGATTCTGAAACAGGAGGATGTCATATTTATTCTGTAGGCATTAAGAGTTCTAATTACTCCCTGATGATTCTCATACACAAAGCATTATATTTATGATGCTTTTTCTTAAATGATTAAACATGTATTGGTTAAATGTTTGCTAAATATAAGGGCATCAGATCCTTGATGCTGCTTCCCAGTAGGAAAATAAGAACGAGGAAATAGCAGTTAGCTGTTACAGGAAAGTCTTTCCCAATAGACAGTAACTATTTATCAGAAAGATACACACTGTCCTGTTTTCAAAAATATAAATCTAATTATACCACATGTTTTTTATTATGTGGCTCCATCTGAATTGTTTTCTTTTTGTTGTTGTTTATGATTTTTCCTGTTTCACATCTGCTCTGTCTGCTCTTCATCACATAAACAAAACCTTTTGAGGTTTGACTTTGTAAAAATATATCTCAGGTAACTCATTAGAGTCACTTCTTTGTTTCCAAATTGGCAACAACATTTCTTTTAAAAGTTCTTGCCTTCAGGAGATCAAATGGTGTGTGTGCAAAGAAAACCGAACTGAAGGACACAGAGGGGAAGTTAAGCAGGGAGAAGCCTGGAGTGGCTGCCCTAGGGATGTAGACCTCATAAAAGTTGTCTCTGTATTTCCATTTTGTTTGGGACCTGTCCTTGCCTGCTGCTTTTTCTCCCTTCTCCCTTATTTCATATTGACTCTTGGGATTCCCTTTATACAATTCGTTCTTCCCTTAATTGACATTATTTCCCTTATCCCTTAACAGCTCTGCTTTCTTGCCAGCTCCCCCTTGTCCTTTCCACACACAGGCTGCACATTGGGATTGCTGGTGTTGCCCCGTTCCACAGCATTTTCAGCCACTTTTTCCCTGTTTGCAGGCTGCCATCAGTGGGAGGGGTGACCCTGATGCAAAATTCTGCATCTGCACATCAGCTCCCACTCTCTGTTCAGAACGTGGTTGCCAAAAGCCTTGAGTGTGAGTGTGTGTGTGTGTGTGCCAGCACAAGAGGTACAGTGGGAAGAGCTGGTAGAAAATGCAGGGGCATCCTGGTTGAAAGCATTGTCAGTGGGGAGATGGGTACAAACTGCTCAGGCAAGCCCATATTCCAGCTCTCAAACTGTCTGTTGAATCTCTTTCTCCACCTTTGGCAGGTTTGTCATATCCTGAATCTTTGGTAAATTCTTCCATGCTCTCAGTGTGAAATACATGCTCATCCTAAAATGGTGTTACTTTAATCTTGATGTAAATAAGGAAGGAATGATATATGCCACTGTTATCATTATACCTCTTTTATCAAACCAATAGCTTTTGAGAAAAACAAAACACAGAGGCAGCAACATAAATTACTCTTGGTAGTGCATAAACTAGGTGAGCTAAAATAACCATGATTATCATGGCTATTTGATTGTTCCAGCAGGACATGTCAAAACAGAAGGGAAAAAACACTTAAGATGTTTTCTATGGAATGAGGATGGAGTGAAGGTTTGAGCCCCACGTGGACTTAGGACTCGAGGTTTTGTAGGCCAAGCAAAAAATACTTTGAAAAATGCTGTCCTTGGTGTAGTGCAGAGAGGCAAAGATTCCAAAGATGTGTGCCAGTGGGGAATAAAATGAAGTTTTGTGGGCAGGAGGTTCAGCTTCACGAGGGCACTGAAGGCTGAAGAGAGCCATGGCTGGCTGGGGAAGCAGTTTACTCCTTGCAGCAGCAACTGGATGAGCAGCATCATTCTGAGATGTCATATTTCACTCCTCCAGTCATTGACCAGGTCTTGAGAGCTGAACATCACCAAGAAATGCATTTTTCAGTGCTGAGAGATCAGTAAATTTGGCAAGCCTTATGTGTGTAACACTTTGCATGTCAGAAGCAGCCTCTGTGTGGGGCTGCAGATAAAGAGAGAGGATGAAATGGATTTCTTCAAAGCACTTTTATTTCCTGGGCCTACTGCACTGGCTAACATGTAAATTCAGAACAGCTCCACCGAATCCAGGGATGGATGGCATTTACTCTGCTGTGGGAGAGATCAAAGTGATTCTGAGGATGTATGCATTCTAGTGCCTGTAACGTTATGTATTATGCACACAAACCCACGATGCCTGAGCTCAGTTCCTGCTGTTAAGTGCCTTCCTCACAACCTGCAAAGGCAGATTCTTTAATTAACCTTTAAATGATAATTATTTCACTGGCAGTGCACCAACCTAGAATTAAAGTAACTGTGTTCATCCTGTATTAGGCTTGTCTCTGGAAGATATGTTAGATTATCTGGAGTACCTTGGTGAAGCTGCAGACTGCTCCTTGTTTCTTTCTGTATCGTGGTGGATCTGTGGGTGAATAGGATAAGGATGGGGGATATATGGGGCAGGGCAGATGATGTGCTTTCCTGAGAACATTACACAGTGCAAAAGGCAGAGTGCAATGAGGAGTCCTTGGGGAAGCAACATGAAAAAGTACTGGAAAATCCAAAGGAAAGCTGCCACCTTTGTGTCTTTGGAAATTACCTAAATGGACCTTACTGTGAGAAGCATTGATGTTCAGATAGGGAAAGACTTGCTGTGATATTTGAGACACCTACATCCACTAAATAAGTGACACCACTTTCTGTCCCTTTGATGAACTGAGCACAGAGTTGTTCTGTTGCACAGGAGCCTGGTTCTCTTGCCTGGCCTGTTGGGGCTACACAGAGCAATAGGGTAATTCCTCTCAAAACAAGGGAGGCAAATGATTTCCCAGGCATTTATCATGTTTAATTTCTGACCATCCCCTCATTCCTTGCTGATTTTTATGCAGTAAGTTCATATATATCCCGACATTTGTGTACAATCACCTGAACCAAACACGTGAAGAAGAGCTAAGTAACAAAGAGATGAAGGCAGATTGTTGCCTCCTTTAGGCCTCTCATAGTGTAGTGTCCATAAAAGCTATGGTAGAATTGTCTTCCCCAGCCTGGGATAGAGATGCCACTGAAGAGGAAACACGTCTAAATGTGTTGCTTTTCACTGCAGAGCCATCGTTTTAGAGAAGGTGATGATGTCAGGGCAAGCAGCCTTCTCTTTTCCCCACAACTTGCATGTTTCCTCCAAGTTTTCAGGAAGAAACTACCATGAATCAAAAAGAGCAGAAAGCCTTCTGTGGTGGGTGAACCGTCTTCTGCATTCAGGGCATTTTTTCAATCTGATTGGAAATCTCCCTGAGAGTGATGGTACTGCCTGTTGTTATTTAACTCCAAAATGTCCCAAGAAGCTTGGTGCTCCCATCTTTCACCTTTTTGATTCTGTCAGCAGCACGTCTCAGGAGGTGTGCTTTGCTCTTCACTAAAGCCACATTGTGGCTGTGCACATAATTCACTGGTTCCCATTTATTCCCACGTGCTCATCAGCAAGTCTCTCATCTGAATGACTGGAATATATTGCTGTCTCCAGGCTAGTAAAGTAAGAATAAATGGATGAGACCACAGTCCTTATCTCCAGACTGCAGAAACTTTTGTCAATCCACAAGATAGACTGGGCAGAAGCAGAATGCATAACAAGATCATTTGGGGTCATGGTACAATGATTAGATTCCTGCAGCCTGTGTTACTGTAGATTAGTACTCTGACTCCCTGGAGGAAAAACAAATTTGAAATTCTGCACTGCAGCCAGCCAGATGCCAGGCAGGGCATCATAAACAGAGTGTGAATCGGGGAAAACTCAGGTCCTTTTTAAGGTACTGAGATCTTTTCCCAACTCTAATCTTGGTCCTGAATGGAAAGCTCAGTTCAGCTTGCAATGCTGTACTCAAATGGGATATTTCTGGCTGCTTGCATGGATCACAGCTGTGGTTTGGTAGGCTTTAGGGGTGGTGCTTTCTTCTTGGAAGAAGGGGAGAGGTCAGAAATGTAAAAAAGCTCTGACAGAATGCTTTCAAAAGCTTTGTGGTAAGATCTAGACAAAACCTTTGTGTCATGGACTCAGTTATGATATCCATTGAATACATGTGAGAGACCTCAAGGTACTGCTTAGGAATGGATGAGTACTGGGCATGAGACAGGCAAGGGACATGGTCTTTACTCAGCACTGGTAAAGGGAAGTTTTCCAATTTTTGGATGTCTGGCTGTGGTTCCATAACATGCACTGTAAAGGGAGTTCTCCAGGTCAAAGCTGATGTTCATTTCTAGTCTGTGCATTTGCTCCTGGGACAGGGATTTGTTAGTGTCCCTCTCTCACCTGACTTTTGCAGAACGGTAGCTGCTTTGGATATGGTTTGGCTTATAGAGAAAAAGGGTTTAATCCTGATTTAGAGCCAGCCCCTTAAAGTGCTTGAGAGCAAGTACTTTTGTCCAAAATCTTGGCATCATGTAATGAGAGAAGTTCAGATTTCTCTAGACACATTACACACCTTCCATGGAGAATTACTGTTGTGGGAAGCTGAATTTCTAATACAAGCATCAAACAGGGAAGTATAATTAAGCCTCATATCATAAGAAAAAAAAATAATTCTCTTAACAGGGCACAAACCCAAACAACTCCCTGATCCTTCCTTTTTATGTGGCAAAAGAAAGAGAAACATTTCATCCTGCCAAAAAACAGAAAACAACAACAAAAAAGGTGTTAGCAAATGTGATCTTATTCCAGCAATGTCCAACCTAAGAGAACAATTTGTGCTTCTGCCAGTAGATACTGCAATTGGATACTATTTTGTGGCAGCAGAATTGTTGTAACTGCTGTGAAGGCACAGCATGCTGCTAAAAACCTGGCAACTTTTATGAATGCCATTTATATTACTGTAGGCTTTCTATAAACAGTGGCAATAAAAAGCTAAACTGTTTTAGGAATAAGATGCAGATATTAAAGATGAGTTTTTCTGCAACAGTAATGCCTTTTGGCAAGTGTGCTGACATTTAAAGAAAAAATAAAAATAAAAATAATAAAAGTATCTCTTGGAGATAAAGACTTCGTAACTGCAGCCTTGACAGCAAGCAGAACCTCTTCTGCAAGACAGAGAACAGCTGCAGAAATTAAACAGAATTAGTTTCATTGCTAATCTTGCAAGACCATGGGGACAGAGCACTGCTACCAGGTAGCAAAGGAATTTATTCTATGGATGAATATTCACAGGGGAAGGAACAAGTTTTTTGGCTGCCCTCTAATGCATGGCTCACCTAGGTAGAGCACAGCTTTACACATATTTATACTGACCCATTTGAACTCATACATTAAGAGTTTGAGACTAGTTTGTTTGTTTGGCTTTGGTTTTGGGGTTGGATTTTTGTTTGGGGTTTTTTTTCAGCTGTCACATTCTAGGGTTTCACTTTGGGTCAGTGGACTTTCCAATGAGGACATTGGAACACTTATTTATGGGCAGTACTGTAATAGGCCATCCTGATGTCACAGATATATGTTTGAAATCTTTGAACTACATCAGCTTTGTTAGCTTTCACTCTAGCCATAATTTCTATTGATTTCCAGAGTTAGAGATGTTTCCTGTCAGTCAGGTTCGAAATAAATGGTATCCAGGAGATCCCTGAGCTGAAAATGGCTGGAGGTCAAGGAACATGTGTGGTCTAGTTTTATATTGTTTACTGGTCATGTCCTTTCAGCCATCACCAGAGACTGGCTACTATTAGGCTTTGCTCTCAGCTATTGAAGATGTTCTCCTATTTGCATTTTCCTGTGTACTGGTGATGCTCTCCATCACACAGCTGCTGGGCAAAAAGAAAGGGGAACATGATGGGAAATATCTTGCTGGTTTTAAGCTCCAGGATCCTTTCATACAAGAATAGCTGTATACTAGAAAATCATTCATGTGGACACTGTTACACCTTGCAAGAATGATCCCTCTACCCCAGGAGCCCTCAGTTTTAAAGAGGGTGTGCACAAGTCTGTTTTATTCTTTCCAGCATGATTTAAAATATTAATAGAATCCCACTCACGCCTAACCACAGAGAATTCAGAAAATTTGATATATTGTAAACTTACGGGGTACTTACAGCCATTTACACTTAATCATGGGCTAATGGAATAGCGTGGGAATGGCGTGTGCAGTTTTCCAAACAGAAAGCTGCTGCAAACACATTGGGCACCTGCTCCCCAGCCCAGCAGTGGGGCCAGGGTCTGCAGGACTGTGTCTTAGATTAGGTTTACTTCATTGTCTGCAGCACTAAAATTATGCCTACCCAAGCTGTGTTCAGTGCCTGCTATTTATCTTACCTGGAGCAGGATAACAAGAGGCCATGATGTCAGTGCCTGCTCTCCTGATCACAGGTGATTATTTCTCCCACGTTGTAGGAGGCTGTGAATATAAATATAGTTAAATATAGTTTTGCCCCTATTTCCCTATTGTTCCACACCAGCTTGTATTCTCCCTGCTGCATTTGGTATTAGCTGTCTTGCAGAGCTTGGTTCGGTATATAACACCTTTTTTTTTGAAAATGAGATTTTATTCTGCCTTCTATTTGTGAACTTCTGGTGAACAGATCGACGTTTTCTCGAAGTTATTCAGTATGAGGATAATTAGGGACATTGAAGCATGAAGTTTGAGGAAAAATGGAAAAGGATGGCTGATTCACTGGCTGGATATCGCTTCTTTAGGGATGATATTTACTGAGCACTGAGATTCAACATCCAAGCTCTTTGCATTCAATTCTCTGACTTCAAGGCTTTGTTTCTCTTGTTTGAATTGAAAGGAATCTGGAATCAGCATAGTGGAGCTTTTTTTTCCAAAATAATTGCTCTCTACATTAAATCTGAAATAATTGCTTACAATGACATTTTGAGCAAAAGTTTAAGCCCACATGAATTTGTGTGAATTTGGTGATGAGACTTAAAAGGTTTATGAATATATCTTAAGAAACTTATTTAAATCCTTCCTGAAAAACGTACTAAACTTTTCTTATTTGGAGGCTAATCCCCAGTTTATTCATTAAATAAATGTTTCTGCGTTTTTCAGTTACTGAGTAAACAAATCCAAAAACCACCAAGAGTCAGTCTGCTATTAGTAGTAGCATCAGCAATTAGATTTGCCAAGTCTGCCTGACAAGAGCCTCCATAACCCTCACACGCTTTCCCAAGTGGGCTCTTACACCCAGAGCTCCATCAAATTCCTGTAGGATTCTTTAGAAATCTGCTTTCAAAGCTAACTGAGGGAGGCTGGGCAGAGTGTGCAGCTGAGCCCTCCACACACAGAGGTGTCATTTGGGCTACTTTAGGATACCAGGGCTCTCTGGGCAGTGAGCTGAAGGAAAACAGGGCCAGCAGGGTACCAGAATCTCTCTAGAGGAGCAGCTGGATGTCACTCAGCGCATCCTACACTTCTGGAATGACCTTAACCATGTTTGTATAGAATCACAACATTGCTGAGGTTGAAGATCATCTAATATCAAGCCCTGTGATCAGAGTAGAGACAGATTGTCCACAGCCATGTCCAGCTCTTTTTAACCATTGCCAGGGATGGAGACTCCATAACCACCCTTTGCAACCTGTTCCAGTCCTTGTGTACCCTCACACTAAAAAAGGTTTTTCCTGTATTTTGAGGTGTTCAGATGCCAGGGCAGTATAGAATATTAATCCTGTTATGTCTATCCTGAGTGCTGTGGTCATCAGCCATCTTTCAATGACATATCCAGGTCCTTTTTTGCATGAGAGTAGGAAGTGTGGGCAGCTGTGTGCAGGGCTGGGGGCAACGTGCCAATGACAAAAGATGTTTGAAACCAGCGTCCCTTTAATCGCTAAAATCAGAGTATAGAACATATAATTCACAGTGATCAGACTCATGTGACAGGTAACATGATGTGGCTTTAATTTATCTGATGCTCAGATTTCCTTGTGTCCCATCAGGACACTTTATATTTCCCAGTACTTGGTGGGATATTTAGAAGCACACTCCACCTGTTCCATGGGGCAGAGTGTCTGGGAAAGAAAGGAATCATACCTGTCATTTCCCTGCCTCCACCAGGAGGGCAGGAGCTGGGAAATCTCACCTAACTTGTATCCAAAGGAAAGAAAAGCAGCATCATATACATAATTTCTAAAATTCGCTAGTGGCATAAACATACAGGGGTAATTCACAAGGCAGGGAGGAGGAATCAGTTCTGCTATGGGAATGCACCCCAGGCAAGATCACATTGATGGAGCTTTTTGAGAAGAAATAGCAAAAAGTAAATAGCTTTCTACTCACTGCAGCAGCCCAAGGATGTCAGCTGGAGGAGCTGATTAATCTGAGGAAAGCAAGGGTGTGAATGTGAGTTGTGGAATAAGGACTTTACAATCAGAAATTGTAAAGCAGGTATGTTTTATTCCAGCTGGGACACATGGGGGGACATCTCCTCCAAACTGTGCATACCTGGTTGAGACAAGGTCCGGGTTTAAATACACATGGATGCCACAAACCCACACCTCCCCACCCACCCATTCCCAGCTTCCTCTCGCTTCATATTCTAATTGTCTGTCACACCTCCTGGTGGTCCTGAGCTGGGGTCTTGGGAGGAAGGCTGATATCTTCCTCAGAGCCACGCATGTGGTGGTGGATTTTAAGCTAATGCCCCAAGAGGGAGAATGGAAACAGCACTATGTGATTTCCTTGACCCTTGGAACAAAATGATAACATAGCTCAAATGGCTCATAATATGCCTTAGGCTTAATATCTGAAACAAAATATCAGTGTAGGAATCTGAATAATGAATAGGTTTGAGGAACTCTGTCCTCCCCAGTGATAAGCAAAAATAAAAGGTAAAATTTATCAGACGCTCTATTGGGAATTCATTGAAATCTGTTCTGTGGGAAGTGATGTGGGCAGACATCTTCCCCCAGCAGGTCCATAAAGCAACTTTCATAGAAATAATTTAAACTTGTCAATTCCATTGCTACCATAAGAACTTTGCCAGTTTTTATGAGGAAGAGTTGGTGAAATTCTGCTGCTTGCTGTTGCAAGCACTTGATCAGTCCCTTTGAGTGGAATCTTTTCTGCAGCCACAAGCAACTCGGATTCTTCACAACAGGAATAAAAGGATTACAACTTGCAGTTAAAACTTGATGATTTTTTTTTTCTTCCTTTGAGAGGAGCATAGGAAAATGAGAATAAGGTTTTTTGTTGACATATCCCTGATTGTTTTTTATCCTTTTTTTAATGAAAAGTTTAGGAAACAAAAATTGTTCAGTGAAAGTGGATGTCTCTAATAAGAAGAAGGGTTCTGTAGAAGAATTCAAAAATCTATTTATCCTCAAACAACCCGATTCTCAGATGTAGTCCATCCCCCTGAGAAAACTTAAGTTTGATTTATTTGACTGTGAGGAAAAGCAGCCTTTGGCACTTCCTCACTGGCTCTTTCCTCTTGGGATTTTGCTGACATGGTTCCCATGAGATTTGCTGGCCATTTCTCCAGATATCTGAAGTGTAGATCTCTTTTGAAAAGAGCAGAGCTAGAGAATGAATTAGTCTGTTCAGGTGCACCTCATACTCTTCCTTTGCTTGAAGAAAGTTTCCTTTGAAGGCTGAAAATAATGTTTCTTTTCTGTCAGCTTGCACCAAACAGAGTGTGATCTGTGTCTTGAGGTTGTTAGGATGATTCTCTGCAATCTCTTGGCCTGAGTGCCAGCTTGGAAACAGGGCTGCAAATGCAGAATATCTGTTCTGGTTTTGTTCTCCACGTGGTTGATGCTTTTTCTTCCTGCCCTAGAGAAATCTCACTGCCTGTATAAGAAACACGTTGCTGATTTCTTGAACTTCATTTATTTACATTCTCACAAATCCCTTTTAATCAGGCTATTTACTAAATTTGTTTTCTCCAGAAATAGCACGGCATTAACTTGTGGCAAATGACATTTCAGCTTGTGACATCTCTCACTTAAATTAGTTTCAAGTGATTTTGAGTAAATTTGTGATTACATTAGGCATGGGTTTTACAAGAATATTTTGCCATCCAGAATTCCACATAGTAATGAGATAGGAACCCTTTCCATCTCACCTTCCTTTGGCAGAATGCAATGAGCTCAATGCCTTCAAGGGCTAAACCATTAAAGTTTCACACAGAAGAATGAGAAGAGTTGAATCACAGAGCATTAAGAAGAAAAGATGATAGAAGCATGTCACAATAAATCCAGGCTCTTAAGGGCCTGTTAAGGGGAGTGAAATGGAAGATCCCCAGTAATCTCTATGTATCTGACAGGTATCAGAGGGAAGTGTTTATCAGTGCATCACTCAAGCACTCTCTAATCCTGCTTTGGAATCTTAATAATCTGTAGGATTTCATGCATTAAGTCGTTTCTTCTCTATTGTAGAAAATGATGTTTAAAAACATAAAAAATCAGCAGGTCAAAAGTAAACATTAAAAAATGAGAAAGAAGCTGGTTGTGGTTAAGTAGGGAGATTCTGAATTAAAATACTCATTTTCAAAATACCTGAGAGAATAAGACATCACCATGTCTCCATTTCTCACCATGTAGGCAAAAAGAAAAGTCCTCTAAACCTAAAAAATCTGTGGTGTTAGGTGTTGCTTACAACCCTTGTGTGGCTTCTGTCTGAGCCAGGAATAATCCTTACTGTGAGGTCCAGAAAGGAGATTTTCTGCCTCTCTCCCAGCAGGGATCATTGGTCTCCTCCCAGCATGTGCAGAAACCCTAGAGAGGGCCAGACCCTGCAGATCCTTCCCATGGGCTGGGTGGGCAGAGCCCTGCAAGAACACCTGGGGGAAGGGCTGGGGCTGATCTCTACCTGTGGTTGGTTACAGTGTCTTCTGGACAGACAGACAGACAGACAGACAGACAGACACTGCCTGTGTGCCCTGGGCTGGCAGCTTCCCGCAGCCCCCAGGCTGGGCTTGCTGTGCAATTCAAATGTTATTTTATAGCAGAAACCTCCTGCATCCTCTCCTAGCACTGGCAGCAAGCTCTCAGACTGCCTGCTAGGTGAACACAGAGCTTTTTTTAGCCCAGACACATGGAAATAGAAGGTATTTCCCACTCCCCAGCTCTTTTACTGACTCAAATCTCAGTTAAACTAACTGCTGTTCAAGCTGTTGATATTCTACTATACAAGATTTCAGTGGTGTGTCACTACACATATCAAGGATTCTTAAAAAAAAAACATATTAAGTGGCAGCTGTAGTGTCTACCCAAAAATATTGTAAAAGTTTCCAGATCCCAAGAGGTTATGAGAAATCAGAGAAATGCGAGGGTTCTTTTAATAGCAATAAAAGTCTAGTTTGATTTTTATTGTGTTTTTTTTTTTATCACTTCAGTCTTTAATTTGCATTTATGTCACATTTTCTGTCTTTTCTCCAAAATCACAAGGAAGAAAATCTATTTGAAAAACAGTGAAAAAGCAAGAAAAGGAAAGCCAAGGCAGAAGTGTGAACTGGTTTAATGTTGTTGAGCTTAAAACATAAAATATTTTGAAAGCCAGAAAGAGATGTGATGCTCTTCCCTTTGTTTGGGGAAAAAAAATCCTATTTACCAACAAAATAGCTCAGTTAATTTAAAAAATAAAAATGATAGCCAATTAAAAAAAAAACCCCAAAAAATCACTTGGGAAAAAATAGTGAATAGCAATTAACCATTCTTATTCCATTTGTGTGTGGTTATTTCTTCTTCTTCGTTTTCCCCATATATCCTCTTTATGAAATGATTGTGTTTAACTTGAAAGAACCTTAAAAATTAGTCACTTTCTCAAATAACCACATCTAAGCACCAGAGAACAATTAGGCTTTGGTAAAGAAGAGATGCTTTTTTGTACCAGGACTTCTGATTTTGGTTGCTAGAAACTTTTAGTGCAGATGTTTTTTGTTCTGATGAATTCATCTCTTTCTTTTAACCGTATAACAAAAAGGCACGGAATTTTAGGCTTCAAAAGTCTTTCTATACATTTAAGTTTGTTTTGGTTTGCTTTTGGGTTTGTTTCTATGTCCCTGCCCTTGACAAGCAGTCAATCTTCAGTACAAGCTTTATGATTTATAGCTCATACAGCTGGATCAAAAAAGCTTGTGAGGTTCAGGTTGTTATATCAGTCTTCTGCAGAACCACAGGATATAAATAAACATGGAACATTTAGGCTGAATATGGTAATAAAAGGTCACATATCTTGACTTCTGCATTTAGCTACTAAAAGGCAGGAAAAAACATTGAATATGCATGGAAATTTCAACTCTAAACTGGAAACTTTATTTATCAATCCCTTGAAAGCCTTCTTAACACTATTATAAGTGTGAACAAACAGAAATAATACCGAAATCAAATGCTATTTGCAAATTCATTTGAAAGGTGATTTGCAAATTAATTTGAAAGGTGAGGCACTAAAAAGATTCTGAGTAGAAGGAGGATTTTGCATGTTGGAAGAATCTGTAGCCTCTCCTAGCTTTAGGGCTTGATTTGCTCTTTCTGTTTTCCCTGCCACAGTGGTTCTGCTGCCTTCTTGGGATCTGTTTCTTACAGAAAGGCTGGATTCTGCTCTCTCCCCCACAGCTGTGTAACTACTGCCCTGACAGGAGATTGGATGGTACTGGTGGGTGGCAGGGATAATTTTATGACTGGGATCATATGTATTTCCATGCATTTTTTAAAAGCAAAATGAATAATCTGATAAGAAAAAAAAAATAAAAAAATGAAGCCACAATATAAAAGGAGACACATGTAAAATTCTTTGTTTGGGAAATATATCCCAAAATATGCTCACAAGAACCATATTTCTGACTCATTTTTCAAGTACAGTTAAATTGAGAGGGGTAACTATATAGCTGATCCTCTCACATGATCAAAGTTCAAGTGAATTTCCATAGTTGTATGAAAGCTTAGAAACAAAAATGCATCAAAAATGTTAGAATATGTTGGCACTGAGCACAGAGGAAAAAAAAGTCTGAAATCTGAGTAACAGTTTTTAAAATATGTATTTCTCATAGAAAAATCCTAAGAAAAAATCCACCCTGAGAAGCAAATAATGATTTGTTTCCAAATAATGAAAATGCTCCCTGCTATCATGTCAGGTAGTCAGTTTTGATCTCTCCAACTTTTTCAGCCTAAAAAAAGCTGGGTAGGTGCAGCAAACTGAGCTTTGGAGAGGCAATAAAGCTCATGTGGGAGGAAGAAATTTATCATAGGCAGGTACCACCACAAATGGCCAGAAACCTTTTGTAATTCTCATCTAAAGTGCTGCCAAACCTGATGGGAGTTGGCTGGCCATTCCCAATTAGTGCGGACTATTCCATGTTCATCAAACGATGTTTAGGTGACTCTTGTTACAGCAGGAACCTTCAGGGAGGAGAGTGGTGGAAAGTGGAAAGTGAAGAGGAGAAAGAGGCTAAATATTTTCATCTGAAATTGTTGGGAGGGTGGGAAACATGAATTCACGCACCAGACAGAACTGAGCTTGTTGAGGGTTCTGCTTGTATTAAGATAGCCAAATTGCAGATGAGCAGAGTTTTCATTAAAATTATTTAATGAGTCATATGAGTCTCAAAATATGTCAGAAATATAAAGGGATAAAGAAACCAAGGAGTCTGGGAGTGAAATACTGAAGATTAAAGACATTGATCATAGAGCTGTGATTAAACATTTTTCTGTCAAAATGTCTCTGTGGACAGAATAGGGGTTTTTTTCAGAACATGTTTGTCCAATATATTTAGATTTCAGTGTTTTCCTATATCTTATTTTTAATAAAAATATAGATAAGAATGAAGAGAAGTGGTTTAAAAATATTTTTACTCAGAAGTTAATTTCCAATCGAGTAATATTATAAATTCTGCGAGTGCAGAGGAAATGTCATTGTTTCTTAAATAATAGCAAAAAAAAATTAGCAAAAATAGTACAAACCCCCACACACATTCATATAAATTGGGGATTTTAAAACAAAATCTTCTTTTCCATTACTAAAAGTGTTTTCAACTTGGTGACTTTTAAAATTGAAGAACTGTCAAGAAGAAACACCTTTAGGTAATGCATTGCATTTATATCTCTCTAAAAGAGGTTGAATTCAGAGTATTGATTTACGTAGAAAAAGAAAAAAAGCCCTTGCAGGGTCTCTAAACCTTTTACTTTTTCAGCTTTCTAACTTCAAGGCTTTATTGTATAGTAGATTTACATCTGACATTTGGAGTAAATTTCAAGAGGTCTCAGAAGAACCTGAGCTCTACATGCATGCAGTACCCTTTAAAGCCTAACAGCAGAGCTGCTCTAGTCCAGACCTGCATTAAAGAAAGCAGAGCTGGGTAATTTGATGTTCTCAGGCTTCAGATTTGTGGGCTGTTATATCCAATCAGTGTAATCATTATAGTGTTATGCTCAAAAAATGCTGTTCTACAGCACCATCTCTGCCTCACCACCATAATAACAAATATGGGGCTTCAGCCATGTGGTGCTGTTTGAATTACTTTGTGTGGCATGAGTATACATAAACAAATATACTAAACTTTTAATGTAATCTCTTTCAAGTAGGAAAACCAGCAATATGTCAGCTTTTGCAGACTGTAAACCCATTAAGTAAGCCATCAGTGTGTTTTATCAGTCCTGCCTCTCCCAATGAGCCATAGAATATTTTGTGACCCTTCCAAAAGCCTTCACAGCCTTCTTCTATTTATCCATAGGGATTTCTGTGGCTGTCCATGTGCCCTCTCCTCCAGAGTCTGCTCTCACACTTGGCTGGAGTCAGCATTTACCAGAGGAAGCAGAGAGGTGCCTATACAGAAACAAATCTAGCTTGTTATTGTTTTTATTTAAAGCTTTCCCCTATCCGTTCCCACTTCTCATTCACTTACTGTTGGACTAATCCCAGTGCATCTGAAGATTTTTCTTTGCTATGACAATAGTCTCAGTTTTCTGTAGTTCCCAAGCCAGTATAGCTGGACTGCAGATATATATGCTGCTGGGTGCATGGTTGCTTTTTAATCCTTTCTCATTCATCTGATTTGTGACACTGCAAAATGCAATTTGTGACACTGCAAACAAGAAATATGTCTTGTGTGGGCTTCAGAGAGGGAAAATGCTGTAAGAGAAGTAAGATTTTTTTTTGTGTCTGTTTTCCTGGCCTCTCTCCCCTTTTTTTGACTTCATTACACTTTGGAGAACTTTTTTTTTTGTATGTCTGGGTAACCATCAATCTGCAAAAATAGCATTTAGTCAGAGGTAATAAACAAAAAGGTGTTTGCTTTTTAAATTTTGATTTTTAGTTTTGATTTTTTTTAGTCCTATATGGCTAACTCTCTAAGTTTCCAACAATAACATTCTAGATTTCCATGTTTGCTTGTTTGGGAACCAAGGTGAGAAATTTTTTTCACACTGGTATATTTGAGCTGAAAAGAACATTCTTGTGTAGTAAAACCAGCAATGTGCATGGAATTTGAGGGGCAGCAGAATGAAATACAGCATAGCAAAGTGGAGGGACACCCCAAAGACCTCATGCCAACCACTTGCATTACTGCACACCTCAGTTTCCCTTCCTGCACAAATGTAGCATGTTGCTTTTCGCTTTTTGCAAATACTGATAGTATCAAGGCTCAAAAAAAGAAAAAAAAAATCAAAAGTGAGTATCAAAACCACGATGCTTGAGGGGACATAAGAAATATTTGCTTTTATCCTGTCGTTCTCATCTGTGTCTGGAAGCCTGGGTGTCTACTGGCAGAATATACAAGCAACAGGATGCTCATTCCAGCTGCTATGTGAGGTTGCATTTTCTTCCATCAGGACAAGTCAAACACAGATTACCAGCTGCCTGACACTTCATTCATGAACAAAGAATTGGACCCCCTAGTAATTACTTTTACCACGGCTTCTATGAACCCCTTGTCAGACCCCAAATTTGGATTAGAGTCGCATTTCTAAGAGCTAAAGGGCTTACCTGAGATATGTAGGATGTATGCTGGATGTGTTCATAGGGATTAATAGAAAATGAATATCCAAGTCCCACAGAAGCAAGCACAAAAACTGCCACTAATGTCAGTAGAAGCTGGATAGGACTCCTAAAAAAATTTCCTAAGTGAAAATAGGACATTTCTAGTTATACCTACAAGGAAAAGCGTCTCAGGAGAATTCCTCCTTATAAAATAGTGATGTAATATTTGGAGCTTTTGTGTTTCCTTATTTCACTTTTTCCTGTAGTTATCACGCACAGCCAGATGTGAACTAGCTTTGGAGTCTTGTGTAACATATCATGGTATTTAGAAAGATGCATTACTCTGTTGGTATATTTAGGTCAAAGAGTTTTCTCACAGTTTTGCAGTGGATGTAGTACATAAAAGGATAATGTAGATGTGAAAAATAGAGCAGTTTGAGGCGATTTCAATGGGAAAAGGGCTTTGTATAAATCACCAATATATTGCAAATGTTCTTCATCTTATGCAAGCACAAAAATATCTAATGTCTTCACTTGTAATGGGAGAACTATAGAAGTAAAATTTCTACTCTAATCACTCACATCAACTACTGGGAGAGGGGGTGAAGGAAGTATTCTAAAGTCCCTCAAAGTCAATTGATAGATTTTAATAAATTCTGTGGATGTTGAATGATTTGGGGTGAGCATTGGAGGGGGAGTGGTAATTTCTCTGAAAGGCTTTAACTTGCTTGGGTAAGTGCTAGAACAGACATTGCTTTCTGAAGCGCTCAGATCTCTTTCACGTTCAAATCTGGCTTGTTCTCACCTCAGCACTCTTTGAAACAAAGCATTTAATATGTCATTAAAACAGGAATAAGGATAATACTTTTTTTTCTTGTTCAAGCTATATTTTTATATAGTTGGTACACAATGAGGACAGCCCAGAAGAGGACAATGATATAAAACGCTATAAAAATGAGTAAAGATGAGAGAAATCAGAGATTTTCACTTCAGAAAAAAAAAAATTCATTGGAATTGGCTGTGGTGTTCCCTGAATGTGAAAAATATCATTGAAAAGACAAAAAGAATAAACATATTTCTGAGGATAAAGTACTGCATTCAGCTACATACAGGTTAAAAACTGAGGAAAGATTTCTAGTAGTGGGAGTTGGGAAGCAGACAGGGATTGCCAAGGGACACATAGGATACAAAAAAGTTTAAAAATGGTTGCCAGGAGAGTTGGGTAGAGCCAGTCTTTCTCTTATGTTACCTCTCTTATCTCCTAAATGAAAGTAGTTATATCTGTTGACTTGCAACATAGTTCTCCTTGGAGCATTAATTACCTACCACCTACCAAGACCCCAAAATTTAAAAAATATTTCATTTGTTGTTATGTTCATCTCCTACACTCGGTTCTCTGTGTATTGGTGATCCAAATCCTCATTAAATAAGGGATTTTCAATTTTTCTGTAAATCCATGTACAAATCCCAAATCTTCTTTTTATTAAGTATTCACCCTGCAAATTTGGAAAAGTAGTAATTTTGTAAAATGATCTTTGTCTTGCTGAGGTTATGCTCGTTGGTTCCGGATTTGCTTGTATTGCTGTTCAATGAAGACAGTTGACCTTATTTTTATCAATTTATTCCCCAAAGAACTTTTCATCTAAAATTCTAAAGTAATTCCCATTTAATTTTATACACATTATTGTCTTTGGCTGCTAAGCACCAGACAAAGTAAGATTAATCCTCTTTAAGAAGAGGAGGGGAGTGGAAAAAAGGAAAAAAATGTGCTCTTGAATCTATTATCAGCCAACATGTGTATTTTCCCAAACTCTTGCCTCTTGCATTATGCAAGCTCAAAAATTATAATAGTATTTAATGTTTCTTAACAAAAATGGGCTGTGCCTAATGCATCAAATTATCACAGTGGCAAGATGGCAAAATTAATTTTTTTCTTCATTGTCTTCCATAGTGCTAAGTATTTTAAATCCATCATGTATATGAATTGATCTGAATTCATGTTTTAATGCTTTATGCAGACAATTGTCCCAGATTCTCCAAAACACAAATTCAAAAGCAGTAGTAAGTTAAGTTACGATCTTTACTAACCTGAAATTATACCCTCATGACAAGTTCTTTCCAACATGTTTTTCAATAATTTCATCTTAACTTTTGTCAAAATTTAAAAGTATAAATGTGGGCAATGAGTTTTCAAACATATTGTTTAGAGCTTTTTAAAAAAGGTTTATTAAGCCCTGGTAATGAAAAAGACCATTTTTATATGTAAATATTGAATTTAAAATTAAGCATCCCTACATTTCGGACAATTTCTTTTTTATTGTTGTTTAGGGGAATTTTTGGTATGTGTAAACTTGATGCCAGTATTAAAACCTAGGTATGGAGGATAATGTTTATTAGTTCATGTTACATGTTTATTAGCTCAAAGCCTGACGTTTAGTCAGCTTATAGCTCACTAAAAAGATCTCGATGCATGCTCCATTTGTATTCAGGGGACAAGTGGCTTTTGTGTAGGGGATTTCCACTGACACCAAAAGGAGTCAAAATTGACCTACAGAAAGGTTTCTATGTACAGCAGACCTGACATGAGCAGGAGAATCAGGACAGGTTTGGGGGTTCAGACGTGGAAGGGATATAATTTGAATAAGGTTAAAAAACACTGGCAAAGTAAAAAGACTTCTGAAAGCAGACTGATGATCTGTATCAGAAAACTGTCCATGGTGGAAGGAAGCTGAAGACTTTTGACTCTTTAATAATAAGATCCCAAAGCCTATTTGAGACAAAAGGTAGTTTAATAATTGGAGTAATTCATCTAGAGATAGGTTGGATTCTCCGTCCCTGGAAATCCAAGATTGGAAACCTTTTGAAAAGTAGAGCAAGTTAGAATTACAGCCTTGATGCAGAAATACAGACAATAGTTGACTCATGTTGTCCAAAGCACAAATTCACAATCAAGAGTAAATAAATGAGTCAAAGTTATTTAGCCTGCAATATGGAGGATGCTGGAGGAAATTATCAGCTGACACTTCAGCCTTTAAAAGTGGTGTCTGAATTGCTACTTCACATCATGATTTGGCTTTATTAACATATTAACTATCAGACTATTGTCTCAAATTCTTTTATGTTGGCTTTTTTTATGGTACAGCTTTTTCTCTATTTTTTTTTCCTTTCTGCATCCTAGTGATGTCTTATGATCATAAATATATAAGAAATTAAATTTTAATTTATTTGTTTTATTTAGTTGAAAACATATGCTGATAGATTATGGGAATTAGTTCTCTAAAAGCAAGTAAAAACCAGATTTTTCTGATTCCTGATATGATGTTTCAGAGGTTGAAATCTAATTTACCCCTACTAAGAATCCAGACCAGCTGTGACATGTTTTCATATCAGATTACCTAAACATGGCAACTCAGCAGCTGAGAACCACCATAGACAAATGAGCCAAAATATGGTCAGGCAGGTCATTTCCCTGGAGAAACAGAGCTCTGCAGCTTCATACTTCCTTCACTCCATGTATTTTTTCGTAACAGGGTATCACTTGTACTCTTCTGACAGATACTGCCAAAATTGCTGTTTGTGTTAAGTGCAATAAATTCTGTCCAACTCATAGTGCTCTGGGACCTGTCACTAAATCGCTTAAAAATCCTTTGAAAAGCATATTTCATGATGGTATTTGGGCTATGTCACAGACTAAGCAACCAAATGAAAATAAAATGTGTGACTTAAGCTAAGTAATAATGTAAGATTTTCTAAATACCATAGTTATGTCCTTTATTGACCCTAGGCATAAGAAACAGAAATACTGTACTTGCTGGGTGATCATTTCAACTCTCCTGAAATCCAAATCCCAGTGTAAAATATAACTTAATTTTAGAAGTGAATTTTAAAATCCATTTTCTTAGGAACAACACTGCTGTGACTGACCTTGAAAGATTTGTCTCTTTATAAACTTACTCTAAAATATCCTGCCACTTCTTTTTTTTTTCCCAGTGCCTGAAGCTGAGATATATTGATGTTAGTTTTCAGCATTATTATTTGTTCTGCAGAGTGAACTTATTGTGTAATTATATCTACAGTACCAGTAGCTACCATCAACTGTTACCCAAACAGAATTACTGGGAAAAACAGTCCTTCACAAAAGCCTCTTGCAGTTGTTCTTGTGTTAAATCACACTGTGTCAGTCCCAAAAGTATCCCACAACCAGTTGTGTGCTGCATCCTAAGGGAAGGGGAACTGAAAATCACAATGGCTTCCAGATAAAACAGAAATGATGGCAGTATCATCTTTCCTTCAAACTCTTTCTAGGCTCCTGTGATCCTTGCAAAGAAGTGACACATTTGTGTGGTCCTTAGCATGTGCTGATAACACATTGCTTTTGGTATAAAGATGCCATTGGGAAATCTCAGAGACAAGCAGCAGTTAGACAACTCAGGCTGCTTATTGAGGGGTCAGGTGTGTTAGGTGTATTATCCACTGGCATTTGGGCATAAGCTTTGCCTGTGATTACTGCATCAAGCAGTCGTACATAAAAGGGAGGATTGCCAGGTTTTTCGTACTACCAACCAGCGCAGCGCAAAAATAAACAAACAAAAATCCCTAAACCATCGAAAAAGAAAGAAAAAACTAAAAAAGGAAAGAGGTGGTAGTTAATTTGATACACTTCATTAGAGGTCTCCATGTTTGCATGGCAGGGGTGCCAGCAAAGAGGCTCATGCAGGTGCCAGCCCCAGCCCCCAGGTCTCTGCCTGGCAGGTGATGGTGCACCCACCTCACGAGTGGGACACTCTCCATGGCAGCTGGCCCATGGCTTTGGCCACAGGGAGCTGCTCTGGCACACCCTGTGCCCTTGAGACGATACCTTGGGCCTTCTACTACAGACATGAGGCAAATTTACACCTAGGAGGTGCCACTTGAGCACATCAAAATGCTAACACAGGTATTCCAGCCCGCTCCAGGTGCCGGCTGTACTCATTCGCTGTCTCACACCGACCCTGAATTTTGCCAACATAAAGCATCCCACAAGTAAAATGCTCATGTGAAAACAGTTCTCTAAGAATTTTTCTAGAACTTAAACTGATAGCAGTGGAAGGCTGAGTGCATTCAGCATCTGAGTGCCATATAAAGCACTAAAGAAATACTGAGCAAAACAATTCCTGTCCACAGTCAGACACCAGCACAACTGCTGCCAGCACACATTCCCTGTGGCAAGGACCTCGTGTACCTTGAAGTTTCCTATCACACCAGACGCATACAAGGTTCTGCTTTGATTTTAAACAAGACATACTTGTTCCATCAGATATTTTCAGGGATGGGAAAATTATAAGAATGCTTGCTGTTCTGTGTGATAGCAGCGGGGTTTTGTTTGCTTCTGTGTGCTTGAATAGCCTGAGGAGTTCACAAATGTGTTTGATTTGCATTGAGTGGAGAACCCTAGAAACCTCTGGGAGGAGCAATGAGAAGCACAAGTTTATACAGCAAAGCAATTGGTTGGTGTGCAACTCATTTCTTGGAAAACTAGATGGTTTTACTTAGTTCTCCTGTGGTGGCATATTCCTGAGCTGAGATCAGAGACAGGTAGTTCAAAACACCTTGTAGATTGCAACAAAGAGCTTACAGGTCCCTGGAGTCCATCCCTTATTCCAGGAAGGGTTTGAACCATGGGGTTTTTCAGCCAGACCCACCTGCAGGTTGCCTGAAGACATTTTCTGCATACAGTGTCCAGTGCTTGATTTATGTACAAACATCTGGAAGCCTACACACTTCACTTCATCATTTCACAACAAGGCATGGACAAAGAGTTCTTCCAGTGGGAAATGAAATGTAAATCTAGCCCAGTCTCTAGAGTATTTATTGACAAGTATTTATTTACTCTCCTCTGGGGCCTTCTAGAGCCTCACAAAAGATTAAATAGGGACCTCTATCACATCCTTGGAAATGCTGATTGAAAATGGTGGATCAGTGATTATACTGAACATGGATAAAAAGTAGTCATCTATCACTGGTGGTTAATATCTTTTTCAGAAAGGAGAGCATATTGATCAGAATCAGAATGCTTGAAGTTAGGCACACTTTAAATGACAGTATTGGCACCTAGACATGCATCAATAAGGCTATTTTAATGTGTCTTACTTCATTCTGCCCAAATTATTTCATTGGCTCTTCTATCATCCTTCTAAAAACTTATTGATCTCTTATTTTCCTTTATCGTTGTGTTATGCCAGGATGTTCTTTATTGCACTTGCAATGATGTTTCAGGTTTCCAATGCTGTTTTAATTTCACCAAGATTTTTGTTTAAGTTACAGTCTTAGATTGTAAATAGGTAGTGAATTGAATGGACTTGCTATCAGTCTGTGTCTCTCAGTCCCTGGTGCTTTTGTTGTTAAAGTAGTCTTACTAGGAAGTTCTAGAATCATTCTTAAATTGTTAAACAATGCTAAAAAGAAGTCAAGGATTTTTTTTTCTAATATTAGAGGAATGAGAGTAGGGGAAAAAACAGTAATTTTATGGCATTTTTTACTTTTTTTTTTTTTTTAATTCATTTCAAATGGTGAAATTTTCACCTTTTCAATCTTACTCCTCTTTCCTCTGGTTAACATAAGAAACATGATGAGAAAACATGGTTGTGTCCAAGTTTGAAACAGCCCTGACTGTTAGCTAAGGGTAAATGCAAAGGGACTGCTTTGGTAGATCATCACCTCTGACAGAACCCAAGGCAATTATAAACTGTTGAAAAGGACAGAACCCAATTTTGTACTTTGTGTAGTTCCTTTCTTCACAGTAAAAGGGCGTATAAACACTATCAACATCTCAGGCTCTGGAAAATGTCTCCAAGAATTCACACAGGAGATGAAAAAATGCTGAAACATCCTCCTCTTGCTGTATTGGCAATATCTTGCTGCAACCCAAGGTCATTCATAGTAAAAAGAGGGGCTGGCTGAACACGACATATTTAATAGGCCAAGCTGGCATGGAATACATGATTCATTTTGTGACAAAAGTGAGCCTTTTTAAATTCTTTTCCCCCCTTTCTGGTTGAGCGAGGGAGCTGTTTTCTCATTGGGCTTGTTCCATTTGAAAGCCCATTTGTAGATTTCTCTTCATTAAATGTACCCTGCAAACACCGTTGTTAATCAAATAGCCTGCTTGATTCCTCACAAAACAAATGTTTTGCACATAGACTACACTCCCTGTATGCAAATATGTGAAGGGAACACACACTACTGACATTACAGGAAAAGCTTGACAAATTACTGCTCTGGACCTGAAGAAGAAAAAGACTTCAGCAGAACTCACCATTTTTAGGGCAAAAGGATGGAAAGAATGCTTCTCAGTTCACCATAAGTACTAGAAGAGGTGGGATTAGTCTTTCTGTCACTGAGGGAGTCACAGCTAGCACAGCCAGTTGTAGCTAGAACCTGCAGTTTATTAGGGTGGTAGGACACTGGTTGCTAATTCTGCATCACTTCAGGCAGTGATCTGCACTGTGGCAGAATGGCAAAGAGTCAATACAATGTGTGATGGTATATCTTGCAGCAACTAGATGTCTTTGGATATGAAGTAGGTTCCAGTGTAATTTAGAATCTGCTCCAGAGTTTCTTCCTTTGGAGAAAAAAAAAGAAAATAATAATAAAAAAGAAGAGTATTCACCCTTCTACTTTCTGTGCCATATAACTGAATATAATATTTGAGGTAATTTCAAACAAGCATTTTTGCAATCAGGACCATATGCTGTGTGAATTGTCCATCAAAGTCAGAATGCTAATAGGAGCTGTTGTTTGCTACTGCTGCTTTTTTTCCAAAAATCAACTTTTCATGAAGAATCTTGACAATTTTGAAGAAATCAGAAGAAAGCACAGATTCTGTAACAAGTTCCATTTTAAGAGCTGTTTCTTTAATCTGTAAAACAAGTCATAACATACTCTCAAGTTATGTCTTTTAAATTAAACATTTGGCAAGATGCTGTGCTAAGGTACTCCATGATGCTAAATGAATAACAAATTCTCTGGGACTGCCTCTGTAATTGGATAAACAGGCTCACATGCCATCACAAAGTCCTTAATTTACTACATTTCGTATTGGATTCAGTCATGAATTGTCAATTATTTACACTATGGGTTGGGGTTTTTTGTTTGTTGTTGGTTTTTGGTTTGGTTTTCTTTTTTCATTGTTATCTGTGCCTCAACTGTTGTCTACAATTTGTGTATAGTTTACAGCTGTAAACTTCTGGCTTTTTGGAAAAATCCTCATTGAATCAGCAGTTTCTGCTGTGTTTTCAGGCTAGATCCTTCTTAGCACTAAAGGAGTGTGTGTTGGTGTTTATTTATGTCTGCTGCCCATCCTAAAGTCTTCCCCCACTACAGCTGCACTCATTCCCCTAATCCACTGTGCTTCGCCTGTTGTTAAATTTTCTCTTGGAATTTTTTTTATAAAGGCAGAAATTTAAATCCACCAGTGACTTTAAAGGGATTGTTATCATCTCATTGCTTGTCTCCTGGTAATGGGCACAGCAAATTGCACTTTGCCATTTCTAATGCCAGGAAAGCAGCTCGCTTTTCCTTACCATTGTTGGCGTTATCTGTTGCTTGCTAATTATAATCTCTTGCCTCTTGTAATGGTTCACCAGCAAACAAGGGGATAGGCTAGAAAAGGGCAGTTGTTTTGCACAGTCACTGTTGTTAATCTACACAGATTTCCCCACCTGTGTGTCAGGACCTGCCTGCACAGCCAGGCCTGGGCTCGGTCCATCCTCCCCGTGTGCTTCCTCTGGCTGTGCTGGCAATGGCAATGATGTGCCTGAACCACAGGGCTTCAGCCCTCACTTGTTACTGCATTCCTACAGGCAAACCCTATGACTGCCTGTCTAATGCCAAAATGGCTGGGAGAGCAAAGAAGGACCTTTATATTCAGAATTTTCCTCTCCTTTGAGCAGCCTTGAGTGGTGAATGCTCTGTACTCCTCTGCTGTGCTCTGACTTGGGTCACCAGCTGTCCATCTCCTCAAAATGTTGTTATCAGTGAGGGAATACTGTACATGTGTAGCTGTCACTGCTTTGTACAACTGCTTCAGGGTTTACAATCTACACAGGCTCCAGCTTTTCAAAGCTTCAGAGGAGTCTTACCAGAAAGTGTGGACCACCTTCTGGTCTGTTTACTGTATACCTTGGCCAATGACGGCAAAAATGTCAAAGCAGTTTAGGAAAATTCCTGTGACCTGGATAGGATTGAAGTCAAGGGAAAGAATCCTGTTGCATTAACATTTGGATTAGATCTCTACTGAAGAAGGTCTTCAGCTGTAAAAACAAATATCAAAGATTTTCTGTTGGCAAAACATATTGCAAGTCCCTTGTTGCTGTCATCTATAGATGCTGTTCAACAGAAACAAAATGCAGGCTGTTGAACTTGCTTTAGAGGAGAAGTCCCAGGATAGGCTTCAGACATTCAGTGAGGAAGTGGATGAAAAGACCCAGACTGTGGGGTTAGTTCAGAGTGTGTGACAGACTTGATCACATCAAGAGGCAGAAAAGGGTATCACAGATTTTATGGCCCAAAGATGATGGTTTGATCCCATTATTTTAACCCCTCTTATAATGTAGGGCCCATAGCCACCAATTTGTCTACCATATATGTTTATCAGCTATTTCTTAAACTGCACAGATGTGGATTTGGGATAAGAGGAGTGTAACACAGTCTCACATCTGTAACTATTATCAAAACATCTGATAAGGGTGTCTTCCTCTGTCACACAAGAACTTCACTTACTAATGAAGGTCTTCTCTGCCTGTGGCTACCCAGTCCTCTGTGCTTCTCTTTATTCTTGTATATCTTTTCCATTTCTACAAGTGGGAAGAAATCAAAATGCACAGTGACTGTATATAATTTGCATACTATACATACAGTAATTTCTCCAAAGGTGACATATTGACAGCATGTGTAAGTTATTTATCTGCAAAAGGTGTGAGCTGAGTTCCAGAGGAGTCTGTATTGCTAGGAAATAACTCCCCCTTCAAACCCACACCAGCTGCTTCCCTTTCTCACTGTGGTGTTTGCATCATGTCACCACCTGACATCATTTGCCCTGGAGGCTCCAGGAAGGAATAGAATGGTTGCTATGTTAATTAGAGGAGAGTGATAAAACCTGATGTTTTATTTATTTTCTTGAAGAGGGATGTGTGTTTCTTATCTCGTTTTATGGTAATATTTTTATGATGAATTTTTTGAAGTTCAGCTCAGAATCAGTTCTCCTGAGGAACAAGGGATACAGCAAATTACAGAGGTCTTCAGTACTTGAGATTTCTCAGTAAAATTAACCCACCCGTGACCGCAGTTAATTAACTGTCATCACATGCTCAAGGACCCTAACTAAGCTCCTGATGTTATAGATAGAATTAGACATGTGCACTGCTAAAGCATTTATCTTTGATGACTGAGATGGAATTTGTATTGTGATTAAAAGCACTGGTTTACAAACACAGCAAATCGCTGACAGTTGCAGCAAGTTATGCCAGGAAGGGAACAGAGCTGTCCAGGCCCATTTCACAGAGGTTCAAGATCTGAACACCTTTGTGGATATTGGCTCAAAGTGGTTCTTTTGCCTTTGGAGTGATTGATTTTTGGCAGAACTCGTGGAGTATGGTTATTGCATTGCTGTAACTACAAGGATAAATCTGGGTGTAAGACTGACCCGTGGCAATTAAAAGAACACAACTCTCCTCTTGGAACAGAGATGGACTAGAAAGCCAAGCAGACAGAGAAGAATAATTGCGGTTTTTTGGTCTCAGATTTGTCATAGCTCAAGTTTGGGCTTCAGATTGTGCTGTCACACAAAATGAAACCTTTGTTGAAAATCAAAGATTTAATCCCTTCCTTGTGAATTTCCAGAGGAATTATTTAAAGACTAAAAGGCAAAGACCTGACTTTTACGGATATCTTGCTTTGCAGATCCATTTTACATTAATAATTTGGCTGGACTAATCCACACTGCAGTCTTGGTGTTTATATTATATTAGTTTTTAAGATCTCCAAGCATACAAGTGGCATCATCTTTGTAATTACTGTGTATAATTCAGCTAGGAGATACAACTTCCAGAAACATCCATAACACAAAAGAAATCTTAGGTGGTGTCCTGGTTTTGGCTGGAAAAATTTTCATCCTACTAGCTGGTACAGTGCTGTGTTTGTATTTAGTGTGAGAATGATGTTGATACCACAGTGATGTTTTAGTGGTTGCTGAATAGTGCATGCTCTAAGTCAAGGACTTTTCAGTGTCTCATGATCTGACAGTGAGGAGATGCACAAAAACCTGGGAGGGAGCAGGGTCAGGACATCTGACCTAAACTGGCCAAAGGCATGTCCCATATCATAGAACATCATGTTCAGTGTGTAAAGTGGGGGAACTGGGTGGGGTGGCACCAATTGCTGCCTGGGGACTGACTAGGCATCAGTCAGTGCACAGTGAGTGATTGCATTGTGCATCACTTCTTTTCCTTGTTTTTTTTTTTTCTCTCTTTTTCATTAAAATTATTTTTATAATTGTCGTTGTTATTGTTGTTGTCTATTCTATATTGCTTCAATCATTAAGTTGTTCTTATCTCAGTCCACAAGTGTTTTTCCAGTTCTCCCCACCAAAGAGAAGGCAATTAGTTCCCAGCTGGGGTTAAACCACCATGGGTGGAGGGAAAAAACGTCTGATAAGAAAAAGACCATTTAGTTCACACTAACTTAAAGCATAAATTAAAATCAAATTCCATTCAGCAAATGATTTAAGCATTTGTCCCATTAAATTTAGCTCACTGTCCATTTGGGGCAAACACAGGGTTTTATGCCTGGGTAAATAATTTACCTGAGCAGAATTCTGATTGTTGACTGGGGCTACTTGAAGCAATTGCAATAGGAATGACAACAAAACTGCTAATAATGGTCATTAATTAGTATCATATATCAACAAAAATACCTCTGAAAAAGACCTTTCTTATTCCAGATTTTTACTGGTTTTTGTAGTTTCTACTGAAAAAACTTTTGGGTTTACCTTTAGGATTTTTGCCCTGGCTGTGATTTCAATAAGAAAGGTTTGGGGTTTTTTTAATGCAAATAGTATATTATTCACAATTTTTCAGCGTTTTGTGCTTGATTACATTATCAGCTTGCCTTCTGTGCTTGCTGTCTTGCTGCTAATAATGTTACAGCTCATATATTGAAGATAATAATGAAAGCAACTGTGTCACTTTCATCATCTGTACCACCATTGTACACAAACTGATAGAGACTGCTGCAATAATTTTGAAGACTTGATAACCCACCATGTGTGAGAGGATTAACCCATCAGGTGTGCAGCCTTTTGGCCATGTTGCACCATTCTTCTCCAACTCCATTTCTTGCTGAGAAAAAAAGAAATATTTTCATACTGTTTCCTAAGGGTCTATCTTTAGATTTTATTAAAATTACTTGGAAAAAACAAAACTAGTCAGACCAAAAAATGGTACAAAGACACAGTATTTTCTCTAATTGTCACTGATTTGAACAATATGTTCCTGCCAACAATTAAAATGCATCACTTTACAAAGCTGTTTATGCAGCACGTGAATTACTTGGAATAAGTTTCATTATGGTGATTAATATGCACAACACTGCATCACAATATGAAACCTATCAAGACTGGCTTGTTTATTTTATTGTTGTTGTTGTCGTTCTTTTGATAGAATGCCATTTAAAAGCAAAACCTTCCCCCTAAGAAGGTCTCTGTATCTTTTCAGAGGCTCAATCTCAGTTCATATTTCCAAAATGCGATCATGTTTTTGAAAAGCTAATTTATATGCATGATACCTTTGTTGTACACACTTCATAAAGAGCAGTTTGGTTTAAAATATGCATGGAAAATGATTTTCACCCATTTGGGGTTTTGAGCTTTATGAGAGTTTCCTTAAAAGACCTTCGGTTAAGGCTGGCTGAGGATATGCACCCAGAGACCTGTGACTTGGGTTTGCATCTGAACTCCAAGCAAAAAACAATTTGAGTTGGAACTGCCTAGATTTGCTTCTTTCTGCCTTTTTAGTTCTGTAAATGCTGCCTAAACCTTGACCCCAGTGTATATTTCTATCCTTTTGAGAAATTAGAAGGAACCCAAAGTATGGTATAAAGCATAAGATCTAGGGAGTTTCCAGCTGGTTTGGGTTTCATTTTAAGTGTTCCTGTGAGTTTTGGTGAAAAGCACCTCAATAGCATTATGCCATAAAAGCTCCTCGTCAGTCCAGGTTCCATAGATTAGGTTTCTGTAAAACTTTTCATGTTTTGCTATTAGAAAAAATTATTGACAAAGGTTAAAAGGAACAGAACTACTAGAAGGCTGGAAAGATGCATGAGAAACTGAAATACAACCAAGGAAAGTATTGGGCTGAAGGGAGCTTTTTTAATTGAGATCCTCATCTTGCTTAATATGCCCATCACAGTTTTCATTGTGACCAGCGTGATACACGACACTTTTGAAACCAGTTAATATTTCAGAGGTAAAAAGGATACCAATAAAGAGTAAAGCTCCAGGTACTATACAGAATTTGCTGAGTGATCTTGAGGTCCTGAAGTAATGGAAAGAGAAGGTCATGCATGCCAGAACTAATAAAAAAATTTGGGCAGTATTTAGCACTAGCAGGGAAGGAAAATATGTTCATTGTTTTGCTCAGTCATGGTATGACACACCTATGGGAGAAAAGAGAATATCATTCTACTGTGTCTCAGTCAAAGTGTTACAGCAGAAATTACAAAGTATTAGCAACCATGTGCAAAGCCTGTAAAGTTCTTAATTCTTGTATTGAAGATGTGTGGCAAGTGGGAGCTATCATTTCTGTGAGAAATTGCTTTAATCTTCTCTGTCTGTTGGAGTGAATGCCAGATTTCTCCAAGGTGGACCTGTTGATGGCCAAGGTCTGTCCCTATCTCAAGCCACAAAGTTTTAGTTTTATTTTCTCTCCTCTGCTCAGCTGAGAAGGGCAGTGGTAGAGTGGCTTTGGTGGGCATCCAAAAATACCTTTTTTTTCTTCTTCTTCCTTTTTTAGCCTAATAAACTCAAGTCTATTCCTCCTCTCTAATTTTCTCAAGGGAGGGAACCCGAAGGATGAGTATCAGATATAGGGCAAGGTGGGAAAAGAATAAAGTACATATAAGCTAATTATGTTGGAATTATATAAACAAACCCCATATTTTCAGAGCTATGATTTGGTATCCTATATCAAATGATGAGAAACCTGCCTATGTAAGCACAGATCAGCATGCTACATTAAGGGCAGGAATTTAACGAGGTGCCAGACATTGACAGGGCTTTGATAGCCTGTGAAGAGCCTGGTGACTCAGCTGAATCCTGCCCAGCCTCACACATGGCTCTCTCCCCAGCCCACTGTCATGCTGAGAATGTGACTTTCTCTTGCAAACTTTCATATTTAACACTCCATCCTACCATCAAAATGAGATGTGAAAAGGGATATTTCTACTACAGATTGCTGCCTTGTAAAATTTTGTGCTTCTGAAGTAAACAGAAAAGATCACTCTTGATAGAGCAAGCTCCAAAGAAATTATAAGCATGTTTTTGCTTCTTTTGGTTTTGATTTCTCTTTAGGAAAACAGTCAAGGGAGTAGAGTATTCTTAAGGATAAAGAAGAAAAAGGGTAATTGAGGCATGGAAATGACACAGCTAGCATTGTCTTTGTCTATAAATGGTGTCCTTGGTTTCAGAACAGCTCCTTAAGTCCCTAGGTGTCCAAAGGGGGCAGATCCCTTTGCCCAGCAGAAGGTAGAAGTGGTGATTTGTATTTCTTTTCCTCAATAGCATAGTTAAGCTCTGGTACACGTCCACCGATCTACAAGAAAGGTGAACTGTCAGGGTGTTGTGACTCACTAGAAATATCTGGTGTCAAGTCTTGTAAGACTAAATAACACAGAATGTATTAGAGGCTAATAAACAGCCATTAACCACCCAGCATTCAGATTTACCAATTACCACCCTGTTCTAGGCCATGGACCTGCCCGCTGTGCCTGACAACATCACATTAATGAATCTCAAGTCTTAACCTCCTTGAATTCATGAATAACAATTTGACTCCATGTAACTTGATTACTACGAAATGGAAACTTTAGTTGAGTCTAAACAGTGGTTATGAGGTTGAGATGAGAGAAAGACAACCCTACTCCATCACTGGTAATTTAAACTCATATGAAACCGAGCACCTGTCACAGTGATAAATGGGTTTTCTTGTTATCTTGCTGTCGGTATCATTTCCCAGTCAGATTACTATCAAACACCCAGACAACACTGTGGAAACCAAGGTACAATTGTCTTCATTTTATTTCTCTTCCAGAGAAACGGGTAAAGGTTACAAGATGCTTATAAATGTGATTGATTTCATTTTCTTTGAGTCATTCCCAGAACACAGTTTAATTTACTTGTATATGCAAATTTAAGGTTTTTATAGGCACCACAGAAAAGAGAGCTGCTCATTGTTTACTGATGCCAAGCTAAAGCTGCAACCACCCTGAATCAGGAGGTGCCCCTGTGGGTTACAACTTTCAAACTCCATTTCACTGTGTATGATTTAAAGAAATAAATTTTTAAATCTGTTTTGCTTTAGATCAGTGCCTCAAAAATTTAAGTGTCTTCAGCCTGAGGAATGAGACTGAAAGTATAATGTGGACAAGCTCCTTCCTTGCAACTCCAGTCTGTTTTTCTTCCAGGCAATTTTTTTTTTCTTGACTCAATTTTTTGGTAAGGTTTTTTCTTGTTTTAATCTTTTGCAGAAAAGATGTAGAAAAATAAAGAAAGAAGGAAGGAGAAAACCTCCAGTATTTAAAAATATTAAACTTGGAAGAATTGTTTGTTAAAGGACATGTCTGAATAGACAATCACTGTGCTCATTTCTCAATGTAGAAACTGTGCACAAGCTGTCACCTGGTATCCATATGAATAAAGATCTATCTGATGGGTTTAGGATTAGCTCCATAATACTGCAAAGTATTTTTATTCTTTTACAACTTTGGTGCCATCCATCCAACAAGATCATAGTAAATTTTTGTTCTGTCTTGCTGGGCTGTGGTTCTAAAATATATATTTGAATGGTTATGGATTTTTCTGAAAGTTGCATGGAAGAGCTTGTAAACATGGAATGAGCCCTCCAGAAATTACAATAATATTATGGATTTCTTTTGGCTTGTAGCTGATTTTCTCTCGTTTATAGAAAACTTGAAACAAGCAGAAGATTCAGATTCTTTCTGTCTCTACCTGTTGCTTTTCCATATTCTCTCCCACAAGTAGCAGGCTGTAGGTTGGTTGTTCCCTGTTGAAACTGTCTCTGTGTAGAAAAAAAAAAATATTTATATTACTTGATAGTGAAATAGGAGGTGAGAGGAGTGCAAATTTTGCCTGCCAGTTAACAGTTTTCTCTCATTTCGTGAGAAAGGAGGCTGCTTTTAGAAGATGCTCCAAAAAGTGGTGCTGCTGATAAAAGAACAACCTTGGAGAAAGGAACAGAAGGATCCTTTTAAAGAGTGGCAACAGGATTGTTTGTACATTGAACAACAAATAATCCAATAATGTGTCCTCAGGACAGTCTCCTGTGAGGGGCAGAGCCCAAGGGTGGTGCAGTGCTGGCACTGCTTTCCAGCAGCACCCAGAGCTGTCCAGCTGCAGCTGGGGCAAGCAGGGGAAAAACACAGCAGAAAAAGTCAGAAGTGGGGATGGGGAAGAGAGGGTGTAACAGCACTGCAATTGTCAAAATGTTCCACTGTAGGGTTTCTGTGAGATGTGAAATCGAGTCCTGTCAGATAGAGCAGAGAACAGAAAGCACTTCTTGGGTTCTTGGGTGAACCCTCATCTGTTAAGCCTCTCTGTATCCAGGGCAAGTACGTGACACTTCCTCCTCCAGTTAAGTGTGGAAAGGAAGGACTGAAGTGTGCTAAACTCTTTGAAAAAAAGATCCTCCAAGCCCACATTTCAGGAGCATGTTTCAGGCTTCTTTCTGACAGGAAGGGGGATAAAAGTTGGTTTTGTCTTCTCTCCTACTGCCTGCTGGTTAGATGTAAAGTCCTTGTCAGCTGCTGCCTGCTTGGATACAACCTGAGCATCTGAATTTTCCTTCAGTTCTGTGCAAGGGTTTAAATCCCAGTTCCCACTCTTCAGTTACTGTTGCACTTCTCGTTAGGTCATTAGTGAAATCTTTTACTTGATTAAGAACTATGCACTTTATGATGCTGCATAAGTCATCATAAAGAATAAAATCCTTAGGATCCTTATCTTTTTCCTCATGTTCCCCTTTCATCAATGGCCAGGCAAAAGAGTCCATGAGCCTTTGGGATGTAAAAATGGAACATAGCTGAAAACGTGTAAAGTTTTGTATTTATTTAAGTTGAATGTCATCCTTTCTTCAAAGAAGGCTAAGAAGGCAAGGAAGAAAAGTATAATTTATCCACTGTATTGACATTTGGGTTTGGAAAGTACAAAATTACATGAGCTGCCCCTACTATTAATATTAATAAAGTTTTAAAAAATCCTTTCACAAGGGCTTTGTGTTAATCTTACATGATTCAGCTCCTGGCTGCATAATGAAGATCTTACATATTTAATAAGCAAATTGAAGTAGTCCCAAATGAGTGAACAACATAGCGCTGTAAAAAGAAATGGGGCGGAGGGGAGGGGGAATTCTTGTCGGATGAGGTGGCTGAAAAAACACCGATCTACTGGCATTTTTGTGTCTCCTATCAAATGTCATTGTGAATTGAAAATGGAATGTCTGAAAAAAATAAGAAGCAGCAAGTTTCTATATAACCTCATGAATGTAACTCCATTGTTTCCATGAAATCATATTAAAAAGGTCATCACTCTACGTATGAAAATACCATGGCAGTTATTCTATTGCTCTTTCAATTTGGAATAGGCACTTGAATGTCATCAAAGAGAAATAGCTTATATTCTATAATTAAAAGTAGATTTTGATTCACAGTGGGGAAGATGATAAGAATGGATCCTTCCATGCCACTGATGTAGACATGCATCTTATTCAGGAATAAAAGAAACTGTCTGGAGGATGAAAGGAAAATATGATTAAATTAAAATGTCTGGGATATAAAAATGTACATGTGAAAAGACCTGAAAAAATTCCCCCTTCTTGTGGTGTTCTACAAGTAACTCCTTTGGGTAAAGCCTTTGCCATAGCAACAGATAAAACCTTTATGAGGTGCAAAGTTTTGCTAAGAAAATGAAGGCTTTCCATTCCAGTTCAGTTGATGTCTTGAAATGATAATAAGTCTGGCATAAGATTGTCATCAGTTTAGAGATGCATTTTTAAAGACTATAACAACAAAGAGTCTGCAGTGCTTTTTTCAAAGATACACATGTGTACTGTATCTTCAGCTGGAGATGGAGAGGAGAAATCAAAACTCAAATGAACTGTGGCTGTGCCCACTGCTAACAGGCTGTTACCTGTTCTTTCTCTTTCATGCTTTATCTTTTTGGATATCTTCATTGCTGTCTTTGCTTTTAGCCTCTCTATGCCTCGTACATTCTGTATTTTTCACTTTTTTTACAAATAGTTATGAATACAAGGAAGCATTGGGAAAGATCTTAACGTTAGGGTGTAACATTTCCTTGCACTTCTGCTGGCTCAGTTCTTTGCATTACATCCCTTTCTACCTCTCACTGTATTGTCTCTGTCCTCTGTGGAAAATCAGAGATCCAGGCCTTCCCTCATGCCTTGTCCTTGATTTTGTTTTTCAGTCAGCAACAGCTCTCCATGACACCTGCTCCTTCAATAGGCTTTTGCTTCTGTTCGTGGTGAGGCTCTCAATGCCTTTTTTTTTTTTTTTCCAGGATTTCAGCTCTTGCATGTTCTCAGTATTGCCTCTGTGGATAGCATAAAATTCAAATTGTCTCATTCTGTGCATTCTTATGAAGGCTCCTAAAAGCAGAGCTACAAAGGTTTTCATTATGTCATCATGCTCTTCACTGAAGGACCCCAGGCTCTTCACAAGATGCAGGCAGCTACCTCAGAGGATTGGGGTGAGTCATAACAGGATCATCTGATTGACAGTCCTGTGAGTTTCTTGGCATTTGTGCTTTTGGAATTTAAAAGGTGTCAATTATACCTTCGCATGGAGCTTTTCTTCGAACTATGCCGAAAAACACTGATTTATCTTGCCTTTTTGCCTCTACATCAGTTAGAGTGGAAATTCTCTGTGCTGCAAATTGCTGAACACTTGAACACCCCCTCTCCTTTTCCATTTTTTGTGCCCTGGGCTTCGTAGTGATTTCCCCTCTTTAGTCCCTTTTTCATTCTTCCTCGCATGAGGGATCTGTCCCGACATTGTGGCACTGGGATTGCAAGATTAGAATGGAAATGTGTGAAATGTACACCTCTGTCTATCACTCTGCAATCAGCACTCTGCACTGCTCTTTCCTGGCTGCCACCAAAACTCGGAGTTACGCTTTTATCTGCTGCTTTGCTTTTATTTTTATTTCTATCATCAGCTGGGTCCTCGAGTGCTTTTTGGACGCTGGAAGGGCAGCTGAGTTTCCTCCTCCTGTCTTTGTCTTGAGCACAGCTGCTCAAGGTCTCAGAAGTGTGGGACTGGGGAAGGCATTGAGCTGGGCATCTGTGCCAAGGAGGATTCCCACTTGCTGTCTGTGGGAATAAACGAGCTATGGGGAGAGCCAGGCAAAATTGGGCACCACCTGGGGTCATCTCATCACCCCACTCCCTGCATCACACTGTGACTGAGGCTAAACTGCAGTGCTACCACAGTCTTAAACTGGTCTGCAGAAAGTCATACCACAGGGAGGAGAGCCTATCTCAGAGTAAAATAAAATTGCAAAACTGAAAAGGATGTTTTTAACAAAAGAAATTTCAACTATTCCAACTCAAGACTTTTCTTCCTTGCAAGTGACAAAATACTCTATATACTCTTTTTTCCCCCTAAAAACCTTGAAGTATGTGATTAAACTTACTTTTCAGAGTAATTTTGGTATTAAAGCACCTTGTTTACTGCCTCTGGCACTTCATTCAAAGAGAGAAAGTAGAAAGAAAAGTGAAAGCCAAATCCATTATATGGGGGGGAATCAGTCTTTTCTTTAGAAAGCCAATTGCTTTTATTAATCGCCATATGATTTATTTTCTTCTAGCTGGTGTGTAACAGTAGGGAGAGTAAGGATGTTGATTCCTGAATCTTTTTGTCCTTCTGGTTCAGTGCAGACAAATGCACTTTGTTACCTACCTGCTTCCACATGTGGCTGCCTCTTTCTTTCAGTGTGCCCATCGTTTTTGTTGGATGTTTTGGACTGCATTGGGATTTGTATTGTTATATATATTAATAATTTGACTTTGAATTGATAACTAATATTTTTCAAGCATTTACTTTACTTCCCTTGAAGTTCAGAGCTCTGAAAAAGGGCCTTATCTCCCCACTTCCTGTAGACAATTCCCAGAAACAGAGTGAGGTAAGCAAAATGCACATCCACAGGTCTTCATTCAGTGAAAAATGTCAAGGCTGTTCAGAATCCTGTTTTCTATAGCACGTTAAACAAAGACTCCACCAATCAATCTTCTACTTTCTCAGCATCACGCTGTATGTGGATCCCAAAATCCAGTGTCTTCCAGGAAATCCAGGTCTCCAGTGTACAACAAGGATGAACTCTGAAAGTTCAGGATCCAGACCGCTGTTGTTGCTATTTTCAAAGTCCTCGAGGTGATTTACAAACCACTTACGCAAGCAGAAAAAACTCTCAGTGTTTTTTTTTTTTTTTTTAATGAGTCATGGAGGGGTCTAATGAACACACTTTAGCACAGACTGGCCATGCCTGGGCTCTCAAACACTGACCTGGGTCACCCTGGGCTGGGATCCTCCAACCCTAAGGAAAGCTCCACAGTGACAAGGGTTTCCATCCGTGGTCGGGCAGAAGTTCTTTAGAAGCACTAGGAACTGAAGCCTCTCCAGTGTCAGGACACTACTTTAATTTCTACTTCTCCTCCTGCATACATCCTCCTAGCCTTTATCTACTCATTATCTGTTATAGACTAGATTTGCAGCTAATGGCTGTAATGCTTTCCTTGCAGTTTTTCTTTATCCACAGCAGTCTGGCAGTGTTTATTCAGTGGTCTCTGCAGCAACCTCTCAGCAGCATTTGGTGTTTAGCCAGCTCTGAGCAGAGCTCAGCCCTGACCAAAATGTTCAGCAAAAGCAGGAATTCCCAGGACACTTGCCCTCCTGTGCAGCACATCTGACATCACTAATGCAATACCTTCAGCTTACTCAGTTACCCAAAGGTACAGTTTATCTCTTTGAGTAATGCCTGTGAGCTCAACACTTTTTATATTGTATTGGAGAGCCTACAAGGCTTTGAGTTTTGGTAACTGGGTCTTAGAAGTAGCAGAACTGGAAATGCATGGGTTTGTGTATTTATTTCATTTTCACTAAGAAACGGTTTATTATGGGTGATGACCTTATATTTTCTGTTCCAGATGAAATCTTTGTGGGCATCAGGTAATGAAGAGTTCATCAAAGAACAACCTGAAGTAAATCCCCTTTATTTCAGGTACCTCAGTTTGTGTCTCACCTGAAGGATTGCTAATCCCAGTGGTCAGGTTAAACTGAAAATCTAAGTGTCCTCTACATCATCAGGCCTTTCAGATTTTTTGGCTTTGTTTTTGTTTGCTTTTGCTCCACATTTTCCAATATTGTTCAGGAAAGTGAAGAAGAAAAGACAGAGTTAATTTTGTCTTCCAAATGAAAATCCCTCAGCACTGACAAAACCTGCTCTGCTTCTGCCAGGTCTCTTACAGCTTGGAAATCAAATTAGGCCCAGAATTATTACAGACACTGTTTTCTGTCAACAACCTGGAAAAAAGGAACAAACTAAACAAAACAAAACCTTAAACAAAGAGAAAAAGCTTTCTCCAGTGATCCTGGCTTCCCAATCCACCACAAGTGTTCTCACTCCAGCTCTGGTGTTCCCTGTTGCCAAGTGGCTGGAAACAGGGGCTGCAAAAAATGTTTGAAAAAGTCATTTGAAAGGGAGCAGAGAGATTGCATGCCAACTGGAAAGCATGACAGCAAGAAATCTCTGAACTTGCTTTGCCAGTGACGAGAAAAACCTCACCAGATTCACTCCAGGTTGAGCTCCCTGGGGTGGAGGAGAGGGGTTTAATCTCAGTATTTGTTAGTTTCTCAGTGTAGTGGTTTGTGCCACTGATGGCATTTTTTCACAGGCAAGACGAATGCCAGTGCTACCTTAGCTGTAGCTGCCCTCCTTGAATGTAAGAGTTGATACAGTGGGTCAGATTAAAAAGAAATTCCCTCTAGCCAAGCCTCTAGCTTTGGTCACAAGCAAATGTCTAGAGTAGATTAAGAACAGCACAAGCATGTATGACACTTCCCCCAGTGTGCTCTGAAGTGCCATGTCAATGATGATAGTTGATGGGTTCTCTGTTTTGAGTTAGTTACTTTATTGTTCAATGCATACCAACTGTTAGCGTCTATAGCATCCTCTAGCTTCATGTTCTATGAGCCTCCTACACCCTAAGGGGCAGAAAATTCCTGGTTTTCCTGTTTGTTTTCTTTTCCTGTTTGTTT
>VZSR01003282.1:12975874-12988414 GCA_013398615.1 Brachypodius melanocephalos | reverse complement strand
GAGTTGGTAAGTGTGAAGCATCCAAATGCTTTTGAAATTCAGTGAAATTTGAGGCTTTTTCTCTGAATAAATACCCGAAAACTATGAAAATAATGTAAAAAGAGGAACCTAAAATGGTCCCTAAAGTCTTAATTTAGTCTTTGGATTCTCCCAAAGAACTTTCAACTGTGCAGTTGCAAATTATACTGAGTAACACCATGGTTTTCTCTTAATCAGAAAGTGCATTGAGGTGTCTTAGTTGTACTCCATGTTTATAAAAAGATGACTGCATTTCCACTTAGTCACTCATGCACCAATATCAGGAAAATATTAAAGAAGCCAAAGAAACATGTATTTTTTCTTCTCTTTGCAGCTGTAGAGGCAAGTCTTCCAAGAGCCTGAGCTCCACTGCCTTTCTTATGGTTGAGGGTTGTTAGGCAGCAAAAGTATATTCACATCTGTAAATTTGATTTGTCTGGCTCTTCTAAGGCAAGAGAAGAGTGGTTTGCCACCTTTGCTTCATGTGAACAGATCTGTGGGAAAGCCTGGCAAGGCTCTTACATCTTTGAGATGCAAAAGAAGATTTTACCTGCAGACTTGATGTTGATTCTAGGATGAGTTTATGCAGAAAGGAGTCCTGTCCCCATTACATCTGCATTGAATATCTCCCCTTAGGCAACAAGGGACTCACTGGAACCAAAGGTTGTGACCTTCCTTGCAAACACACCCAGAGGCAATAATGAGGGGCCAACAGTTAAACTATTAATGTTTTTTCAGCTTTTCTTCTCCTCCAATGTTGTCAGAGTCTCCAAAGCAATTTTTTCATGCTGATCCTTTTGAAAACGTCTGTGTGCTGGGGAAGACCTGTGAATAGCTGCCCAGTGCTTCCTTCCTCAGAGCTGCTGGGAATTCCTTCCTATTGCACTAACAGCCAGAAAATTGTGGAGTTTTTTGGTTTTGTTGTTGATATTTGAGTTTGTTTTTTTTTAAATTAAATGTTGCTCCCGGGGCATTTCATGTATGCAGTCCTTCAAAGTTTACAGTGCTGGTGGAATGGCTAAATGCTGAGCCAGCCTCCCTGTTGTCAAACCAGAGCACAGCCTTACAAAGTGAGCCTGGTGTTGTTTCCTTTCCTATCTCCATTGATTTGTGAATCCATACTCATCAGAAGGTGTGATTTTTTGTCCTTGTTTCTCACACTTCCCCTGAGCTAACTGTGACTGTTATTGTGTTTTGAATTTGGCTTCAGGTTCCAACTGAGATTTTATATCTCTGATACCGAGTGTGAACTTGAAGAAGAAGAAAAAAAAAAAAAAAAAAAAGAGAGAGAGAAGAAAAAAGCTGATTTATGATGTCTGTGAGTCTTCTTGTACTCTGAGGTGGCTTTCTAGCCTGGTCTATACACCTCTTCCCTTCCTGATTTACGTCTTTTAATCCCACCAGTAAATAACCATTGCATTTTATTTGGTGAGCATGGATTGGAAGGTGAGGGGATAGGAGAGTTCATCTGCTCTGTAACCCAGCCCATGGAACAACTCTTCTCTCACTGAGCTGCAGACTGGGATGTACCCTTGGCTCACCACACCATGATACATCTTTTTGCTTACAGAAAATAAAGAAGAGTGAGGAAGAGATGAAGGAAAGCTGAAATGCAGGAGCAGGAATTTTTGGGATTGTTTCCCACAGGCTTCCTCTGCTTGATGCCTCCATTTCTCTACAAATATGAAAAATATTGTAGAAAATGTGAAATTCAGGTAAGCAGCAGGCTGAAATCTGCCTCAGATGTGGAACTTAAAGAGGGCTCTACATTTGGGGTGGTGAGCTGTTATGGGGGGAAACAAAGTACTGAACGAGGAATGATCAGGTATGGAACCTTAGGAAAACCTTAAGGTTTATCCTTATCGATTAAAAAAATATATATATTTATACTCTGTATTCTGCCTGGAAATCCTAGGCTCGATTCACATCTCTAAGTATGGAATATAAAGAAGCCAGAATTTCTTGTCTAATTTCTTGAGCTGACACAGGATCTTCACTATTCCAGTTCCCTTTAGTCTAAAATTGAAATAATCTATCTTCTAAGAGACAGCATGCTGATGATTTGTTTCATATCTCACTCTAAAAATGACATATTATTATGAATCTGTCCCTTCTTGCAACGAGTGTGTGATGATAAGGAATCACTGTGCCTTTAAAGCAAAGGCAAAACGTGAACAGTTGCTCCTTTGGAATTGATGAGTTAACCTGGATTTTTTTTTTTTTTTTTTTTTTTTTTTTTTTTTTTTTTTTTTGGTATGCCAGGCTATCCAGACTGAGAAACTCATAATAAATTGCTACCATTATATTTTTCCGAGCCTTCTTGTTACAGAACTGCTTTGAAAGGTTAATTGTCAAACTTTAGGTTGGGATTGCATAATGTACTTCAAAACTCCATAATTTTACTGAAGTATTAGCATAAATATAGTGGGTGATAAAAAGAGTTGTTTTTCATTTTTTTTTTTTTTGAAAGGCTGAGCTCATATCATTATTCATGACTGAGTAAATAGGTTTTTATTCCAGGATACTAACAGCACTATAAATACTCATTTTAAGGTTTATGAATCTCACCTGGGTCTCACTAAAGTAGATGGAAAGGTATATCTTGATATACATGTTCTTGGGATAATATTCTTTACCTGGGATGACTGCAATTCACCTTTCCTTGGTCGTTTAGGGCAGCATTTTTAAAACTCTCACAAAAGAATTAAGTATGAAAGCAGATGGTGTTTAAGCAAATGCTTGTGTTCTCTTCTCCTCCCCTCTGCTGAAGTGGTGGAAGAATTGTACAAATTACACTGATTGTTGCCTGCCCTGCCCCATCTATCAGAAAGACATTATAAGACAGATTTTTTTTATAAAGTCCTTAGAAATTTATCAAGGGAAAAGTGTTATGCAAGAATGAGATTAAAAAAAAAAGTATTGTTGTTCCTATTTGTTTTCATTTTTCTGTAACATTGTGTACAGACCTGTGTCTTCTGAGCACAAGAACTCAGCTGGACAAAGCCACCTTCCAAATTTCGTCTTGTATTGACTGCAACAAAAATGTTTCAAAAGGTGAGGATAATAAGGAGCACTGACTCTCAAAATGTCCTGGAACAGATTGCTTAGAAAGGCCGTGAATGTTCCATCATTGAGCATTTTGGAGGAAAGGGCAGAGAAACATCCATCACAAAGGAAGACACTCTCTTGGGAAAGGGCAGCAGAGTACAGAGAAAGTTGAGTTCCTTCCTAACAGGGGTTTTTTGTTGGTTTTTTGTTTTTTTTTTTTAATTGATTCCAATAGTTTGAGGCAAAATAACAGCAGGTTAATAACCAGGGCCATTCTTTTCCTCAAGCTTATGTTATTTTTGATGGTACCAATTCCAGAATTTGGGAAATATTTGATGGCAGCTGTTCCTGTGGAATAACAGCATTGCAAAGAGTGATTCCACACTCTGCTTCTAATAGCACTGAACAGGATCATCAGTCACTGTTCAGGGTGTCTGCTCTACCGCTGCTCACCAGAGAGGAGGGAATTACAAAGGATACAGAGAAGAACCCATCAGGGAAAGTCACTGCTGTCATTGCCAGATTCTTTTATTAGGCTTTGCAGAAGTCAGGCTGTGTGTCTCTGAATCACGGTGATGCACAGCACTGGATGTCCAGCAAACAGGAATACCTGGGCACCTCCAGCACTGCCAATTGCTCCAGCCATGCAGCTGGGGCTGGATGGAGCCTCAGCTCCTCCTTTTCCTCATGTTGTGTCCAGCACACCAAAGTTACCACTGACACAGGACTTAGCTGTAGCAGAGGAAGTTGGGTGCAGCTGGGTTCCCTGAGAGAAAAGTCATCTTGAACTTGATCATTCCTTTTTGCTGGGAGTTGCAAAAATTTGTCTGCTCCTTTTCTTGAACCAGACTGCAGGGTGCCCTAGATAATATCTAAAATCAATTAAGAATGTAATATATGTATGTATGCACGTACATATATGTATATATGTGTATATATATTATATACATATGTCCACATACAAAATACAGAAATATAATAGTGTGTGTATCTACGTGTACCTAGTGAAGACACAGTAAACAGATGTATAAGCCAAGCAAGTAATAAATTAAGTTTATGTTAGTTTTGGACAGCGCTTTCCTGGCAGGGGAATTCCTATAGATCATTCTGTCACTGGACTATGGTCAGGAGTTGGCTGCATCTCTGAAAAAGTCTTCTGCAGAATGTTGTCTTCTGCAGATAAAAGTGAGTGGCTATTTCTGTAAAGGAATTTTGTCTCTCTGAGCACAGTTTCAGGACACAGCTGCATTTACGTGAACCTTGTTATAGCATTTCTTAGATCATACCAGAGAGACTTATGACCTTCATAAAGCCAAGAAGGACAAACATTGCTGCTTTAAAAGCTTTTAGGAACTGATCATTTTTCATGCCCACTTGTCTCTGGCAGTTATAGTAAATTTGCTGTTCTCTGCATGGCTCCAAGATACACTTTCCCTTATTACAGAACCACAACAAAAAATACTGTAGTAATATATGATTCTGGCTTCAAATGCAGTTGTACTGCTTTGGTTCATTTCCATTTAACTTAGTAGTATTAGCTACACACCAGTGGTTCTTCTGCCTCTAAAAGGTGACATCTAGAAATTCACAGAAAAGGAGTTGTTTTTAATGTACAGCTTTCTTAGACCCAGATGTCCCTAGAAGTATTATTTTTGCTATAGTAGTAGGTGCTCACCATGATCCAGAATCCTGTTTTGCTTTGCTGTGTGTATTTCTTAAGGAACAAGACCATTGAGTCTCAAACAGTGTATGATTTCTACCATTTTCATAATTATTATTATTAATTACCTAAGCAGCACAATGGTTCCCAACTCTAGGATTTATCAGGCCCAAAGTGAATTGACAAACAGAAAACATTACTGCCACAGAAACAGGAATCCAAAGGATTTACCTGGACCTGCTGAGCTGTGTGCTATACAAACAGAAAAAATGCTCTTCTGACACCAAATATCTTATTAATTAAATGTAAGTCAAGATAAAAGGTGCAGACTTTTTGGAAACAAAGGTAGAGTTGTGATAAGCTCTCCTGAAAGTTCAACCTCAAGGAGAGCTGAGTCTTGCTTGATCTTTCTTATCAGTGCTGTGATATAAATAATTGACACTTTGCTAGAAAGTGTCCTTCAGGTAGAAATATGCAGTCAATTAAGATGTCCTTCAAATTGTCATTCTCTTTAATAGTTTCCAAAAACAGTATTTGTGTTCCCCTTTTTATTAAAGGCAAGAGAGAATTAAAAAAAAAAAAACAATCACAAAGTTAACTGTGCAATAATTCCTGGATGTTTGTTTTGAGATGATTTGGCATGTTTCAGTTTGTTCATGTAGAAGTGGAATATGTTTTTTTCCCAGGTGGCCATTTCAAGGGTTTCTGGCATCAAGTCTGCAAGGTGATATGGGCCCAGGTTTCCCTAAAAATGGCTCAGTTTCTGAATAGAGTTTAATAGCTCAAAATGGAGATTGGAAACAGAATATCCTCCTGTAGGGATTTTCACAGATCTTGGTCAAAGGCAGTAATATTTGTTTTTATTGATATTAACCAATCAGACAACTTAAAAATATCCTCCCTCTGGAACAGAAGTCTGTAGAGCACTTAAAAATCCCAATTTATCAAAGGAACAAAGAGCAGGTAATTTACTCTTAATTTTGATAGCAATTACCCTTAAAGTTTTTCTAACACAGATATATCAACGTTAGAAGATAGTTCAATATACTAACAGAGAAACGGGAAAAAATGTAAATAGCTTTACTTTTTTTTTTTTTTTTAATAGGGGAAGAAGGACAAGATCGCAGGAAACACAGGAAAAACTTAAATTATTTTGGAGAGCTGTCTTAGCATAACAGAGGGGATGATATGCAGCTAAATGTCACATGAGAATGTAGTCTCTGTGTTCATAGTGCTGTGCTGTTTGTGACGGACCTGCCCACCATGGTGGGTTCCTGGGTTGATCAAAGTCCCAAAAAATAGATTCATCCCCTGGAGAGGCATCAGTGGAAGAGATTCTTGCCAGCCAAAGATGTAGAAGAACTGACTTAGGCAGTGGAAGTCAAGATCTAGGGAATTTGTAAGACTTCAAGAAGGAAAAAAACCCCAAGATGCTAAACAAAACAGCCTCAAATGTGCAGGCAATTCTATTTCAGAAACCAAAGCTGAGCATTTCTATGAACTGTGATGCTACAAATACTGCAAGATTTGCGACGAATTGTTGAGAGCTGGTAAGACTGCAAGTTTTGGAATTAAAGGAAGTGAGACCTATGCCATATGAACCTTCCCTGAAAGCTCATTGTCACTGTCACTGACACTATACTACATGAGGGAGGAGAAAACATCCCATGGTGTTTTTTGTGTTTTTTTTTCCCACAGACCTATTCTGGAGTTCAATTATGATGATTCACAACATGGTATCAAACATTAGAGTTCTTTACAACATCTGGAAAATACTGACTGGAAAATTAGGAGGAGATTAATGTTCCTTCTGATATTTTTATCCTCTTCACGCCTCATCATCATGCCCACTGTACCATGAGATCAACACTATTAGATATCTTTGAAATATGCTCACCAGCAGAATGTGATATTCAGGCTGAGGTAAGAAGATAAGAGCAACTGACCTGCAAGATTAAGGTGATGAATTAGACATCCAGCAGGACACCTTTGTTCTAAATAAGTGAGGTATGAATCCATGATGCATAGTTGTGTTGACTTCTCCTCAGCTGAACCGTAATTCATAAAAACTACAGAGAGTATTTTGTTTCTGACTGCTCAGGGTTCATGTGACAATGAATAATATTGGTCAACACAGAAGATAGAGGGAAAGAAATAACGTTAAGTAAACAAAATTAAAACAATTAATAACTAATGTATATATAAATTGCATAGTATATAATAATGTAGTATATAAAATAATATATATGTCATATATGTCTATAAGTAATATCTGTTTGATAGAGACTAGATTTATAGATGCCTATTCAATATATTTATGTATATAAAATTTATGCATGTAGCCTATGCAAAGCAGAATATTTGCTTGTACATGTATACATATATATGCATATATACATATATATGTATATATGTGTAGATAGCTAAGATGTAGATATAGATATAAAAGTATGTGAAAATCCAAATAACCCATTGTCCATCTTCTTTGAGAAGTAACTCAAGAAGTAATTGGCTCAAAATGCAGCTTGATAGGTTAGGGCTTAGCAAAAATCCTGACAATTACGCTCATGGATCATATGGAATAAAATAGTTTATGCTGTCAAAAATGAGCATGAACAGCTGCTGGTCATGATATAGATACATTTTATCCTTAAGATTGCCTTTCAGCATCCTGCCAGCCTTATGATAATACATCCTTCCAAACTTTTAAACTCCAGACATCAGTAATGTGTTCAATTGAAGTGGTGCAGGGTTGAAAGGACATATTGCTTCTTTGGGTTTATATATTATATATATATAAAGGGGCTATCTAATGAAGAACATGCTCCTCTCCCCAGCAGAGTTAGTCATTGTAGGATTTATCCATATGATATAAAACAGCACCTAAGCTTAAGTGACATCATGAAAGTGAAATTAAAGGTGAAAATGGTCAGCACTACTGGGACAAGGTGGGGCAGGAAAAAGCCAAATAGCCAGGTATGTTTGTGCTAATGATTAAGTGTTCCAGTCAACATAGGTTTTAATATGACAGTGGGAAAAATCTAAGAAGTTTTCTTCTTTCTATCAACTCCTCGTTATTTATTCCTCAGAATTTCTGCTATGCAAGCACATAGAGGGTAACTAATGCATCTTTTTTATGACCATCTCCAGGATTTGTGAAGTGATATTGCAGGACTTTCGGGATCAGATAAAAAGGAAGTGGTTTGGAAAAGGCACCACTAAATAAATGCATTCTAAAATAAATATTGAGTAATTCAATCATCAGAATATATGAAGAGAATAAGCTCTAAAGTGAAACACAGTGACCAAAGAAATTAGTGGAGCCAAGTTGCTAAGCAGAGATAAATAGGGGTCTAATTGGTTTTATACATCTCAATTGAGGTACTTATTCATGTGCAAAAAATTCACAACATTAAAAATAATTTGATTTAGAAATTGTTTTCATGGAAAGCATTTGGTATGAAGCTCCTCTATCAACGTAATATAATGACAGCAGAAGAGAAGAGATTTCCAATTAAACACTTGAAATCTTCATATCCATAAATTAGTTGGAAGGCAATAGAGTTTGTATGAACTGTGACTCTGAATGGGAAAATATGTTCTCTTCAGAAAAGTCATGCAATTGAATGGCATAAACATGATCTGCAAATTCTGATAGGTCAGTACTTAGCTTTGTAGTTAAATGAGAATTGTGCTTTCTAATATGTTAAGCTGCTGACTTCTACTGGAGGATATCAAAGTAGCCTCAAATATTTGGGTGACTCAGAAGCAACAGAGGTATCAGAATCACAGAATATGCTGAGTGAGTTGAAAGGGATCCAAAAAAGATCACTGAGTCCAACTTCTGGCCCTGCAAACCCATGCCTCATTAACTACCTCTTTGGAACTACTTTTTATCAGTCAAAATTAGTTTGGACTGCCATTACCCAGGACTTTCCAACCTCAGACAGATAAAACAAATAACCTAGTAGCTAGATTATCCAGTATCATGCCCTAGTTTTTTACTCCTGTTTTGCTCTTACCTAATTCTTGCTGCTCAGAGAGACAAGAGGGGTGAGAGCAACATATTTAATAGCTGACATATTCCAGCTGGTGATGGATTGGAGCTTCGGACCTGTCCAGCTCAAGATGGAATTTAACATGGATGTCTGACCTGATAGGGTCATTGGTTGGTAGAGTTTTCAAGGTGACATCTCCTCTCTATGTGAGGAGTCTCAGCTGGTCAACATCCTTCAAAACATTAGCAAGGACCAAGAGCACTGGTTCCAACAATTTTGGCCTCATTGACTGGGTCCATGTGGGCCACATGATGGAGGGACAGGCCCAAATGAGTAACTTCAGAAAATAAGAGTTTAGGGCAGGTTTCATAGGGAATTCAAACTCCAGCTTTGGGTTATATGTTTCCAGCCTGACTGCTTTTATTTCTCATAAAGAATGCTGTGGGCACAAGAACCCTGTATTTGTTGTGGCTTTGTAAAGACACCTAAAAAACACATAAAATTTGGCCAGAATACTGAGAAAATGCTTAAAGCATTAGTTCAGTAATGCATTTGGTAAATCAATTGACGATTAAATCAGAGACTGGCCTTCTATATTCTCAGAAAGAAACAAGAAACTCATGGGCGCTGCTGTTTGCTGCAATTTAATGAAACATGCATAATTCAATGAAAAGAAAAGACAAAAAGATATGTCACATATCATCAAATTTTGAGTTTTGAAATACTAAGCTTTAATCAAAATTGTATTTCAGTAAATTGAAGGTTGCTACAGTTCAGATAAAAAATAATATAGAAGGTTTCTTCCTAAATGGAAATTAAGCCCGTTTCATACCCTTCTAACAAAGTTTTGAAATATATATTTTGTTTCTCAAAACAAGGTTTTGTGTTTTAACTGACACAACGATCCTTGAATGTTCTGAACATACATGTAATAATGTCTATCTCCTATATAATTTTTGTCAAACTTAATGTCATAAAGTCCATTAGTAAGGAAAAGGAGTGGAGAACCATTTCTGAAAGATCTGTGTGATGAATGCTGAATGACAGCTACTCAGGAAAACAAAGAACTTCTTGTTTTTTAATGAAAATCAAAATCATCAGATTGCTAGCTTTGCTAAAGAGGGTTGTCATTTAGTACTCAGTCCAGACAAAAAGAATATAAAGTTGAGAGTTTTATGATTGAGGTAAAGACATGGTCTGATTCACCACACCTCACTTTGGAGTTTTGAATTCTGAACAGCAGAGGTTTTTCCCTGAATGAAGAGAGTAAGTATTTTTGTGAGATGAAAAGCCACTTACCCATCTCTTTCCCTAATAGGAAGTATCCAGGGTTGGTGGCTGAATTACTTCCCTGGGCATCCTCTTCCCATGCTTGAAAACCCTTTCAATGAAGAAATTTTTCCCAATGTTCAATCTAAATCTCCCTTGGTGCAACTTGAGACTGTTTCCTCTTGTCCTATTTCTTTTTGCTGGTGAGAAGTGATGACCCTCACCTGGCTACAATCTCCTTTCCTGTAGAGAGTGATCAGCTCACCCCCGAGCCTCCTTTTCTCCAGGCTAAACACCCCCAGCTCCCTCAGCAGCTCCTCATAGGATCTGTGCTCCAGACCCTCCACCAGCTTTGTTGCTCTTTGGACATCTTCAGGAATGGACATGAAGCCAAAGAGCAAAGAAAACCATCCTCTGTGCTGAAACACTGCAAACTTGCTCTCAGGAAGCATAAGGGAGGGAATGTGTGTCATCCAGGAAAGAGAGCAGGGAACAAAATACTTGGAAAAAGTCGTCAACCCCCATGGCACAACAGGTGACTGCTCTGCTTTCTGCCAGGGAGCTGTTTCAGGAAGGTTTAGCATCCTGCTTGGAGTCAGCTATCAAAAATTATCAGTTTGAGATTATTTTTTAATTGTTTTTATTACATGTTCCCAGTCAAAGGCAGCAAAGGGCAGAGACTGTCCCAAAGTCTGGGAGTCGGTGCAAGAATTTCAACTTTCTATACGTTAGCTTTGATATTTCTCTTCCCTCTGATTTCTGGGCTTCATACCAGAGAAGCAATCAGCAGAAAACCAGTTAATTTGACCACAGAAAGAAATAACTCAATACTCTAAATTTTTCTAACCTGTCCACCTTCAATTTCCAGCAACAAGGGAGTGTGACCCCCTTTGGGAGTCTGTTCCCTTTGCTTGAGTTAACACAGTACAGTCAATTTTCCCACTCACGTTTCACACAGAAGGCTATTTCCCAGCTGCTAGAAGTAGATACTTAGCTGCTTTTAAAACTTGATGAGTTCTGTAATTGAAACACTAAGTTATTCTGTGCACAAAAAATCTCAATCAGTTGCTGCTTACACAACTGATGCCAAACTTTTGGGTTTGTGGTATTTTACTTCTTTTTCTATTGAAAACTTTACAGAAAACTGAATTTTTCTTCAAGTAGAGGAAAAACACCCACCTTTTTTCCTACTTTGATAGCCCTAGAGGATATATTTTTTCTATGATCATGTTGAAATGACATACTTTGGTCTATTGCTTAAAATGAGCAGATTTTATGTTGAATGTATTCTACATGATCAGAGTTATTTTGAACTGCAAGAATGTTGTATAGGATCTGGAGTTAATAATGAACATGCTGTTTACCAGAATTAATGCTCACAGCTAGAGAAGTTTACAGGTGAGTTTAGACCTGCTATATTGAACAGGGCACACACTTTTTAAAACTGCTCTTGAAATACAAAATAACGTTAACAGCTGTTTGCACATTTATATGTTTTTATCTTCCAGTGTGAAATCTTCTGGATCTCCTGATCTCTGAAGCTGGCTAAGAAATAATTAGATAATGTTTTTAGAAAGTGTGTCTTTAAAAGTTTTCAAGATATTGGAATAAATGAGCCACTTATAAAACATTATACAGTCTAAAGCCATTGACTTTTGAATATACTATATCAAATAATTTATAATCTTTCTTGAGGGTATATGTTAATTTTCTTTTAAGAACTACAGCCCAACTTCTTAAAGGCATTTTACTTTCTAATTCTCAGGGAGATCAGTGTGGATTAGGGACTTAAATTGGCATTAGACTTTTAAATAATTTAAAGAATCTGAATATAGTCTCTTAACCACAATGGCATTTACAGCAATTAAGAAAAATAATACTCAAATTATAAGTATAAAGTAGTTTTCTACTGACTGAAGCATATCTGTCAATACACTAAAGGCAATCCCCCAAATCTGGGGACACCCAGCTGTTTATTGAAATTGTTGTATGTGAGAAGCAAGAGGACTGAGCCATGGCCAACACCTGGGTAGAGGTTACCTGATAAGAAATGGAGAAATCCTTCAGTTGCTGTCTGCTGGCTCCTGAGGGATCCAGTGAATGTCACCAATGCTGTCCAGCCAGACCCTAGCACTGTATCTTGTCCATGTTGACAAATGGATTAGGTCACATGTCCTGATCCCAGTACAGGACATCTACTTGTCCCATCTTCCCATAACTTCATCCAAATGCTGCATTCCATTTTGGTTTCGTGTTGTTTTCTTGACCCTTAAAATATTTACTACGTGCTGCCAAGTGACAGTTTTCTTCTCTCCCAAAGGTGGCTGCATTCATCTCTGTGGTGGCTGGAATCATCCTTGGGCAACTTTCCTGTCCATAAAATGCTCATGGGCACTCAGATGAAGGTGATGGATGTGGTCTACAGGGAAGAGAGTATTTCCCTCCTGCCTGGCTGACACAGGTGGCTGAATTAGGTCAGATGGTGTAAGTATACATATATACACACACACACACTATATATATGTGTGTGTGTAAAACATATATATA
>VZSR01003282.1:12896608-12965665 GCA_013398615.1 Brachypodius melanocephalos | reverse complement strand
ATATGTTTGGTTTCAGATCCAGGACCATCTCCTTTTAGTCTGCAGCTTCTTTAACTTAATGGTGTTGAGGAGCCTCTGGATCACATTGTAAGGATCCCGCACAACAGTCTGCTCTGGGAAAAAAAAATCCTTTCTTGGAGTAATTATTGCAATATTCACTGAACCCTTGCCAGTGTTGGTAGGGGAAACAGAACCTCAACATCATCTCTTCCCTGTCACTTTTTAAATGGTCTCCTCCCAGTTGGAAGCAGATTTCTTTCTTCACAACAGCTTGCAGCCTTTTAGGAGGATGGAGTGAACGAATAAAGGAAGATTTTTGCTAAACCGTTTGGGGCTGAGGTGCTTCTCCATCCTGGGCACCAGCAGTAATAGGAAGCAGAGCTGATGTCTATGCCAGGAAGCTCCTTCCTGATGCATGAGCATTTGTAGCAGATTCTTAAATCATATTACTGATCCCCCATCAGTGGTTTGGTTTGCAGGATGGTTTGGCCCCCATCACTCCAGAGGTCTGAAAACATTTTTTTAGAGAAGAGTGCCTTCAGATAGGCAATTCTGATAGCCAAGCAGGAAAAGGGCTGCTGCACGGCAGGAAAGGGATTGAGCTGCTCTTCCCATTGCCTTGGCAATAGGACAAACTGTAATAGGCTTAAACTGAGGTAAAGGGTGTTTAATTTAGGCTTTGAGAAAGGAAGAGAAATTATCTCAAGATAATAAGAGGTAGATACAGACATCGCCAGCATGGGGGTTTTGAAAAACTGTATGACCTTGTATGGCTGCTTTTTATGATTACTTGGAGGCCAACAGGTATAGAAAATAAGCACTGACTGCAGCTGCCTGGTACTTACACTGTAGGGAAAAAGCAAAGTGCCACAGCTGACTCCAGCAGGGCTCCTGCCTTTCTTTCACAGCAGTGTTCACTTGATGGTATTTGCCTGTATACATTTGCCCATGAGCCTTTGGTTGAAGGAACAAAGCTTCAACATAAAACACCTGCTACTCGTGAAAGTTGAAAAAGAGGCTTTTTCTTTTCTTTTTTTTTTTTTTCTCATTAATTCTGCCTGATGATAGAAAAGGAGAGCAGGCTCTGAGGAAGATGATTTGACCACAGCCCACAATGATATCTTGCCCCCTCTTCCAGACCTTGCTAACTAGCCATAAACTGTAATAAATGAAGTTTTGTCAGTCTGCCAAATAGATATATGCATTTCCATTACACGAGTGCAATTATTTAATGTAAACTCTGAATAATATTTTTTAACTCATCATCTTCCTACTCAAGAAGAAAGAAGCAAAATGCATTGAAAAAAATACCAAAAAAGCCCAAACACCCCCAAATCATGGGAGTGACTAAAGCACCCACTTAAGGTGTTAAAGAAAGAAAAGTTTTCTCTCTCCACTCAGAAAAATAAAAGTTAATTAACATTGACATTTCCAGACTGCAAACCATGCAAACTTAATTTCCAAGGTCTGGATTAAAGAGAAAATTGTAGATTATACTGTCCTTACAAACCTTTGTAAGGTTACTGCTCCCACTATATTAGCTATGAAGAAAGTCTGAAAGATTTACACAGTTCTGTCTTGCATTTTTTTTTTCCAAGTAAAACAGCTCAGTACAGAATTAATTGTTACTTGAGGTTTTATCCCCAGCTGGGACTGGGCAGCATTTCTAACCAGAACCAGGGCGTATCTGCAAACACAATTTTTAGTCAGCCCACCAGCATTAATGAGTCATGTCAGGGATGTGGATGATGACCAGATTTCCTCTGACATTAACTTTTAGCTATAGCTGAAATCAATAAATCAATGGCATCATCCAGTGAGCCGTGTTGGCTTAGAGTTAACATGTAAAAACCTGAAAATTTGTTTACCCATAATCAGCACTTTTCAGTGTTCATTCAGCTAGAAGATAAAATAAAAACACAAGAGGAGGCATTTGTCTTCGACACAAAATCATACAAAAAGTCTTTTTTTATTAAATATACATTACTTACAGTTTAAGTCTTTCTTCTGTACAACAGTAACCATAGAAAACGAAAGAAGCTAAGGCTAAATTTTTTCAATCCCTTAACAGGGTATTAAGACATGTTACATTGTCTACAAAACTGACTTAGACTGAGGCAACGTCCTGTGGAATTCCCTTTAGAAAACCAGATAGTGAAAGGGGAATATTCTAAATCTCCATTTTGCTTTTTACTGTAACTGAGAGACTCTTGCTTTACCCTTGGACAAACCATTAAAAAAATTTCTTTTCTTTTTTTGCTTTGCTAATAAAATGAACAGAGCTCTGAGAGGTTTATTTAATACAATCTGAGTAGAACAAAGTAAAATGAATGATGAAGGGCTCATCAGTAGAAAGAACCAATTTTTTTGTTATTACAAATACTTAATAGTGGCTGTCATTTTGCCTTTTTTTTTTTTTTCTTTTTAGAGTGCTTTTATCCATTAAAATCCCATAAAATCCTCCCAGTGTTAGTGGATGAGCTCCTGAGTTGCTTGACAAGACACCACCCACAGACCAACCTTCCCCAAACACAAATTTTTAGAAACTCCTGAAGGTGATTTAAGCCATATCATGGCCTTTGTGGAGCTAAAGCTCATTGCCTTATCCCAAATTTTATCCATAGTTCTGCTAGAAAACAACACAATTCCTGTGAATGCAACTTTCGTTTACAGCAGTAAGGGATGACAAATACAAGGTCCTGACTTGGATTCGTGTATGTCAGCCTCAGTTTGCAGAAGATCATCAAAGCAAGAGCAATGTGAGGCTAAATTCATCTGTGATGTATCTACATTGACCTAAACAGGATTACAACCAGGTCTGAAGCTGTCTCTGTTTCTTTCACAAAGGGGATTTCAAAGCAGGTGAGGTGAGACAGAGTTCAGGTTCTCACTGTCATTGAGATACAATAGTCTATGTTACAGATTTCATTTGCAAAAATCACAGAGTAGAGATTTTTATGACTGGGTGTCTGAATAAAAAAACGTACCTGTTTGCTTTCCTGAGCTCCTGAAACTTCAATTCCACTGTGTTGTGAATGGAAAGTGAGGCTGTGACTGGCTGTATCTAAGCCTTACCTAAGAAACAATCCTTCTTTCTTGACACCTTGGGTGCTGCATTGGCAGCAATGACAAAACACATCAGAAAAGGGGGTGCCTTAAGGATGCAAGAAGGAGCTGTAAAGAGCATGCAAAAATGAGGAAATAATTTCCCACGCAGAATTTGTTCCAAATGGACTCTATTTAGGGCTGTGGGATTGAAATTTGTGAAGAGAGTTATGACTAGCACATCAAAAAGTAAGTGGTGTTGCAATGTGAACAGCAGCCAGTAGATTAGAAAAAAGCTGCCACAAGCATCCTAAACAAGGGAGTGGAAAGTCTCTAAGCAAACACCATTCTTTGGATTACCTGTTGTACCCAACATTTGATTAATGTTATGATTATTTGAGGGAAACCATCCCCAGTTCTCCTTTGGGTTACCCAGGAGAGCTCCAGTGATCTAACCAGGGAAATTCACATCTGGTATCAGCCAGAGCTTTGAAATCCTCCCCATGTTTGAAGCACATCTCTGATACTTTACAGATCATCAGGACAACTAAGCAGCAATTCATTCCATGGCAAAACCCAACCACTGAAAAATACCTGAGAGCCTCACATCCACCTCATGGTTACCATGCATGGCTTCAAACAGTGAACATTTTCCAAGAGCTTTTGCCTCCTTCACTGCCCCACCACAATGGTAATTTGAAGTGTTAATGTCCTCTTTTCCCCTCAGAGGTCATCGGCTTGAGGTGACTACATTTCCACGATGGAGTGCAGTCTCCTTTCTGGTTGAACACCCAGCAGGTATTTTGGTTTCTGTCACTGCCAGGAGTAAAATCATAATCTTAATTTCAGTTGTGAAACAAGCTCCTCTGACTCCTACCAGCAACTTGATAGCTCCACATGTTAAAGAAAAAAGAGGGATGAAGAAAACAGAGGTGAACTAGATATGGAGTGACACTGTCAACACAAACTGTTGCCTTAATCCTTCCTTAGCTCGGCTTGTAGACTCAGCACATTACAAACAACAAACAACGAGCTTACAAATTACAAGAGTTTGCCAGAAAGTGTGCTTTTCTTCTAATTTTTGTCTTTGTCAGAGTAACAGTGCAAAAGATCACAAAAATAAGTACCAACACACTGAAATATTCAAACTCTCTATATGCGTGTCTTGAAATAAACAGTGAAAGAAAAAAGCTGCTTCAGACCCAAAAGAAGAACGTGTTTAGAAGTTTCATGTAGAACAGTAGCAGGGAGGAGGGGGATGCCCACACTGAAAAAGGACATAAAGAACTTTCCACTGGGAAAAAAATTGCAGCAAACTGCAGAATCCAAGACAACAAATCATGCTTTGAAGCTGTGACGGCCACCTGTGAAGGAAACCACCAAAAACTTCAAGGGCATGGTGCAAATCTAGCTGTAGTGAAGCAAGAGGCCTCCCACCAACCTCTGAAGACTCTGGATAAGGCCCTTGGTTTGACAGAGGTGTAATTATATCACTTGTTGTGTTGGATAGATAGGCATTAAAAAATGCATGAAAGCTTTGAAATAGCACTCACAAGGTCTCAGACTTTGCTCAAGTCTTTTACAAAGTGTTTCTTTCTGAAAAATAAAATAGAAAAACCCCTCCTTTGTGTCTGAAAAAACAGCAGTGCAGCAGAATAATTGAAACTGGTCTTGTTTGGGGTAAACTTTGTGTAGGTGAGAGCAACAGACAATGGCATGAGATGGTGGACCACAAAGAGGTCAAGTTCTGCCTCCTCTACACTCTTGTTAATTTGAATTGGAGGATGCATGTCAACTGACTGGCTTCCCTACAGACGGATTTTGTTCTGAAGATGGGATTTATTTTTTCAGGGATTCATTTCATTGAGAATTTAGGGGTTCTGGATGGCACCTTACTATAATTTGAAAGGGCAGCAAGTATCAGACATAGCTACTTGAGGTTAACAGATGTCAGGATATGACAGGCCGGAGACTTACATCATTCCTGGAGCTGCAGAGATACTCCAGTATCATCCCAAATGGCACCAGACATGTAGAAAGGCATCTGAGGGGGCTGAGCTAGATTTAGATTCAGAAATGTGTGGGTCTGGCTTCCTGTGTGCTATCTGCCAAATCTCCCAAGTGAGGCAAAATATGGATGTTGGATCTAGAACAGACTGAAAGGAGAATTATCCACTTCCCCGCAGATTACTGATCAGATTGTCACTTTACTCATCAAAATCCCATAAAATCCTTCTATAGTGGGTGGGCTCAAAGCAGTACTTTGAAACTCAATTTTCATATATTTGGCTACAAAGAGATGTATACATTTACTAGGCAGAGATGTTTAGTGTAATTTTAGATGCAAGCTGTCATTCCTTGACCCCAACTGTAACCTCAATTGAAAAAAAAAAAAGTCACTTGTAATACCTCTAGAGGTGTGTCTACTGGATCTTCAAAACTATTGTAAAATTTGGATTCATAGGCAAATTCTGCTATAAGTAACTTATCTGTTGCCAGGAAACCACCCTATCTTTATAATCAATGGAGAGAGAGAAAGAGGCATCTCTAGTGATTCATTTAATCCTACAGGATGTTTGAGACATTTGCCCTGTCCTCACCAGGCACAGGATTGGACAGGATTGGATGACAGTTGTAAAACAGGCAGTCAGTAAAACAAAATGCAAAATGAAACAAACCCCAAAGACTCAGAGAAAGGCAATATCCAAGTGCTTCATAGGTCTCAATCTTATCTTCAGCAAAATCAATAACTGACTTCATTAGGAAAAGATTCATAACCCCTCACCATAGTGAAACAATATGATATATTGATTGCTCCTCACCCAGTATGTGAAATATGTGATCAGCTAAATGCTAATATAGTCAAGGATCTCATTAAAATAAGGGTTTGGATTACACTGTAAAAACTGAGCAATTGATAAATAGGATGAGCTAAGCCTAGCTAGATCAGCTTAAAATAAAGCCAAGAGAAAGCATCTTATTTTTGTAATCTGGTTGTAGTTTAAACTTAAATATCAGAGGCATCTCATGACCACACTCCGATAACAGCACAGCTCTACTTGTATCATTTTTACAGTCATATTTCGCCAGGTGGGAATTCTGGCTTTACATGTGAGTAAAAGGCATGTCTTTTATTTGGCTTTTTCACTGCAGATGTAACTTAAGTGCTGAGCCACGGCAAGAATGAGAAAAAATAAAAACAGTGTACAAGTTAAAAACTGACCCAAAACACTCACATTTTTCTTTTCTTTAGTAAGTGAATAAAGCCAGATGAAATACTAACTGCCAATTACACAGGTAACTTACTTAGGACCAAAGCTCTATTTCCAAAAGAGAAATGGGACTGAATTTTCAAAGGTATTTAAATGTCTTGTAGTATACTAGAACATTTCACAGCAAGGCAGACACAGAAACTCAACTGAAATTAATTTGAGTTAAATGCTCATTCTGTTTAGTCACTTTAGCATTGATCCACATCCTCAAGAGACTAAATTCCTTGTAAAGCCTATCCTTCACCCAGGTGGCAGCCAAGTTTGTTACATTCAGCTTTCTGACACCCAGCCTTCCTTTGTTTCCTATAGCAGGCATTGGCATTCAGAGTCCTTCTGGGCATCCAGCTCAGACTGCATCACCTGACTTTACAAGCATGGCTATTATTGGTCAAGCCTTTTCTGGAAAACAGGAATTTGCAGCGCCTAAATCAATTTCTAAGATACTTTGTAATTTCACAGTCCAAAAATCCCTGCCTAGCAATAGTAATTTTCAGAGGATACATATAATATCACCAAGAGAAAAAAAAGAGACTTAGTGCCCTTCTCCCTGTCCCTTACTTTTATTATGAAACTCATCTTGGGGAAGGAAGAAAACCCAAACAATGTCCCCAAACAACTCTTTGACACTCCCAGGTTTTCCACTGAAATGAAACCTGAAATTTTATGTATAAAAAGTATTATCCTCTAGCTTTACTGAAAACTATTATCTAGACTGATAGCTAAAAGAAAAAGGGAGAACACACCATTTAAAGAGAAATGTTGACAAAAAACAGCAGAAATGGTTTTAAATAGATGGGAGAAAAGTTATCATTTGATCTAAGGAAAATGAGTTTTAGCACTAGTAGATTTTTTCAAAACTGTATTTATTCTCTTTTATAAAAAATATTATTAATTGCTTTTAACTGGTACTGAAGGAAATCCAAGTATGCCCTCACTAAAGAAAGCATTAGAACAAAACATTTAAAAAATCAAAAAGGAGTTAATATTTAGAGTACTTCATTTAGTATATTTCAGCTATCTTTTAATAAGAATAATTTTGACATCCTGATTTAGAAGTCCATACAAATGTGTTCATTTGTTCAGCCCTGCAGCATAAAAACCTTCCCATCTCAGTATATCCACAGGTATAGATGCACGTCTCTGTATACTCATGCATGCATTATTGTGCAGTTCTTTCTTTTTTCAGATGCACCCCAACCTATCTAAATTTTGAGAGTTTTACCTTCCTATTCCACTCTTCATGTAGCCAACTAAGCACATTAGCACATCAGAGATGTCTCATACAGAGGCCATTTCGGAAAAGATGACTCAAACACAGGCAGAGGTGCCCATGAACTCTCTTATTCCTCCCTGCTGCCATGCTAAACAAAGCAGCTTGATCTGCAGGAAGGAAAGAGAAAAGGTAATTGCTTTGCCAGGATCTTACCACCAAAGACAAAGCAACATAAAGAGAACCCAGCTACTCAGTCCATCATTCCAATACTCACCACGCAGAAACGCTGCCAATAATTGTGTCACCCAAACAGCCAGGGTGTGGCAAAATGGCTGCAGCTGAGGAAGAATGGCACCAAACTAGTTTCAATATAGACAGCTTTATAAAATTGCTCAGTGAAGAGTTCTGGTTATAGGGCTGTCCTCATATTCCTCTTCACGTAAGAATGATGCCACTTCAAGACTGCTTTCTCTTCCCTGAGTGCTCTAAAAGAAGTAGTAAAGAATCACCATATCCAAACAGTCACTTAGTTATTTATTCTTCCTTGTCTGCTCTCTCCTCTCATTCAAAAAGAAAAGAAAACAAAAAAACCCCAAAAACCTCAAATAAAAAACTTGAACACATAAACACCTTACATCCCTTCCAATGCACTGCCTAGAAAAGCAGCACCTGTTGCATGTGTGAGCTCCTCTCTAGTTTGCCGTGGGTTATTACCTCATACTGGGACTCTCTAATTTTTAATCTATGTAAAAAAGACCACGGTATGGAAACCCCAAGATGACTGCACAGGGTGTAGGGCAAAGAAGGAGATTCAGCTGCACAATCAATGGTCTCAAATTAACTCTTACCAAGAGTACTGCAATTAATAAGATTTTTTTCCCCTTAACTTTAGGCCTAATTATACTACCAGCAAATTCTACATACTCTTTAGAAGCCCTGCAACAGCAGATGTCACACAGACACAACAGGGTGTTCAAAACCTCACTGGCTGGGACTCCTTCATTTTTTACCCTTAGGATGCTTGTGATCAAAAAGGAGGTTTTTCATCCTCACACTGTAAACTAGAAGCACAAGTAAAATGGGCAGAACTTGATTCTTTCATAGTGTTCCCAATCAGGAAAAGACAAAAGATTTCAAAGGAAAGGAGTGAAGATAAATTTGGAATATTTAGGATCTGTTTGTTTCCCAAATGTTCTTCCTTGTAAAGAGGGTTTATCAAATATTCACCTTTTTAGACATGACACCAGACCTCTCTATATAGCTTTGGAGAAGTTATTCCAATTTCTACAAACAGGAAATACCAATCCATCTTTCATGCAGTTTTGGGAGGGTTTTTTGAGTAGTAGGATTAATTTTTTCTTTTTTTAGAGGAGCTGGCAGAAGGTGTGAGTCATGTTTAAGATCAAACTATTTTGGTTCTTTTTCTCATCTATGTTCTTTTTCTTTTCCACGGTGGCAACAGCGTTTAACCTCAGCGTGTGATAATCCTCCATGTGGCATGAGCAGGCATATGCTGCATTTCTAAAATTTCAGACAAATATAGAGCACCTAAGTCCTAGCAGCTTCCTAAACCCCTTGGAGATTCAAGCTACTATTTTCCATGCTTCAGCTAGGGTTATACTAGTGCACATTGGGTCTACATAGCCAGCCTTATGGGATGGAGGTGAAAGAGGTGCATGGGGATGATATTTATTGTTGATACATATATTGTTGGAAAAGTACTGAAAAGCCTAAAAGTTACAGTAAAAGGACAGGAGGTTGGGGGAAGGAGCTTAATGAGGACAGTTTTATTTTCCTTTATGTCATACCAGCTTTTCAACCGGTACAAATTAATTTAACACCATTTAAACCAATAGACAACATATCAATTAATAACATCTGAGAATTTGGCTGGTTCTTTATGATTGTTGGAAATGAGCCCGTGAAATAAATCAGGTGTTTTGATCTCATTCTTTCCCTCTATCCTGTCCCAGTATCTGCAGAGCTATGTGTTCAACTACTTTACCTGTACTTACATAGTCCAGCTCTAGTGTAAAAGCAATGACTTAAATGGCTCCAGAGGGAAAAAAAACAAAAAACCCACAAATAAATATAGGGAGTTTGAAACATCCAAGAACTGACAGCAGAAACCAGGTGTGCATGTGGATCTTATTTTGTGTAGGATGGGATAACAGGTCTCTTGAGCTGCAGAAGTAAACTGTGATTGCCAAGTTCTTGTGCAGAGAATGAGGCACTGTGATTGTCCTCAGTGTTTCCTGTGCAGGGCGGTCTTTTCCAAATGAAAACAGAAGCTAGCCGAAAATGAGTGTTTAAAAAAAAATTCAAAAAGAAAAAAAGAAGGGAAAAAGGAATAAAGAAAGGGAGGTTAGGGGAGGAAGAGTAAGAAGAGATTGCATTGTCCATCAGATAAAATATTCCCGTTTACACTCGCTCACTGTGTTTTGCAAGTCAATGTCAGCTTTAAAGGAGCTCTCAAGGTTTTCAGGGTATTCCTTCTCCTTTTTCTGGCTATTTCGATGTGCTTGTTTGTGTTGATAGAGGAATCTGCTCATGATGGCAATGATGCAAAAGATGATGAATATCACAACTGCTATTACACCTGAAAATAAAAAAGGGAAGGATAAAAAGAGTGAAAATCAAACCAAAATGCTCAGTTACCTCAAAAATGCATTAACACTGAACAGCAATTAGTTGATATGATAGATCAGCTCATGGCAGTCCATACACAACCATATGCCTCTATCAAACCCTTCCTGGCAGTTTTTATTTCTATTGTGTCACCTTAAGAACACTTAAAATATATCACGTATTGATATAATTGACCTAATTTCTGTAAAATTATGCTTTCACTGGAAATAAAGTCAGTTCAGTGTGTTTGCTTTTAAAACACTAGATCTGTATGCTCATACAAATTACTGCTCTGTCACATTTTCTTCTGTGTTATCTCTGGGAACCTTGCACATGCCTTGCACACTTTGGTTTATAGCTTCTAGATATTATCAAAGGCACCTCACTGCAGGGCATGCTATAAAATAAACAGAGATAAATTGTCTTCTAGGCCATTACAGGAAAATTAAAACCATACATGAAATTATGAGGACACTGTTCCCCAGTATATAAATACTTCCATATGACCTGGTGAGTTCCACTACAGCACCAGATTACAAAGAGAGAGCTCAAGAAGTATGAAATACACGAATGCTCTGCAAAGTATTCACCAAGGTGGTGTAAAAAAATTGCAACTTAGCTGGGTCCTGGAACACAGACTCACATGGAATCAGAGAACACCTGGAACCTCTGGAGATCATCTTGCCCAGATCCCCTGCTCAAGCAGGCAGACAGGCAGGGTTTAGTTATATTTGAAAAGACTCAGGTTCCTGATGATCCATGTGTGACCACAATAATCCATAATGCAGTTGCCTACCTAGGTAGTTTGACACAGATACATGCTAATAAACAGGGCAGATACTAGACCTGCATCAGATTACAAAAAAATCCCTTGGACTAGTTCTCATGGAGCCCAGATATAAAGTCTCCTAGATTTCTGCCTTGACAGAATTATTTTTTGACTGTGCTCTTTAAAAATGAAATTACCTCCAATCACAGCTGAATCACTTCTGACTGCATTGGTGAGAGGTTCTCTTTCATCTGTCTTCCCAAAAGGATCTGCAGTTGGTTAAACAAAAGCAAACTTATTTTCTGTATCAACTGTTCATTTTCTCTGTGGCTTAGACAGAAGTGTCCTCTTACTCTCATGAATTCTAATCTGTTTTCAAAAGATATGATTTGAGGGATTGGAGAACTGAACCAGAAGGGTCTGAAAAATAACATGAGTTTGCAGAACTATTTTCTTCTACATCTTCAGGAGCAAATTCTGTTAAGGGTATATTTAAAAGGAAACAGCAAGTTTCACACTAACAGCTGAAAGTGTTGTTTCAGTTCATCAGAAGAATCAGAGAGACATTTCAACTAAACAGCCTGTTGGGAGCTTTCCTCAGTCAGAGATGTATTATTATCTTTTTTGTTGTTACCTAAAAAACGGTATCAGAAAGAAGCCAGGAGAAAGGGATGCTAGGCAGGTAGACCTGACCTATGCCTGTAGACAAGATATAAAATTTCAATTCAATCCCACGAAGAGAAGCAGTCTCTGCTTGGGACAGCTTCTTGGAAGGGATGTTTTTATCTCTGTCACAGAAATGCAGAGGTCAAATTGGATCCAAACCAGAAAGGGATGAGAAATTAACTCATATTAAAGGTTCCTTGATGTTTGAGCTCTCTTGTACTCTGTCTCCAAATGACTATCATAGAAACACCAAAACAACATGCCAGTTATTTGATTCAAATTCAGATGCAAATCTGAGAGGTCAAGGCCTTCCTGATGTCAGTGGAATTACAGCAGTGGACTTCTCAGTCCAGTATGTTTTAGAAGATGCCATGTTTTCTACTGCTAGCTGAATCCAGCTTTTTTACATCTTCACATTTTGATTTTCTCTTCAGCACAGCCTTTTCTTTGAAGGGATTCACATTTGTGTGTCTGTCCTCTACAAGCCTCCAGGTTATCATACAGAGAATGTACATAGGGAGAGAGTCAGGGATCACTGTCTGCTGTGTATTATGTAGTGCTCTGCCAAACTGATCTTTCTGATGCAAGAGGTGGAGCCTGACTGAGAAATTCGGTGTTGCCAAGGTTTATTGTAATTGAACATCCCCATCTTGGTAACAGACTCAGCCCCATTTTGGCATGCCATTGTTGAATAAGATGTTTTTTATCGAAACAAGAAACAATTTCATGTTTGTGCATCAAGACACCCTGAATCATAATGATGGTGGGTTTGGACTCTTTAGGTTCTTACAGAGGACGCTTTTTCCTTATTATCCACGTCACAGATATCAGCCCCAAAGAGGTGCAAAGACATGAGCCTCAAAGAGGCTTTGATGAAGGATGAAGACTTTACAACCTCTCTGGTAGGATGTATCCTCTCTCAAGTCTGTATCCTATGGGACTCTCCCAAGCAGGTCCATGAGAAGGTCAAAGGTTGCAGTCATGCATTTCTGCTTTTTTTCCTTCCTCTGAGGATCCTCAACTTCACCATCTCATAGTTGCTACAGCCAGGGCTGCCCTGGCATATCCCTAGCCAGTCAGAGCTTGTCTGGAAGTACCAGGTCCAGCCCAATTAGCACAGGGAGATGGAACTTCCCTATTTAGAGTGCTCTTCAGAAAGAAATCTTTTCTGTGTAGTTTCAGACTTATGAAAGTGTTTGGTATTTTTACTTTAAATACTTGAAGATCTGCTCTCAGCTGAAGAGGACAGGCAGCTCAAGACTCCACCATTCACACTGCTGAATCTCCTCTGTAATTTTTACAGCATTTTAATATTAAGAAAATACACCATAGGAAAACTCTATTATCTCTATACCATCAATATAGAGTTCAAAATAAGAAAATCTCTACATGTGCCTCAGCAAGGAAGAAGGTGATCTGCAGATGACTGTTAAATTTCAAAACCACAGTACGTCACCTCTCATTTTGCGTTTCCTAATCAGAAAAAGTGTTCAGATAATTGTGTGAATGGATTTTATTCCATATCTGTCTGCCAGGAGCACAAGTATTCTGTTCTGAAGGAAACAGCTTCAATTGTTTTCAAGTTACAAATATAGAAAGCTTTTTTCACACACTTAAAGAGTTTTCCTAGTGGGCTTTTTTGTTGTATCTGCACGTTAGAATATCGATGCAGACATGTACAGACTCCTTTGAAGTTCTATTTTTCTTCTCAGACACTCAATAATGAGAAATTGGGAAGTGATGAATTGAGATATGAGCACTAAATTTGAAAGTTAATCCTTGACTCTGTTTTCTTTTTATTTCTTAAAATGTGTCCTTTCCACGTAGAAACGTAATGCTTGAGTACATCTATAGAAATTATAATTTGCTACAAATTGGAATTTTTTTTTAAACAAGAATCAACCGCCCATTGCTTTTACTTTAGCATATAAAGACATGAAGTCTTCAGAGCTCACTTGTTCTAAAGATCTTATTCAGGCTTTAATCAAATCCAGTGTGAATAGTGAGACTGGAATGTCAGATAATTCATCACATTGAGAGGAAATCATATTTTAGAGCACAAAGTGGCAAGACAGACATGAGTTTTTATAATTCTGCATTTCTGATGCAACAGTGCTTAACCTTAACAATAGAGTGCAACTGACTGTATACTTTAAATATTTAAGTTCAAACACTACGGTCTGCTCTGTGTTCTGTCCTGAAGTTCTGAGCCTCAGGTTTTATTGCTTTCTAAACTCCTTAGAAAAATTAGATCACTGAGGTGACAGATCACAGGGCAAAGAGTTCATATTTCCAGTTTGATTGCCCATTCAGGACTCACAGGACACATTTGTCTGTGTGTCAGAGCAGACACCTCGGACAGCTCGAGGCAGTGAGAGGGAAGTGAGGGCTGGGGAGGAGTACATGCACACTGGCAGCCACTCTCCAGAGTAATCAGCAGCCTTTTTCCCTATGCAGAACGCTAATAGCATCATTTGTTTTCTGCTGAATATCTTAGGCAGAAGCTGCAGGAAATGGGGATTTGATGCGAGTACAAGTGTGAAAAGAATTGTATTATGATCTAAACCGGAGTTTTACCAGTTATCAAAAAGGAAAAAGTAGCTTTATAGGTCAAGGGGCAAAAAAAGCCCTTAATTTGCACCCCTTTCTGTTCATTAAGAATTCTGCCACATCCACTGGTGACTAAAGCAGCAACTTGATTGTCCCTGTTCATGGTAACAACACTTTCAGCTGCTCTCAGTTTCCTTCTCTGCATACAAATTCACATATGCAAAATACTTCAGATTCCCAGAGGACAGCTTCAGAATTGCAAAAGATACACAAACAATTGGGATCATCTTGCTGGTACAGCTCAAGTAGCGCTCCCTCTCTCTAGTCTAAGAGAATGAAGTACAAGCATCCAGTGGAAGTCACATGTGCCAAGGGGTTCGTGCAAGAGTTTTTGCTCATTTTTGTTAGGGTGAGAACAAATTTGAATTGTTTTTTGTATGACTTCTATTGCTCTATCACCACTGGGATATAGAATCTGTGTAACACTGATGTTCTCCTTTGAGATCTGCAGCAGTGGAGCTATCTGGAGTGGACAGGAATGACAAATCAGGCACGTAACCAAACTTTCAAAGCCTTTTCCCTACAGCTTTGGGACTTGCTTGTTTGTTCTAGGCAGGCATGTTTTAGGCAATCCAGGAACTTAGTCTGAAAACACTGTTCCAGAATAATGAGTTTTAAAGGGGCCTTGACTAGTCCTGATGCCCATCCTCAACACTCCTGATTCTGAGAGAAAAGGCAACTTCCCAGCTCCACTGTTCATACTGTCATAACCGCATTACAGCAAAAAGAAAGGAAACCTCACTCTGTAGCATCCTTTAAACTCCCCAATTCCCTCCCAGCAGGACATACCTGATGAGGAATATATTGTGGTTGCTGTGTTCACGTCAGCTTCCATCATGGATGCACAGTTGGACTCTGTCAAGGAACCTCTGACAGTCACGGGAGCAATGCTGGGATGGCGTAAGGCGGCTTTCAGGGGGGCAATGTGGTTGTACTGGACAGAGGACAGGCAGCCAGTGAAACCATAGGCATTTGCCTTGGAGACCTCAGGATCCAGGGACAAACTGTCTGCAGTACAACAGAAAAACATCTGTTTTAGGAAGGCATTAAGAAAATGAATCCTCTTTTGCCTTACTCACCCCTTGCCTTACTATTATCCAATTTCAACTCTTCAGGTTCTCCTTCAACAAGCCTACAGGTTCTCCCTGGCCTGACCCATGAGGTTCCCAAAGTCCTTTCTCTATAATGCTACTTACCTTTAATTGTCTTGCACATAAAAGCCTGCACTGCACTTTTTTCTCATTCATTTTCTCTACTAAGGGACAATATCTAGCTCATTATATCTACTAACCATGACAATAATGACAAAAACAACAACAACAACGATTCTAGTAAAAATAAGTAAAATAGCTACACTAAATACCATAGAATTCTGGGGCTGATACTTTTTAACTTTTTTATTTTTTGCATCTGCTAACAGCATCAGTTGCACATATATGGACCACACCTTCAAGGCATCCTGCCTCCTCCACTCTTTGGATGAAAGACCTTGCTCTCTATTTTCTGTCATAAAATGCTTTATGTGGCCTGTCACTGAATGACCTGCTACCTCAGTTTCCCACCCTTCTTCAAGAGCTTATTATTCAACTTTTCTGAAGCACCTACTCATGTTACTACTTTTTTTACTATCAGAATTCCTAGGAATCTTCTTAGTTATGAGTCAAGCTCTCACTCTGCTAGCCCCATTTCACTAATAAAGAATAAAGCCATACCTCTTCTTATCTAAATCAAAATTAAAACAAGTATCTCTCTGTTATTTTCCATCCTCTAGACAAAATAGCACAATTAACTTATCTTTTGGTATGTGTTCAGTCAAATTTCACAAAGAGAAAGCAAAGCAAAGGCAAGGGGTTTTTTATATAATCATAGAATGGTTTGGTTTGGAAGTAACTTTAAAGATCATTTCATTCCAACCCCCTAACTAGACCAGGTTGCTCAGGCCCCCATCCAAGCTGGCCTTGAACACTTCCAGGGATGAGAATCCATAACTTCTTTGGGGAGCCTGTTCCAAAGTTCCACCTTCACAGTAAAAGATTTACTTCCAAAAGTTTTAATATCAAAGATTGTTTGGGAAAGTCAGGGAAGGACAGTGAAGCCATTTTCTATTTTCTCCAAACTCACATTATTTACTTTCCAGAAATTGAAATTCATGCTGCTCAGAGGTCTCAAACATTATGTGCTTTATATCTAGGTCAATCAAACAAGAAAAAAGCCTCCAAATGCACACAGATACAGTATCAAAACTTAATCAAAATCTTAAAAAATGCCCGCTAATAAAAAAAAAACCCCAACCTCATAGCATTGAAAGTTTTGGGAATGCTTCCAATGACGTTGGGAATTAAGGTTCCTAGCTTTTCAAGTTTGTTTTCAAATCTTGAAAGAATAAGATGCTAAATTTTAAAATAATGTCCATTTTTTTCCATTATTATTCAAATACAATGATTTTACAAGTGGTCAGGATTTTGGGGAAAAAAAAAGCTTTCTCTCAAAGCTGACATTGCTATTTTAGTGATATAAACTTTTTTGTATGAGAAAATACAGAGAAATCTCAAAGTCAGCCCAAATCACAAAATTTTTTGTGCTCAAGATCTGTGACTGTTATGCCGTGTGCCCAGAGGGAATTAGCTGAGAAAGATTTCTAATTATGTTTGAGTGTCTTTGTGGAAGTATAACACAGAAGAGTGTGGCTGTTTCTCAGCAAAGCAAGGTACAGGATCAGCTTGCTGTCCCAGGGGCCTTAGAGGAGAAATGCTCAGTTTGCAGAGCTGTCAGGAGCACAGCCTCTGAGCTGGAAGATGGGAAGGGAAACAGAAAGGCTTCACCCCTGGAAAACCTGCAACCTTGCAGAAGTTCACATTCGCTCTTCTGAAAAGATGAAGGAATTGACTGCATTCAGATTTTTAATGAGATTTTGGCTGAGATGTTATAAAGCAGACAAAGAATTGCTTCCAAGTTCCTGCAAGAAGGTTTATATATACTAAAAGACTGATTTACAGTATTTGCCATCTTTGTTGAATTTATAAAACCCTTTGTAAACATTCCTACACTCAGCCTTTATTGTTTTCTTAGCTCTGACACAAAAGGTGAATTTGTTGCTGTCTTTTATAACCAGCCAATCTAAGTTGCTCTGTTCTACCCCAATGTGCAAAAAGCTCAGCCTAAGAAATAAAGCGTTCTTCTTTCATGGTACAGTAGTTTGAAAAGTCAAAGACTCAGTACTTTTGCAGGCATTTTTAAAAGTTACATTAAGGGCAAATTCCACGAGCCTTTTGTCAAAGTAAGCTTTGCATGAATGAGGACTTGGAGATTTGTTGTTGAAAGATTTTGAAATCTGGAAAAAAAATAGGAAATCAAAAGAACAAATCAAAACAACCCCAGAGCCCTCTGGTAAAAATTCCACGTGCACAGACACTGTTTGCTTTATCATACAGCTTTAGGTGTGTGCCTAGTGTCTGTCAGGAAGGGGGGCTTTCAACAAGGAAGCTGCACAACTCGGATGTGAACGATTCGTGCTGCCCTCTGAATTCTTGAGAGGATAACGTAAATCTGTGATTATGACTCTATGAAAGGTTTATTAAAGGACACTCTGTCCTTTGGAGTTTTTGCATCACAATAAAATGTTCTTCCAAAAGGTGTTTTCACTACGCGACACAGCGCTCAGTGAGAGAGGCAGCTCGGTGAGGTTCTATGCTCTGTGCTGCAGCCAAGGTCATGAGAAACTCCCGTGGCCTTCCCCTGACCTGGCAATGCTGGGAATCTTTCCACGCATTTCACTGCTCTGGAAAATCACACTGAATTGCTGCTGATGGCTTGGTTTGATCTTCTGACATTTTAGCATTTCATTTCTGTTCCTGGCACTGGAGAATGAGATATTTTGCCTAATTACTACATGGTGAATAAGAAGGCAATCTTTTTCAGCTTTTAGTAATTAAACTGCTCATTCTCCACAAATTAAGTTTACCCCTACATTTAGGAAGTAATTTTTAAGCTTTATCTGCTGAGTTGTGCATAAGTTGGCCTGGCTTCTTGTTGAGTCCTGTGGTTGATCCCTGGAAGGTGTCTGCAATGTCACAGCTCAGCAAACTTTATGTTGGTTTTTCAACAATGGCTTTCCATGATAATGAGGATTAGGTCTAATATGTGGTTGTATTTATAAAACTTTATGGACTTTATCAACATAACTTACGTGCTGATTTATTCCCATTTAGAAAATCAGACATCCTGTTCCCTTGCTGTTTCATTATACACCTCTGCCACATACAACACACTTGTTTTAAGACTTTAGACAAAGCAATTTTAAGTCTTCATATCTCGGGAACGGGAAATTAATTTCCATCATAAACAGAATTCCACGAGAATTTTCTAGGACCAAGCATCAATCTGCTCAGTAATGAAACAGCAGATTGACATAGTAAATGATACAAGTAGGACAGGTAATTGGAATCAAAGAGAAATCAAAAGTGTTATTTTTGTGCAGGGAGAGTGGATAAAATTCCCTCTTTCTAAAGGTATCACTGTGTACAACAGGACCATAAACATTATCCAATATATTTTTGTTATTTCTTTGTAAACATTATTTTCATGTCACTGAGAAACTTAAACCTCATTTTGCCAAAGTGCTGAACAGGAATGACAAGATTACTTCTTGTACCTTATCACCAGATTTGAACCCATGACCTTGAGGTAAAAGACACTTGTAGTCTCCACACACTGCATCTGTCTCAGAAGAGCTGACTACAAGGCACTGTGCAGGTACCTTGAAAAATGTGCTGCTGTGTCCATCAGCAATCTCAGTAAACACTTCTGACATCAGTCATTCAGTTAGAAAGGGCAGAAAGTGTATTTTGGGTTAGCCTGGAACCCAAAAGCAGAACTTTGGAATAATCTCATTTCCTGGTGTGAGTCTGCAACAAAGACAGTGGACTGAGAACCACAGAAGTTTTTCCTGGTTACAACAACGGAGGTCAACCAGTTTGACCCTTGCCATCTTGGTCCCAAAAGCCTCTCCTCTTTTATCTTAAGTAGTGATTTCCATTTTCCTTAATGCTTTACTAGGCTACTAGGAGGAAAACCAATGGATTTTAAAGGCACCCTAAAATTCACCTAAGAGATTTTTGTTCACAACATGGTCTAAGAAATAAGTATTTAGGGCAAGAAGAATCTGAAGTAAAGAAATGAGCTTTGCAGTGACCAAAGAGTCCAGCCAATATCTCTTGCAGACACTGTTGTATTGTCTAAACTGTAAATTGTGATGTGGTGAGCTTAAAAACAGGAATGTCTTTCCATTAAAAAAAAAAAATGGGCATGGACTTAGGTATTTTTCATAGAAACTTTTTTAAAAGAGGTAATTCTTTAGGGCAAGTTTTGTATTTCTGAGTTAATGACAATTTACCCCTTGTGATTTAATTATCCCATTATCATCTACCCCTATATAATATTCTTGGATGCGCTGCTCTGTGATCTCTTCAGTGCAAAGATTCCATTTTCTCCCCATGAACTTTTAGTAAGAAAAGCTATTGTAGAAATCATAAGAATTGTACTGCACCTAGATAATGATTTTAATAAAATACTTTCCAGAAAAATTTTCTTTTACGTACAATTTATATCAAAACTGAATGACTCAGTAGAAACTTGAGTGTGTTTTAACTCAGCCTTTTAGAGATAAAAGGTATCATGTTCCTGTACTAGAATACACGGTCATTTATGCTACCAGTGTGGGAAGGTCTGCTAATTGATCACTTTGAAGACAATAAATAAATAAAATTGATTTATTGAATAATTTACTGAGCTGAATAAATTAGCTCAACACTAACAGGTTCTAAAGCAATATTTGCAATCTTTTTCTTCAAAATCCTCTTGAATCCTTTAAGTGCTACCCATTTACTCTGGTATCCCTACACAGCTCCTATATTAAATTGCTCAGATGCAAATACATAAACAACGAAATTCATTTCTCTGCATCAGAGACTATTTTTCCCAGAGACAATAATGGTGAAAAATTTAGACACGTTGGGGCACAGTACAAAGTTTTCAAGGACTCATTAAAGTAAACCCACAAACAAATAAATTATATTTTCCACTGGGATGGCAGCTTTTTGTAGACAACACCTAAACACATGCAAATGTGTCTCTGAGATCAGAGAATTACAAAATAATTTAAGTTGAAAGACACCTCTGAAGGTCATGCAGTTCAATCCTTTGTTCAAAGCAGAGCCAGCCTCACAGTTAGGTCAGAATGTTCGTGTGGTTAAATACAGCAGTGTGATCTCTGCAAGGAGCACTTAAAGTAAATGAACTGGGACTCTGGTTAAAATTTCACTGAGACTTTGCCATAAACTGTATGACCCACTTGGGGCCTGAATCCAGTGCTCACTAAAGTCCATGGAAAAACTCCCATTGATACCAATGAGCTTTGGATAGGTCCTTTTGTGTCCTGACTCTATATTTGTGAAGTAAAAATGACAACAAACTACAGGATAATAATATTTTTCTATTGCTGTTGGGTACAGTGAGGATGAATTCAACAGACATCTGCTGGCTACTTGAATGATGCTTCCTTTTACTCCCTTGTCTTCAAAGCCACACTTATATTTAGATTGATCTTTCCAAGGCAGCTATATGGTCCCATTACTGTGTATCTGAAGAGCTCCCAGCCTTTAATGCTTTTATCCTCCCAGCACCCCTCTGATGCAGGATGTTCTATTATCTACGCTTTACTGATAGAGAAGGGAGATAGTAAAGCTCAGACTGGTTCCAGTGGGAATAAAATGCCTGCTTACCTTTATATCTGCACATAAATGCACCCAAGGTCATTCAAGTACTCTGTGGCAGAGTGAGTGTCCCTATGTTTTGAATTCCAGGTGACACTCCTCTGCCTAAAACAGAGGGGTTTTTTTTCCCAGAATTCACAGCTGGGTATAAGGCAGCCATTGGAAAAAACATAGCTGGTTTGAAAAGAGGAAAAAATATTAGAGTGTGAGTACCTGAAGTAAGTGTAATGGGGCTGGGGTGGGGAGGGGTAGAACCAGGGGAAACACTATTATTTAAAAAACTGGTCATTTTGTAAAAGTGCACTTTTCAAAAGTTCCAGCTGTGCTAAAATGGCTATCATAGGAAAATCTGGTGAGGAAGAAGTTTCAGGCTTTTATGATGTTCTGCTGGAAGACCTCTTTGAGATCTCCCAGTCAGTGGAAAATTAATGGTGGCGTTAAGAAAGAAGGTGGTATAACCATCTGATTAGGCAGCCAGGATCAGGCTTTCAGAGCAGACAAATGAGCAGTGGTGTGACAGGAAAGAAGAGAGATTTGCAGAAGATTATAGCATAGATATGTAGGACATGTAAAACAGAGAGTTTTCTACATGGTTCTCTTCCAGTGGATACTTAAATTTCCTAATGAATGCTTTTAGGGGTGTAACCCCAGTGGAATGCAAGATAAACACTACAGGAAGTCTAGGTCTCATCCAAAGCATCACATGCTTCTGGAAGTTTATGCTTTGCTGAAGGTATGAGCAAAGAGAAGTACAAACTTGGCAGATACTGATTTAAGTCACCTGTATTCACCTGGTGAGCCACCATTAAAAGAAGCTATAGCCAACATTTTAACCTTACAACAGGATAAATAATGATTTAACATATTTATGTGAGTTCCACAGTCCCAAAATGACAAGTCCTGCTCTTCTCTTTGTACAACAAAGCAATACTCTTAAACATTGGGAATTTCTGGTTTGGTTTTGTTTCTTTCCATCATGGAAGAGTGTGTAACCTGAATAGGTTTGGAGAAGATACATGATGGTGGAGAGCAGTTGGTAGACCAGATGGTTGTGTCACCATCCAGAGTGATGTTGACAAGCTGGAGGAATGAGAAAACAAGAACACTGCATTTCAACAAAGGAAATGTGAAGATCTGCACTTGGGTTAGAAAGAACCTCATCCAGCAGCACTGGTTGGGGCTGAGCAGCTAGAAAGCAGCTTTGCAGAGAAAGACAGCTTCTCAATGGGAGAAAAACATGGATTTACTGGAGTGAGATCACTGAAGGGCTGCAAAGATGATTTAGGGACAACGGCATCTCTGCTACGAAGAGCATTGATAGAGCTGGGACTTGTTATCCTGGAGGGAGAAGACTGAGGAAGATCTGTGATTTTCTGAGGGTGCAAGGACTCTACTCAGCATAGCTACAGCTGTGGGATAAAACCTGGAAAATTAAATCCTAATACAGAAGAAACAGTTTGTGGAAATTCACTTAGCATATGAAAAAGAAACTGGAATTAGGATTAGGCTGGAATTAAAGTGACTTGCTGGGATGCATTGTGTCATTTCCAGTACAGCAATAGTATCTTTCACCACCTGGATGGCCAAGTTGATGGCTTTAGTGTCATTACAGAATATGAACTATTGCTGTATTAAAAAAAAATCCCAATAAACTTTGGGGCAAGAGAGAAATAAAAGAAGGAGAAAAGTCAGTAATGTTCAATGGAATTGAATGCCTGACCTTTGGAGATACACCTGGGCTTTTTGACTTTGCAACAACTTGCACTTGTGAAGTTAATAAAATTTTTTGACTAAATCTAGTTTCTCTCCATAATGCTGAGCTGCACCATGTCAGCTTGCTCTACCTTCCATCTTTCTGGTTAAAAAAATCCTTGCTTTATTGATTTGGTGTCTATAGCTTGAGTTCTAGGTAGTGGTCAGAATGAGTAATGTTCTTTTAGATTTTCAGCACTACAGCTAAACACTGACAAAGTGGGAATTTTAGCTTAGCTCTGAACTGGGCAGAAAACTGTCAGGCTCCCAAACCTGCCCACAAAGGCTTGGAAGACAGCTGCATTCTGAAAGAAACCCATTATATATAACTAAGGGGATTATCAGGTCCTGCTCTTGAACTGTTTAATAAAACGTGAGGCAGAAAGCACTGCTATTACTCTATGGAGTCACACTGCACAAGCAGGAACTAGAGGATGTCTGTAGTGTCTGCCTGTCCCACAGGCCTCGTGTGCTAATAATGAAACATATAAAATTGCAATGGTGAGACAGATGTCAGGCTTGGTATGGAGGTCCAATTTGAACAAAGGATTGAAATGTCTGTAAAGAAGGGAGCATTTAGAATTTTACTGTGAAAGAACAAGACTCTTTATATAAAGGAATGTGACATACTTGACAATAAAAAAGAGGAGTTCTATTTTGCACATTTTGGGCAGGTCTTGTAATGGCTTAAAGGAGTAAAGATCAAGAAGGTCCATGTACGGGACATTCAGAATTGTGACCTAAGTGCTATATGCAATATTCCTTGCAGAAATCAAATGGAAGAAGACTGGCAGTGAAAAAAAAGTAGAGAGGATGAAGGCTCATTGTGCTATTCTTATCATTAGGAAACAGAAATGACTGGAGAGGAGCAAGCTGCAGTCAGCAAAATGGTATCATTAGGCTAAGATGCTGCCCTGTGCAGCCACACAGGCTGTATGAATCACTTCACTGGAGGGAGCAACTGGAGTACTAAATATTGCTATCGGTGCAAACAAGTAAAGCTGCCAAAGTTTTGCATTGACGAGATATATAAATAGGAGTACTGGAATGCTCAGGCCAACTCTTACAGCAAAACCATCCAAACAAAGCCCCAGTTCTATCAAAAACCCCCAACACACAGCACAGGCTAATTCCAGCATTATAACATCTCACGAATCAGGAATATTTTTAGCAGAACCTACCTGTGACCTTGCCCAAGGTGAGTGACTTAATGGCCTTAAAATCGATCTCAGAAAAGTTGTGTTTGAGTTTGAGAACTTGATCAACCTGGAATATAATTAATAAATTTACCTCAGTACAACAGCACATGGACACTCCTAGATCTCATTGTACTGCAAACTTCTGGGAACGTCCTCAGCTGCAAATCAGTTAATTCTGCCCCCAAGCGCGATTCGGTTTCTAAAGATAGCAAAGTGAATGTGCTTTGATTTTAGCATGAGAAGCTTAAAGGTATACCAGAATAGTCATATAAAAGGACTTTGAAGAAACTTCCCCTGCAGAAAAGCTTAAAATGTTTGACCCTGAAATCCCCCTGCTTCCCAAAATCCACGTCTAGCCACTTCAGAATACACTCAAAGGAGGCCACTCTAGAAATGTATTGTGAAGAATTAGTTCTGCACAGAAGAAAACCACAGAGCCGCAGACAATAGAAGACTGGTACTTGAGGAAAACCCTGCCTTTTAGCATAACCCTTCTTAGATAATGAGGCCTACCCACCGTAGTCGTGTGATTTGTTATTTTACCACCCAGAAATGGAAACTGTAGAGAAAAAAAAAAAGCAATCGTGTGTTTTTTTTGTCTTCTTATTCTATTCCTTAAGATACAACCTCTCTATGGACTCTGCCACCCTTCCCTGTTAAATGATTTTTGCTCAGATCTAGCCGACCTGTTTTGCAATATGGATGGCTATAATTAGCCTTAGAAGAAAAGCAGAAGGAGCAGTAAGATGGTCCTCTTCTCCCTGCCTCGGAAAAACAGGTGATGCAAGGGAGCAAGGCAGAGGAGGGGTTTTGTCTCTCATGATGCTGTCACACTCAGCATGGCTTGCTTCTAGTTTCTAGGATGAGGCACTGCCATGTACATGGTGACTGCCCCCTGCATTCCCTCAGCTTTTCCTTTTCTGTGAGAGGATAAGGCAGCTGGGGTCATGTCTTCCCTTGGGAAACACATCCAAACAGAACCACCCCAAAGCTCCAGATGGATTTCTGGCTAAAGGTGTTTCCTAATTCACAGATTGTCAGAAGCAAGGGAAGGACCCTTCAGTGGAAAACACCGCTGTTGGGCACTCTTTGAATAGGGTGCAGATGGGCTTTGCTCAAAGCTACAGGGCAGTTCTGCTGCTCAATCAGTGTGAAACCTTTGCCTCCTGCTGGTGCAGGTATTGAGATCAGGGAGCCTGATTCCCAGAATTCACAGAACCATACAATGGCTAGGGTTGGAAGGGACCTTAACGATCATCTTGTTCCAACCCTCCTGGATGTGCACAGGGACACCACCCACTGATAGACCAGGGTGTTCAGAGCCCCATCCAACCCAGCCCTGAACACTTCCAGAGGTGGGAATCCACAACATCTCTGGGCAACCTGTGCCAGTGTTTGGGGCCTGAAGTGCTATTTAACACCCAGCATAAACCATGGCATACCTGAATGATGAGCTCTCTGCCTTCTCTGTTAATCTTCACATGGTGCAGCTCTCGGTTGGCAAAATTTCCAGAGTCAATGGTGAAAATGAGGAGCCCATCCTTACTCAGCTTGTATCGGACCTGTAAACTTCCTTAAAAGCAGAGCAAAATTGTGTGTATAAAACCTGTGTCAGTAATGTGGTATCATTCAATAACCTCGCACAACAAATTTTCTTTTTTATTGCTATGTAGTAACAAGGTTAATAAGTCAAGAAGAAGGTCGAAAGTTCAAGCTGTAATGAAAAGTGTGAAGAAAATTATGCACTGGAAGAGCTTTCCATCCTACTGGGTTAACAAACTGCTATGGAAACACATAACTTAATGAGTAACTAAGTGTATCGAAGGTGAGTGTGTCTGTCTGCAGGTCAGACATCCAGCACTGCCAGAAGCTGATCTACAGCATCCTGTAAGGGAATACTTCCAGCAGAGGGCATGCAGGGCTTGCACTGCTCTACTAAACTAATAATGCTGGGTTTTTATAATTGGTTTTCATCCAGATGTAACATACAACACAGAACAAAGTGACAACTGTAAGAATCATAACTTAATTTCAAACAGCTAAAAGCCTGTACTTACATTATCATTTATATGTAATGAAGAAGCACCTTTACTTCTAACATATTTGAAGGAATTAATGTAATTCACATAACAATGAATGCCAAACATCTCACTTAATCTTGCTATCAAAATGAGCATTGTGACTTCTGATAAATAACAGTACCATAACAAACCAAAATGCACGAGGAGACAAGGAATCCAGTATGAATTTTAATCCTTCAACAAATGACTACAGGGAATGTGTATAGTTGATGGATATATATAGATATAGATACAGACACACATGGAGCTACATATGGCATAATCTAAAGGAAAAAGGATCTATTCTGGTAAAATCTTTCCAAGCATACTCTTTTGAGAATTAAGTAGCAGAGAGAGAAAAAAAAAAAAAAAAAGAGAAAACTCTGAACTCTTTTCATGCATTGGCAACCAAAATTCATGGAACTGTAGTACCATAGAGTCAAAAAAGCTTTTCTGGTACTATTTTTAACTGTCTCAAAAGAGAAAATGAATGCTGACAGCACCCCAACCCTGAGAAATGGTCCTGCATTTATTGTCAGGAAAATTGTCAGGAATTTTTCCACCTCTACACACCTCACAGTGAAGTTGGTAGCCCTTCAAGATGGAATCCCTAGTCTAGTTAAGATCATTCCACCTCGTTTTCCCTTGCCAGGATGTTTTCCTCCTAAGAGCTGTACTTTAAAAGAATTAAGTTTTACAAAATTCAGTATATCCCAGATGAGCACTGACACTCTCTGGGATTTGCAGCATAAAAAAATAGCTTCCAAAATCAAGAAGGAAAATGAGATTGAACTACTAGGATAAAGGCTTTTTAGCTGATTGAGGTCTGCTGGATCTGAAGAAGTTTTAAAGTGAAAATTAAGAAAAAAAAAAAGCGATAAAACTTATTTAAATTCTCACACATAGCTATGGACATTAGAGGGGAGTTTGTGAAGACATCAAGGTCAGTAAAAACTGCTAAATTATTCGGTGTGATATAAAAGGTCCCAATTCAGCTGCCCCAAATCCTACTGCACATCTCCCAGCCCTCATTGCACAGTGAGGCCAAGGAGGTGCTGTCTATCACCATGACTGTCACACTCAAAGGTCCAAACCTAAATCACAATCACATTATCTGGTGCTGAACAAAAGATGCATCAGCGGGGATTAACAGTGTAAACATCTTAGAAACACTTTAGAAATACACGAGAAAAGAAGGCAAAGTGCAAGGAAGTTCTTCAGATTTGCTCTGGACGATAAGAGAGCTGATTAAAAGTAGAAAGGTTGACTGACCCTGCACACCACAGCCATGAAGACTACACAGAGTAAGCTGGAACTAAAATATGATAGTCTGACAGACTGGTCCAAACTCCAAATCATGTCTCAGCAGAAGCACTTTACAGGCTGCCTCTTACCTGGAGCCTTTGAAAGGGATGTAAAGCAGAAAATGGAACAGGGCCTGGGTGTGGTCTGTGACCTTAGCTTGTAGATGTGAAAAAAAACCTAAAACCTCCTCTGCTCTTTTTGAGGGCTATGAACATACCTGTATATAAAATTATAACTGGTACTAGTGTTTGCAGGTGATCAACAACCACCAGCACATCTGTGTTCAAAGAGAGCCAGCATGACATGCAGTCTATCCAGGCTCTCAGCTGCAGCAAACAGGGATTTACCCATTGACTTTGTCAGGGAAGCACTGATTTTAAACCAGAAACCATCTGTCCCATTTTTGGAAGACAATGGAGGAGGCTCTTGGCATCCATTAAGAATAGATCTTACTTTCTAAACTGGTGCAATTTCACCTTAAATCACGTAAAGAGATCGGTGAATGGCATTTTATTTTGTCAAATTGCTTTGCGTTCCAGTGGCAACTTTACTTATGGACAGATGCTCTTCAAAACTATTGAACTGAAGTTGGCATTTTGCCTGGGCCAAATTTGCATTAATATAAACTAGAAGTACATGGGCTCATCTTTCGAGTTGTTTTGAATTTTCACCATTGTAGCTGAGAACTTGCCTCTTGCATCAATACTAAAACTTCTGTGTTCAGATTACAGAATGATTTTTCTGGCAGATTAAATTGCCATTTTATTACTTGACAAGCAAAATAAATGGATTTTTAATTAGGATTATTATTAAAAATTTATTTTGTCCTCTGAATTTTGATTATCTGGTCCACTGACTTTCTCCATCACATCAGCCCAGTGTCAGTAACTGCAAATGGAAATCAGTGCATAAACCAGCTCTATTCTCCCTATTCTCTATTTTGCATCATTTTTGCCTCACAAGAGGGGTTCACACTAATCATGAGCAGTGTAATTTCTGTCAGTCTAGTTGTAGTCATGCCTGTCATCCTCTTTTCAGCTCTCCATGTCTGAGCATGCACACCTGGAGTGTCATAATGCTCAAGCAATGCAAAACCAATCGCGTTCTAATGTACATTGAATTGCTTGGAGCAATTGCTATTAAGTCAATATGGGGGAGAGAGAAAGGAAAAGAAAGATATCCTTCTTTTGGCCCTGGGATGGGAAATTTTAGTGGGCACATCACCCCAGCAGTATTAGGTAAGAGTTGATTCATACATGATTATTGTAGTTACCCATCCTCTTCAGCTTTGAATTCTGAGTTACTGAGCACAGCATGGCCTCTTTTCAGCACTTCCTGATGAAATGATTCCATGTGGGCTGCCATGCTGCTGGGGTGAGAGCACTGCCAGTGCCAAAGCTGGATGCTGCACACTGCTGTGGTCTTCAGTCTGCAGCCTGCAATGCCATAATCCACAATTGCAGGGCTGAGTGACATCTCCCTGGTGATATGAAACAGCTAAGAGCCATTTGAACAGCATTCTTGGGGGTTCCCTTGTGCAGAGGGATGTCCTGGGAAACAGAGACTAAAGGGCAGTATTTATGCCATCCCATGCTGGTGACTAAGTCTGAGGTGGCTTTTCTGATACAAAGCACTCCCAGGACACTCTTTCAATGATGATGGAGGCCAGCAGTTTTACTTGCTAGAAGAACACTAATGATCAGTGTCAGCATAACCAACCTCCAGGCAGCTACAGGAACAGCATGGTGCCCTCAAACTGCCTTTTTTCTGAGGATAAGCTGCTGTAGCAGCTCTTATGTCTAGTGGTAATAAGGGTACAAAACTGGTTAGAGATTTCAAAGTGTTCAGTCTGAAGGAAAAAAAAAAAAAAAAAAAAATTCCGAGACTGCACAGTGTGAAGGAATAGCTTGGTCATGGTGTTACATATTCTATCTCCCAAACCTGTGCTGATTGAACATGTCAACAGGAGAACTGCCTTTCTTTTGCCTGCAGTGTCTGTGTGGAATGCCAGAAACAATCTGCTGGCTTTGTGGCCTATGCCCACCAACTTTACATTCATTCTGGACTCCCATTGCCTGTGTTGAAAATCAAATAGTAATTTTTAAATCATCATCTAGAAAATGGAAAATGTTACACAGAGCGTTCTAGCTCAGGAAGAGACTCCCTTGTATGAAAGACCTCAGCAAGTGTTAGGTGTTTGGCAAAAAGATTAAAGCAGCTTTGCAGAAAAGAGAAATGGATATCAGGAATTTGGTCTGTAAATCCATCGTTCTTAAGTCAAATTCTTGTCACACATGTCACCAGGACCACAGGTCTTGTGTCATTTAATCTTGAAGGACCAAACAGCAGGGAAGGGCATGGCCTCTGTTGGAGTCTGAGACTTCTCTGCAGGACCTTTATTTATGGGAACTGGTTTTAAATGAGCCCAAATTGAGCCCAGTGACTCTCGCCAACTTCAACAGCACTTTTTAATGACTTAAACTGGCTGGAGCAGCTGGTGAGACATCTTGCTTTGCTCAGAGAAGCTGAGGTTAATTCAGGGAACACGTGGGTGGCACATGTAGAATGTACAAATTTATCACCATTGTGTAGCATCAGTTACACATTTAAACCAGGTCAGCTGACAACTCTGATTTGGGGAAAATGTATATGCATGAAATAGTGAAACACTGCAATAGATAAAAGGGCATTGGACTACCCCTGCATGTCTTACTGCCTCACAATCACCCAGAAAACAGGAGTAACAGAACTTCTTACAGCTGTCTCAAATCGACAGTCACCTTTGTTGGACTGCTAGATTTTAACTACACCACCACATACACCCTCCAGACTCACCCAAGCTATAGCTGAAAGAAAATAATTAAGGAAAGCACAAATTAAACAAAGGGTGGAATATATTAGTGAGGCTACTGATGTTGCTATTAAAAAAAAAAATAAAAAATTTAACTTATTTAGCTCAAAAGCCTTTTGCAGCTCATAAGGTATAAATGTTTTTTCGCTCCTACTGCAGAACAACACGTGACACTTTTCAGTCATCTCTACTACAAAATATATCTCTGGGAACTTGCACAGTTTCAGTGTGGCAGTGTCCCTCTTCATAGCCTAGATATTTAAAAATGAACCACCATTTTCTCAGTTAGGAGCAGCTGGCTCAGAAACATGTTCCTTAATTAGCAGCTTCTCCCCGGGGATATTTACTCAGTAAATTTACTCTCCACTGGAAGTGCTGCTGGTGATTTTAAGAACAGAGCCCATCTCTTCAGCGTCCAGTGGCATTTAACTAAGAAAGTACTTCCATTTTTTATGGGGGTGACTCTTGCTATTTGTTTTGCATGCAAAAAACAAAGAAAAAAGCTGTTGAACATGTTTGCTCATATCACTACTCAGCTATTACATTTGCTTAGACATTACTGTTTCATAGGCTTTAAAAGAAAAATCCACCACTCAATTTTTTGCACGTCTCTTACTGTCATTAAAAAAAAAAATAGGATGCCTCTCACTCAATGCTTGAGACAATCAGGACTCAAGGATCGTATTTGGGCCATCCTATATTTAAAAAAAAAAAAACAAAAAACAAAACAAAAAAAAAACAACAACACTTTCTCTTCACATCTTCACATTGCATTTCTTTAACTTAGGAAAAAAAAAAAAAAACCACACAGCAAAAGGAGCCTATCTGGAGTCCCATGACCTCAGTTCACTTTAAAATCCTGCTAGACAGCTGGACCCAGATTGAGATTGTCACTTAAACATCAATAAATGTAGCTGGTTCCCTTACGTGACTGAGAAATGCGTTTAACCTTCACAGACATCTCATTCCTACCAGATGCTCGTTGGCTGAACACAGACTGACCAGCAATTAACAAGGAATGGGCAGATGCTTCTTGCTTCAAAGGTAGAAAATATAGCAAAATCTAGAAAATGACCCAGAGGATCACAGTCAGACAGCTCATGATGCACATACTGAGTGGCCTAAACACAGAGCTTATTCCAGTAGAGGACCACTTCTCTGAACAAAACAGCTCGTGTATGTGGAGATGTGACTGGGTCTAAAATAGGAATAGGGCTAACCCATGGATGTGGGAAAATAATAAACACTGTCTCCAGTTCAGCTTATGGGTAAGCACGCACAGTGATGCTTTTATGTACCCTGGAGGCAATAGACAAAGCACTGCCACAATTTGGAATCTAAGAGCTGTATGGCTGCAGATAAATCATCTTCCTTCTTTATGCCATAGTTTATCCATTGTTAAAATACATGAATATTCATCTGTTTGGAAATTACATGAAACCTCTGAGGGAGGAGCAATTAAAAAAAACCACTATTAGTCATTATCATTATCTCTACATTCCTAGGTATTTCTTTTTGCTGAAGAAGTGTTTACTATTTCTTTTAAAGTGATGCAACATTAACTATCTTTTTTCCCTGAAGGTGACTGAATAAAAAGACTAAGAAGAGAACTGAGGGTTTAATCTGCAGTTAAATCTTCCTGAAAGCATCTGCTTTCTGATGGCAAGATTTCTTCTAGTAAATTTTAAACCAAACCTTTTCTACACTTTCTTTGAAATTTTAAAACACTTTCCCTTTAGGACCCTTCACTAGCAAAGGCTATCACAGAATCATAGAATGGTGTGGGTTGGAAAGGACCTAAAGATCACCTAGTTCCAACTTCCCTGCCATGGAGAGGGACATGGGAAGGGACACCTTTCATTAGGCCAGGTTGCTCAAAGTCCTTTCTAACCTGGTCCTGTACACTTCCAGGACTGGGTATCCACAATTTCTCTGGCCAACCTATTCCACAGCCTCAGCACCCTCACAGTGAATTTCTTCCTAACATCAAATCTAAACACACCCTCTTTCAATTTGAAGCCATCCCCCCTTGCCCCATCATTCCATACTCTTGTAACATGTCCTCTCCAGCTTTCTTGTAGTTCCCCTCTAAGTTCTGGAAGGGCTTTAGGTCTCCTCAGAGCCTTCTCTTCCCCAGGCTGACCCCCAGCTCTCTCAGCTTGTCTTCATAGGAAAGGTGCTTCAGCCATCTGGTAATTTTTGTAGCCCACCTCTGGACTTGCTCCAACAAGACCACATCCTTCTTATGCTGGGAGCCCAGAGCTGTTTGGGTGCTCCTGGGGAGATCTCACTGCAGTGGAGGAGAGGGGGAGAATCCCCTCCCTTGACTTGCTGGCCACACTGCTTTGGATGCAGGCACCATGCAGGGTCTGGTTGGCTTTCTAGCTTGTGAGATCATGCTGCCAGGTCATGTTGAGCTTCTCATTAACCAACACTCCCAATGATTCCTCAGGGCTGGCCTCAACCCATTCTACATCCAGCCTACACATGTGGCTTGGGATTGCCCACAATCATGGTCAGGACCTTGCACTTAGCCCTGTTGAACTTCATGACAGGAAGCCTCTATGTCATACTCCTGGACCTGATACTCATATCTCTGCTCAAATCCCCCTTTCTGTCTTTAAATGCCAATAGTCTGACACTCAGACATTCAGCAGGCCCTATGGTTTACTCATCTTTGTATGAAGAAGAATCTTGCCAGGCTTTCATCTCTCTCTATACATTTTACTTAAGACTCACAGGGCAGCCAGGATGGCAGGAAGAGTTTTTCTTCTTTACCCAGTGAATGGAATATAAAGTATCATGTTATGAATTTTATTCCAGAAGTTCAACCTTGCTTTGAAAATTATGCAATATCATTAATGCTGTGTGAACAGCTCTTGGGAAAAAAAGACAGACCTGTTGTTGTCATACTCTGAGAAAGTCATCCCAGCCTGCCCTCACAGAGATTCTGGCTCATAGTTTCCATTTTTCCTAACATCTTTTAACCATTCCTCTTTCCATTTTGGCAGTACAGATGCCTGTTCAAGCAAGGACTTGTTTCATGCCGACCTAACAAATAGCCATTACATTCAGCAATGAGAACACAGAAAAAAAGATGGTATGAACAGGAAAAAAAAATAGAAGCATTTTGTGCACTGCATGATGCTTGAGCAGGAGAGCAAGCAATAATCTTTTAGATAAAACTAGTGAAAAATAATCATATGCTTCTTCTAAAACCTCCTTCTCATTCTTAACTCATAATAAAGGCAGCACAGAACTTTGTGGATTAATGGCTTTCTGAGGTTAATAATGCTTGTTTGTGTTGAGCTCTGGAGAAACTGCCTGGCTGGTCAAGAATCTCTGGGAAATTTCTGCTCCTCCGACCAGCAAGTCCTTCTAAGGATTGCCTATTTCATGGGTTATGCCAGTCTCTGTGAATGGAGAAGTTGGATCCTTTAGTGAGTGACCTCCTGATTATAGCAACCTTTCAAGGGAGATATTTGAGTTTGGAGCTAGCTGCAACCACTGGGATACAAAAAAGTGACTCATGTTCTTAAGTCATCTAAGAAAAATTAGAGTAAGAATGAATAATTTACCTAGTAAAAATTCTTTTGAAAGAACCATATAATGGTAGTGTTGTAATGACTTTTCTCTAGTCAAATATATGCTTAATACACAGCGCTTAGTACACAGCTCAGTCTGTCCACAACACAGATAATCTTAAATTGAAAGTAACCAAAAATTGCCATCTATCAATTTTCAAGGCTAAAGCTTTCAATAAAAGGAGTTCTGAAATACCCTTCTTTCAGAAATACTGAAGAGCATATATACATGGATGTGTGTGTATATATATATATATACACATATATATGGAGCATCTATTCAGACAGGACTCTCTGCCCTTCCTCTCATTCTTTTCAGGACAGTCCCAGGGAAACCCAAAAATAAAAATGACTTATCAGCTGGAATATGTGAACTAGGAACTCAAGTCTTCTGGGAGATAAACACCTCCTATAAGCAAATGGGAACACAGGTTTTCCTCCCAGCTGATTATCTGCAGCCAGTGGTCTGGAGTTTTATGCCAGACAGCAGCAAATTCAAAGTCAGTCTGTATATAGCCAGAGCACAGATCAATTATTCAGCCTGCTCAACCTTTTTTTCTTTTCTATGTAATCCAATTACAGTTCCCCTGTTTTCCCTTGTGGGTCTCCAGAACATTATTGGCCCTCCAGTATGGCAAAATAATCTTCATGAGTACAAACATGTCCATGAATTCTGCTAATGAGACAGATCTTTCAGTTCTCTCCTCTTGGAAAGCAGAGACAGAGATCTGCCAGAGTCCTTGGCTGAATGTTATGGCAGCTTCTTCTTTCAAGTTAGTTTTGCACACTTAGAGATTTTAAGTGCCATATGCTAACACAAACATATGATAAAATTGGGTTTGGATGCCAAATCCACCTCTTTCCTCAAAGACTTTTTAGTACTGGATTTGAAGTGAAAACTCTAATCAGCATTTCTATTTTCCATGAAGTGTGCTTACAGCAGGAAAGCATCTCAGTGACCAGTGTGATTTCTGACAACAGAAGTTTCTCTCTTTAGATAAATAAGCTGACAGATCTCCTGCCACCCCAACCCTGCCTACTCATGGTACCAAAGCCAGCTTCTCATTTAAGGCAACTGGGGAAAATTTCTTTTATATTCATTATTACTGATCAAACTGTCTCTGGTCCCTCACTCAGTAAATAACAGAAGATTTCAGGGGCCAACTACAACAGTTGCTTGCAATTATATTTAGAAGACATACATGCTATTGCCACACAATGGCTGTGAACCAGAGCTAGACTGGGAACAATCCTCAGTCACTCACAGTTGCTTGTCTCCTCCACAAAGCTGTCTCTCACACTTCCCAACATGACTTTCTTTCCTGCCCTTGATCTGTTAAAAGTAACCATACCTGATCCTTGTCACCATTTCCCACTTCAGTCACATAAACTGCGCAGCCTGTTCAATGCCTGCTGCAAGTCTGTAAGGCACAAGGTGTTCTCAAAAGAGAAGACAACTGCACAAACAATAGGGTAGTTGGGAGGGTCTTTCTGAAGCAGTTGGTCAATGTCCCAAAACAGACAGGAAGGAAAGGAAGGAAAGGAAGGAAAGGAAGTAAGGAAAAAGAACCAGAAGAATCACCCCCTGAAATCCACCCAAGTCCCATTTCCCCTGTTTTAGTTTTGACCCATTAAACTTCAGAGTGTACAGTGTGAACAGGATCAAAAGGTTCCTTGCCTCTAAGACAGAACTGGATTTTTTGCATCTTTTCCACTGAGTGAGAAAAGCTTTGCTTGTTGGAGGTGCAACTCAACAAACTTGAAGGCAAAAACAATAAGAAGAATTTACATGTTTTCAATAGGAAGGCTGTTTCTGACTTACAGACAGGAGGAGATTACAGGAGATAATGAGTTTATAGGTAAAAATGAATCAGTAGCTTCTCACTGACAGTATTTGCCTTTCTTTTTTTTCTTTTTTTTTTTTTTGAGTGTTAACAGCTTACTTCTGTTACATATTCTAATTTCTTTTCCTATTCACTTCAAATATCAGCTAGTTTCAAGACTTTATAGGTCAGGGAAGTGGAGTTGATATAAGTCTCTACATAACACTGTATGCTCAGTATCAGAGACTTAAGAATTACTTAAGATGTTCTCATTTGTACTGCCGTTTTTAGCTGTGCCTTTTTCCTTGTATTTTATCTTTCCTATGCTAAATCAGAGTCTTGCTTTCCAAAAGAAATGGAGAATACAGCTCTGTGTGATGGCAGTAGATGCTGGAAAGGTGGAAAAAAAAGACTCAAACAGTTTAATTTCTTATGAGATTAGATAATAAATACAGATCATTTTTCCATCACTCTTGCATAGCTTGAGATTCTATCTTTCTTCGTTGATGCTAGCTATTTGCTTCTTTTCTAGATTAGGAATCATACTGTTTCCATGGAGAAAGCCAACAAAACTAAGAATCAAAGACTTGTGAAAACATTTTTTAGACAATATATTTCATCATATTCATATCCTATTTGATTATTTGCAGGGGGTAGGAAAAATGAAGAAAGGAGAAATAAAGTTTATTTCAATATTCTTTCTTTAAATTTTTTTCTCTCCCATCACTTTTACCTTTAGGGGGCAAGGCAAAGATAATATTTCAAAGGTACTGGTAACTTTGTGAAATTGTGTAAATGCAAAAATGTACAGTGAAAAGCTAGCTTGAGAAAGAAAAAAAACTCCCTCTTTTCTTGATAGTATCTTCACATGATATGGATAATTTCTGTGAATTGACACACGGAGAAGACTAATCAGAGATGTTTACCCATTTTCTGTAGCTTAGTAACGGGCACTATAATTTGAAATTTTTATAGAAGGAGGTATTAAAAATGCCAATCATTACAGTACTGCTGATCTCTTGGATGTGGGATCAATGGGACTACATGAGCTTTACATGCACACCCACCCATACATGTGTGCATGTGTATGTACATATACACACACGCATCTATACGCAATACTTTCACATATATATGTGGCTGTAATTTAAAAATCCATGAAAGACTGGAGAGGAAAGGAAGGTGCTCTTATATGCATACAATTTTCAAATCACATGTATGATTTCAAGGCATCAGTACTAACTAATGGAGGAAACAATCCCTAAGTCATCTTTAAAACCATCAGCTTTTGAAATCTTACCTGTAAACTTCCAGGACATGAGCCTATAGATCAGAGGTAAGAACAAACTCTGTGGTATGGAATATGTTATATAGGTGGGAACTGCTTCTAGAAGTATTTTATAGATATATAAAATTTCTGAAATCAATATGTTTTAGGAAATATTTCACACCTGACTGAATCAGACCATAGCTGCCTATACAAGTTCACTTTCATATAAGCCCTTTTAGTATAATCTAACTATGAATAATCTTTGCAAGCAGTTTCACTTCTTTAATGTCAAATATTTAAGATGAGAAGTCAGAAGTAGGAAAAACATTCTTCTCATCGTTAATTTTATTAACTAATAATTTGTCTAGCTATTTTGTGAACAATAGAAAAGAGGAATAACAGAATACATGAGTAGTAGCTTCAGAAATAGTTACAAAAGGTGAAGTATTAAATTATACATAGACTGTTCCGACATATTTTTTTAACAAGTGGAAAGAGACTTGGGATTATGGGAAGGACTATTACTGCTCACCTCCTAAGTGAGAATGCCCATTCCCATTTCTCCAGGAGCCTAACCTTTATTTAACCAATCAGCTATCCAGCAGGGACCTGCTTATGTCCTACTATATACTGTCAAACTCAGCAAGATTCCTTGAAAGTGAGCCAATAAGAGAGGAGGAATCACACTCACTTTTAATGCTACAAAGGACATTGATATTCATAGTCCAGTAACTTTATGGCAAGCATAAACCTCTTGGAGGAAGAAAGAGTAACGTATCTGAACACTATTTTCATTGGAATAATTTCAATTCCAACAAGACGAAAAACTAAAAGGACATGAAATCTAATAAATTATTCCATTTGGGACAAAAGGCAGAGAATATACATGACTGAAATGACTGTCTTGTAAAAATGTCACAGAAGCATGCACCAAGTAATCCTGAAGGAGACTTTCAGAAGTTAACAAAGGTCAGCTGGTTATCTTAATCACTCTTTGCATACAGTGCTACACTTCATAGACCAGAATTTTGGAGCCTGGCATTTCACCAACCCTCTAAAAAACTGTTACCACCATATTACAAGTGAATAAAAAGAGGTGCAGATCTGAGAGAAGCACCACTGTTTGTCCTGCCAAGAGCTGCTCCACCTAATTTCCACATGTACTGAGAGTGCTGTCTCCATCCAAGCCAAAGCCAAAATCTGCAGATGCTGCAGATGACAAAATGAAAGGTCTTTTTCATTTTCTCAAGCTCTGCTCCTGCTGGGCTGCTACAGGACACCCTCATGTCCTGATCCCAACCCCTCCCCAAGCACTATTGGAGATCCCCTTCTAGAGCTCCACAATTACAGGTTGCTTATAGCGTATTCCATCAATAAAAATCAATTGACTCATGTTTCTCAGGTAATTTCAGACTACTCTGGCAGCAATAAAGGTGATTTAAATGGATATTACATTGTGATTAACTTTAGGGCTATTTCCAGTTGCCTGAGTGGCATCAAGAGACCTGAGTGTAACTGAGAAGAAGATTCCAAGGTTTTACCTCAGCAGGGGCTAACCTCCATCATCCTGGAGCTACACACTGGAATATTCATACCTCTGAAAATCATAAACACTTGTCTACAGGAGCAAATAGAGATGGAAATCTGGGACTGGGCAGGAGAGGGTTAGGGCCACCTCAGTACTCCCCACCTCCCTGCCAAAGCTTCACTTGGAGTAGATCATTCAGGCAGCTCCTATTCCAGTTGCCTCTCCCAAGGATTAGGGTGTCAATCCACTATCCCATGCCAACCTCAATGCTGACATAACCAAGAGAGAAATTACTGCAAACTCCATAGCGAGAACAAAACCTTTAAAAAAAAAAAGGCAAAAACCTTCAAACCTTCTGTGTTTTCATTTGATGGTACTTCAAATCCTGGTTATTTTGGAATTTTCAAGGCTTCAGAGTGGTCTGGGTCACTTGGTCAAATCTGCATGTTCAATCACATTACTTTAACTTCCTATTGCTCTGCCACAGGCTACTGACTCACCAATAAGCTCATTCATCACTTCCAGTGCTCCAGTACCCAAAAACTCTTGAAAAATTCAAATTTCCCCATTCGTCTAGGATAATGTTTGTCTGGAGTGAGTTTTCTGAAAGCACTGCAAGGACTCAGGAGCCAGAGTCTTACTGAGAAGACAAAGGTCTATGTCCCTAAAATCTTTACACATTTTCAAAAAGTACCCACATCAAGTATCTTTAAACAGGAAATGGATTTACACCTCAATTAACCTAGAAAACTTTGATATATTCTGGCTTTAATATTCAGACAAAATGGCCTTATTCCATTGAAACCATGCAGTGAGGAGCAATACATGTGCCAAGACAGAAGGCAAAGGATAAAATTATAGTACATTTCTGCACCAAGCATTCTTGTACGTACACGGCATTTCTCATTCCCTCATCTTGGTAGCCTAATGGATCTCACTTTGGAATAAATAGCAAGGAATTACTATTGTATAATCTTGCCAAATGGAAGTCAAAACACATTTTAAGCCCCAACAACATGATTACTCAAAGACTGATGCAAGTGTAGCACTGAATGCCAAATAAACAAGAGTGATGGCCATTTCATGAACTGAACACCATGAAGTTGATAAAGTTGAAGACACAGAAATAAACTTAAATCAGTGTGGAATTCTATACTATTCTCCCACAAACAAACAGAAAAAAACACCCCAAAGCTTCACAGAGTTACACTGGTCTCCCTTGGGTAGCAAACCAAGACTACTTACCGTTCTTGGAGAGAATCACAGCCAAATATTCATGAAAGTAGGTGTTGATGTACAGCAGAAGGCTTGGAGTGTGTGCTGTGAGAAAGCTGAATGCAATATTCTCCTTGGACACAACAGCATCCACATAAATGGCAGAGCTTGAGGTGCTTGCATTCTTTGTGACAGGATAAGGTTCTTGGAAAGTATAGGTAACAGAAGTGCCGGCTTCAAATAATGCAGAAACCTCTGAAAGCATATACAAACCAAAGGGATTATTTCAGCTGCTGCATTTTCAGATCTCCCAGGCAAGAATGGACAAGAACTAACCACCTTAGAACACTGCAAAACACCCTTGATCCAGCTGACATCACCCTTCCTTCATTTGTGTTAGAGTGTGTCCTTCCTTACAGATTGTCTGGCACAGAGAAACACAGTGTATGGAGAACACGACCATACAAATTCAACTATTTCAGTGCTGCAATCAGAATCCCACAAGACAGAACAGCCCAAATGCCCATCAGCCAAATAAATGCTTTGTTCACCATCTTCTGACAGTGGCATGTAAGGCAATATTCTCTGTCTTGCCCCCACAATACAATTGCTCTTTCCAATCTCCTTTTCAAAGAAATTAATTATGAAAGCAACACATTGACCAAAGACAGCCAGTAAGGGAAGATGTCCTTGGGAGCATCAAATGAAGAGAAACATCTGCCTGTGCATCCTCAGACCCTTAGAACTCATGCAGATAAGCCAATTTACACCAGCAGATGATGCAGCAAACCTGTTCCATTTGCGAGGTGGGGGACACCCATGGAAATTAAAAATTCACACTGCACCTTGCTGTTACTGAGCAGTGATTTTGTTAGTTCCAAAAAGCACATTCTCTAAATTAAATGTTCTATATTTGCCCTGCTTTTTTCTGGTGTTGACAGCATTTCCTGTAAGCCACCAGAAAGGTTCAATGAGGACACATTCACCAAAGACTGAACCATGCAAATCAGTTTTCTCCTGAATGCTTCATGCCTATTTTAAAAAATTCTTAACATTTGGATGAGCTGTCGCAGGAATTGAAAAAAAAACAAACCAAACAAACATAAAAAGACTCCCTCTTTTTGTCACATCAATGCTCTAAAACATTGTAAAGAAAAGCCTAAAGAATTAGTTAAGGTGAACAAAATAAGATGAGGTTTAAAAAACAAGCACCCTAAATATTCAGACACAGTCACACACCTGCCATAAAAAAATTCAGCTCTATTTCCTAATGTCTGGGGATAGTTACATGCAATGGAATACAGGAATCGTAGTGGGATACAGTGGTAAATTTTATTAGTGCAGCTAACACCATTTTAATTTCTGAGGCCAATACAGAAGTCAACAAAAGGAGGTGTTAGAGCCTGCTGAAGATAAACATTTAGGAACATTGAAAGAAGAGCTCATAATAGAACATCTTGAAACGTGAGGGATATCAAGCTGACATGGGTGAAATGGTTCTGTAATTCAGAGTTACTGCACAAACCACTGAAGTCCTGGGATCAAAGCCTGCTGCCTACCTTCCTTGCAGAAAGGTCCTTCATAGGCTGAGTTGGTACAGTCACAGAAGTAACCATTATACTTTTCCACACATTTTCCTCCATTGTGGCACAGGTTCCCATAACTGCTGCAATGCCCTGGGCACCCAGGTTTAACACCAGGTGTCATTTTAGCTCTCTCCTCGAGGTCAAGTTTCTGTCCATTTAAATGCAGAGATCGAATACAGCCCAAAAAGCCCTTCTGTCTGGAAGCTGTTCCCCCTGAGAAAGAGAGAAAGATAGACATACACTCATTGGTGAGTCTGCACAGTAATCAAAGCCATGAGGTTCAATCTTGAGGGACAAACATGAATCCTCAAATATTAAAAAATATTATATAGCAATGCATGCAGTGGCAAAAGATGACAGATGGACAGCCTTGGAAACTAAAGGTGTTTATTTTTATGAAAGAACTAGAAAGCTGTTTGTGACACTTTCTTTTTGCCATTCTTGTCTTTTTTGGCTTATCTACTGCCCTGTCTGGCCTTGAAACCACAAATTCATTTAGGAGAAAGATTAGCTTCTTTATCTTATGTCTGCATATCACCAACTACATGAGAAAACCAAACCGAAAATGTTGGGGTTTTGTTGTTTTCTCCTATTTGTTGCCTTAGTACAAACACCCTAATCCCACCAGCAGGAGAGTTGCACATGCTGATGAGTGCAGGCAGCAGGGATGAATCATGTTCAGCACAAGCCTGCTGGCTGAAGGGAAATGGCTTGAGTGAGGATTACGCATGACTGCCCAGCCTGATGTGCTGCATGTCAGAGTTGTTGTGGGCCTGAAACACGAATTCAGTTCACAGATGTGTTATTTACTACAATGGTTAAACATAATTGCATTTCTTCCTGAAGACCAGACTTGTATGCAAGAGGGCAGCTCAGACTCTACAAGCTAACTAGCTTCATATCTGTCAAATGAAACTGCTAACAAGTGCTACAGTGAAGGCACTTCTCCATAAGAGGTAATCTTTGAGAATGATAATAATAATGATGATTGTTGAAGTTCTCTATGAAAATGTAACCATTTTTCTTATCATACACTTCTTTTTTGACAGTTGCCAATGTTTTGCTTTTGAAGATACTGCAATTTTGATTGCTGCTAGGAAATCTAATTCTGGTTGGGGAGTTATCAGCATTTGCAGACTCTTAAAAGCTAGCTTTATTGGTGATTCTCCTGAAAAAGTAGTATGAAAGAAGTTATTATTCTTCTATAGAAGTTGGCTGTCTTTCACAGTGTACAACTTAAGAGATTACATCACTTGATAAGCCCTAGCAGAAGAGCATTTATTTATTTCTATAAATTAATTAAAGCAGGATTTCTGCAAACTGAAGAGATTGCAGCCACAGTCTGAAAAGGCCTGGTGTTCTACTACACCATTCTCTCATACTTTTTCTTTTTGGAACACTAATAGCAGAAATACTGGATGTGAATTAAAGTAATTGAACTCTAGATAGTATGTATGAGACACATTTATTTCATGCTCATTTTATGATGCCTTTGTCAGAGAAATAAATATTTTCAAGTTCCTCTTTAGCCAGCTTTTTTTTCAGGTGAGCAAATGTTAGCTCACTTATTTTAAAGACCCTCTGAGGACAAGAATCAGGCTTTCTGTATTTGCTGCACTGCACGCACAATCCTTTGTTTGGAAATTTTGTGCCAAAACAAAATATACCATACAGATTTTTCGGTAAAGCTCATATAAGTAGAAATGGGATTTCTCCCTTTAAGGCTACTGGCTACTCTGTTTTCTATTGCATTAGAGGCTACCACAAATATGACAAGGATGAATGACAGTTTCCTTGCCTCTCCTCTGCACACACAAACAAATCCCAGCTGTAACATATTAAAAAATGAGTAAAACTATTGCTAACTGTTCTGTGGATGTCGTGTTTATTGCACTACTCATATTCTTATTGCTCTCTAAAGCACTTTGGAAAGCCATGTCAAGTTTCTCACTCTTCTCTTCTTCTATTTTCTGGAGAGTGTAGAGCTTAACAGAGACCAGCTATATGATCCTAGACCCACACAGCATTGATTAAGCACATCTATTGCTTATTTGGGCAGTTTTCCTCAATTGACTAGACCCAATCGTCACATACATTCCCACAAAGCAGAGGAAAAACTGAAAGCAAGCACACAAAACCCTTCCCCAAATTAGGCTTTGCAGATTTTTCCAACTCTGATAGGAACCTGGTGGACCAGAGAGTTTAATGGATGAGACCTAAATGTGTTATTCAGGAAAAGAGATTTTAGGATAAGCCAAAGGACCATGGACACCAAGGTTAAGGACGTACTTTGCTAAGTGGAGGTGACAGTCAGATGAGCCAAGCTGTTTTCAGCAAGGTGTTTATGCAGCTGAATTTTTGTGAGGAGCCCTTGGGAAAGGAAGAGAGATTCTGAGAGGAGAGGACAAGAAGCTCACAACTGAGCATTCACAGCATAGCTTGGTGACACAATTGGTTAAGTAATTAACATTCCAGCAATGAGTTAGGGATTTGGTTTTTTTGGTTTTGGGGTTTTTTTTGTTGTTTGTTTGTTTGTTTTTTTTAAAAAGGAATTTTTGTTAGTAGAAACTGGATTAGGGAGGCTGAAAATCAGTATTAGGAGCATTTGTGTAACTGATACAAAGAAAAGGAAAGGGCAGAGAAGTATAGAAATCATGATCAGGAGTAGGATAACTTGCTATGATCCTTCTCAGAAGACCTTGAAGTCACACTTTTTAGTCTCAAACTGAAAGATCTACAAAGCATACAGGATACACAAAGAGTTAGGCATTAATTCTTCCTCTTCGCCTCCAAAATACTCCAAGGTGTCTACAAATGCTTTTAAAACCAACAGCAGTAAATAAATTCCTTCTTTTCATACCATTCCTTCTCTCTGTCTCCAGAGAAAGTTTCTCAGCTGTTGACTTTCTCTGGGTTATGTGGCCCTTGGACTGTCTACAAGACAGAGAAGATGCACTCAAGAGTTCATTCTTTGCTTACTTCCTCTCAAGACAAAATCAAGAACCCACTCAGCTTTGCTAATTTCCTAAATGTACCAAAGAAATAGCACAAAAACTTCTGACCAAAGCTTTGCACATCAGATTAATTTCTCAGGATTTTTATTCTGCTTTTGTGACATTACCAGTCTGAGTTCAAATCCTATCCTCAAAGTGGTCTGGGAGGACAGTCTTTCCCATCCCCAGGGTGGAGTCTTATGCCTTCACCAGTAGGAAAGATGGAGCTTCATCTCAGACTACACCACAAGAGGAGACAATGACACAACTGCTCCAGGACCACAGGGAGAGCTGCACTATACAAAACCATGTCACACATATTGAGTGCTGAAAATGACTGTCCATTGAAAGGAATGGTTTTTGCCTGTCCCTTCTGAGCAAGTAATTTTCTGTATTGCCTCATTACTGGACAGTCTGGTGCAGTTGATGTTACTTAGCCTGCACATTTGTTTGGGGTTTTCTCCTTCTATTGTACTTTTTTCAAATTTACAAAGAAATGTGGCCAGGTGCAAGGATATCCATGGTCTGACAGGATTATAATGCAGCCAGAAGCAGTTAGATAACTCAAGACCCAGTAAAAGAAGGTGAGCAATGGTTTTCTAACTCCTTTTTAACTGCATTAAAATCCAAGCTTGTTTGAGCGTAGTGGCAATGCAAAGTCATTTTTCTCTTCCACTTCACAGACACACAGAGCTATCTCAAAAGCCTGCCACACACAGTCATTAAGGCTGGAAACCCCTTAATCACTGTCAGTATGCAGAATGCTGCAGAGACAAATATGCTGTGGATTATAGGGGGAGTAGGGAATAATATTATGTGCTGCTGCTTCTTTCCTTTTTACAGTGGCGTTTATACATTTATTTTTCAGATGGGTTAAAACTCTCTCTGCGTGGCTGAGGTATTAAATCAGTAGCTTTTTATTACGAGATTCAAATGAGACTTTCAGTAGAGACGAACTATATCACATCTGTGTATTGCTGGACTTCTGCCACTTTTCCCTGGAGCACCCTGGGACAAATAGTGCCAGAATCAGGAGGCTGCCCAGGTTTCCAACTCTTCTGACAGCTCTCAGCAAAACTTAGCAAGCCACAGATAATTTTAGCCTTCAGTATGGCAGAGTTAAGGCCTGAAAAAGCACTCCCAAACTCAAATTTGTTTTTCTGTCCCTTTTGTTCATGGTTCAGTAAAAGTGTGGATGGACAACAGAATGCAACATATCACAGTGAGAACTTTCCACCTCTTGGCTGAAATAAACACCTATATTCTAGAGTTTTCTGTAAACACTCACTACAATCACAGTACAATCAGTTGGAAGTCCCTGCTGGAATCAGCTGTTCCAACCTGCTCCTTGAAGCATAGCTACATTCAGATGAGGTACAAATTCACTTCTCCAGCAAAACCTACAGGACCTCTCTGGGAGAGCTGCTCCCCATCCACTCAGTCCCCAGCTCGTGGGGATGCTGATGCTGCTCTGCAGCAGGTGCAGGGCTTTGTGTTTGTCTTTGCTCACAAGGGCTCCTGTTGGCACTCTGCTCTGGTGAGGTCCTTAACTACCATGGATTTTTATGACACGATTCATCAATTATGTCGCTTTAAAACCACCATGAAAATCACACAGGTAACCTGTTTGTTTTGCTGAGGTCGAGCAGCAAGCTTACAGGCAGATATTGCTTTTCAGATGTGAGATGGTAAGCAGTTGATATATATGACATATCAGATGACCTATGATAAATCCATCACATTTAGTCCTTCAGAAAGAAACAACCAAAAAATTGCAAAGTCTATTCAGTCTCTAAATCTCTAATTTTCTAACTGGAAACAGTATGTTGGCTAAGTTTCTCTGATGTTTCTAAGGTGTCTGGCAGCCCAAGCATGCTGCCTCCAGGCCTGGCTTCCCACAGAACATGATCTTAGGATCAGCGTAGTATTTGAAAAACAAGTGATTAGCAGCATGCTTCATACCAGAAAACAGAAACCTTGCACTGTGACAGTCTTAAGCCTCCCTTCTGTGAGTTCTTCTCTCCAGCTGAGTCTAACAGAGATCATTTTAGGTATAAATCAACAGCTGTGTGGGAAGGACTCCTGACATTGATGCAGCCATATCTATTTATTAGCAGATTAATTCTTTATGTGCAGAGCCCAGTAATTACTGCATACATACACAATAAAAAGCTCAAATGAATACTCCAAAAGCTGCTTAAATATGAGGGTATGAATATAGAAGTAAACGTTATTAAAATGCATTGACAGATAGAGGCTTGCTAAAGCATTTCAGCTAAGTAAAAAAAAAAAATCCATTTTAAGGAAGGAATCAGAAGCTATCTGAATGGCCCTGCATAAGAACAGTTACATCCCACTCCATCACTGAGCAGATTACTCAGAAAGACAACATTTGAATATGGAAAAGAGAGAATTCCCTTCATAATCCATTATCATATTATCAAACACAAAGTAGTACCAATCCAGGCTTCTCGTGTGAAGGCAGTAAGTAAACAAAACACATGCAGAGATTTTTCTTTCCTCTTTTAAATTTCTTTTTTCTTCTTTGAAAATTTGCTTTCAGATAAAACACCTGTATTTGCATTGACTATGTTGATACTTCTCTCACTCATGGACTCTCCAGCCAAATAAGGGTTTTGGTAGGCACACTTGAAGGAACAGACTTTAAAGACCATACTGTCTTCAGGCTTTGCCCCAAATACTTGTATGATAAATTTTTGACTTTTATAATGTGCCTAAAGAGAGAGGTCACATTTTTACAGCATTTTACACAGCCAGTGCTGCATAAGAAGAAAGGTTATCAACTCTTTGGCAATAAATACATTTCAAGAGTTTGACCCTAAAAATACCATCAAATATAGCATGGTTAAACTAAGCTTTGTGCTTTGAGTGTAAAGAGTCTTTTGGATTTACTTCATGTTGCTTATGCAGGAGTAGAAGAGAAAGCAAAATCAAGTCACCACATGCAAGCTCAATGGCGAGATAAGAGCATCCATCACCAAAGTATATGAAATACTGTTATCTACAGGAATCCTTGGATTGTCCCTACCTACAAACAACTGGCTGTTGAGCTGCAGGCGGAAGTGTCCCTCGGCAGGGGCCTCCAGGACCTTCTTGGGGAGGTTGTCCACCTGCAGGGAGGTTTGCTTCAGGTTCCTCTCCGCCCTCACGTAGTGCCACTGGTTGTCATTCAGGGGGGTGGGGGACTGCACCGTGGCTTCTGTGGGGCCATTCCCAACATCTATGGAGAAGGTGATCTCCTTGGGGGCTGGAAGAGACAAGCAGATGTGAAGAGGAAGTGAAGGTCTGAATTAAATCACGGTTTTGACAACAGGAAATCTTATATAAATATAGGGTCCATTAACTTTTATGTCAGCAAATAGTACAGGATCATTTACTTCCCATCTCCTACACAGCAGCTTATAGATCAATTTAAGCCTGCAGCATCACTGTTTGATCTCTGCTGTGATTAGGCTTGCTTGTGGGTACCCATCTTTTTTTACTATAAAAATCACAGTGCTCTAGAAATGGTACTTCTCCCTTTGAAGCGAAAGCGCCGAATGCTGCACAAAAGTCACACAATGGTCCCAAAAGATTTTGGACAAATGGGAGAAAGGATGAAGATGTTTCCAACTAAGACCTTTCAAAATGCAGGCAATTGACCATTACATAACATGGCTCTGTGGGGTATGAGAGAATCCTACAAGCATTTGTTTGCCTAAATCTGACCCAACATGCATGAAAAAACAGATGAGTGAAACTACTTAATAAGTGATCCTAAACTAAAGCTGTATATGTAATACACACCTAGAAATAGTAAGGCTCCTAGAAACAGGATAATAGTTGAAAAACAAAAGTCACATAAAGGACTCCACCTTGCGCTGATGGAAGCCCAAAAGGGGCTAGAATTTTTTAACATTCTTACTGCTGAGTATTTTCCTCTTCCTAAAATGCTAAATGCACCACGAAGACCAAGAACCAGGTCCACATAACACACAATCAGAAGGCTGTGGACTGAAAATTCCTAAAAACCTTGTTATTTCAAGCCCCAAAAATTGGATAAGTCTTGTTTTGAAAGCTGCTTCTTAGATAGTTAAGACAGGAAATGTTCCATAGGGATAGACAAAGATCTATTCTGAGCCCCTGCATCTGCTAAAAAGTTGTTTCCCTTTGAAGCAGCTGCTCCATGGAGCTTCCTTGATACAATGCCTTTAGGCTGCAAATTCCATCTGGCAGCAAGAATCACAACAAAAAACTACTGATGAGAAGCCCAAGTCTAGAAGATTTTTTTCCTCCAAACTTTTAAACAACTCGTTTCTCTAGGAGTACAGATGTAACACACACCCAGAAGCTTTCACTGAACAATCCTCTTAGTATTTGTTACATTTAATGTCATTTTTACTTCTGTATCCCTGAGAATAAAATGCACTACTCTGATTACAACCAAATTGGACCTTGATGTGCAATTAACAGTAAATCACACCTCATTACCTTGTGATAATCCACCATGACATTTACCACTGGTTTAATGAATCAAAGGGCCTTGGGGCCCTGTTTTATTAAATTTTATTTTGGGGTTATTACAAGCATATTATCAAATGCATAGCACTCAGTTTGTTTTCCCTAAGCTTGACAGAATTTGGAATACACATGTCATATTTCATGTCAAAGCCACCGTACTCTTTTGTCACTAATAAATATTTGAAGTCATCAGTACAGGAGTGAGGCAAAACCTCACTAATTAAATTCCCTGCTATTTTCCTTACGCACTGAGTAGCAGTTACACTGCACTCACTTAATAGGTTTTGAAGTATTCAAGATCCATTACAACTGTGACTAACTCAACTTTTATTAGTGTCCTGTCCTTCCTAAACTCTCACCTCCTAGCTGTACCACACACACTGAGTTCCTCTGAAACACTAGGGCTACTATGTTACTGATACAGAAATAAAAGTAACAACCAGAATGCTTGCATTACATTTTTCAGCTTTCAACTGAAAACAGCCTATAGGTGCATCTAACCAGTAGTTATTTATCTAAAAATAAGTATCAGTGTTGAAAAAAAAAAAAAAAGTTCATACTCTTGTTTGTTTAAGAAAGATAAATCTAGCCATAACAAGGTTAAGTGTAATGATCAGGTCTGTACAGGGAAACTCTGCCAGGAGAGGTAGGTTAGTCTTGATAAAAGAGTCTTTATGTCTCCATCTTATCATCTCCAGGCACCTCCAACCGTCTAAAGAAAATACATCCTTCCCAGTTCTCTGCAAGTGTCAAATTGGGCAAAACCCACTGAGATTTCTGAGCAGTGAAACTCACAGCTTATTTCAACTCGAATGAAGTCCTTAATCCCCAGGTTTTCCAGGAACACCCCGGACACGGCGGTGGTTTTGAAGAAGAAGGAGATGTCCGCACTGACCTCGGCGTGGAGCGTGGGGAAGTGCAGGTAGGAGGCCTCCGTGTTGAAGGAAGCAGCATTCCAGAACTGCCCTGCAAACACAACCCCCTTCTCTATAGTTAATTGGCACAGGACAGCAGCTGCAAGCTGAGTGTGGAAAGCCACCACCTTTTATCAGAGAAATAGGGGGTTTTTAATAAAAAAAGACAACAACAACAAAAGCGGCAACAAAAAAGGGACATTCTGTACCTATGGAAATGGAGAAGAGCTAGTACTCACTGTCACCATAGCAACGCAAAGGGCCGATTTTCCAAGCAGCCTCAGAATTTGATCTGTTTGTGTCAGTGATCACAATCTGAGTTACGGGCAAATGGTCTTTGAAAGCAAGGAGGCCGGTATCATTTGTCCTGGATTTTAATACACAAACAGAAAGAGGCAGATGAATCACACACGAACTCCCCTAGCATTCCTCATGCAACACAATATTAAAAAGATGCTTACTTAAAGATCTTTTGCAGAATTACCTAGAAGAATTATGACAAGTTCACACTGTTTAAGATAAATACATTCCCATGTATGCTCTATGTTCATATGCAATACTGACCATTGAAGACACCATTTGGATACATGATACTGGCTGGGATGGGCTGTAAATCTGCTTCAGCTGTGCAGAACAACTGTGAAGCCAAGGAAGAGCACTGCCATGCTGACTAATGGGCATTAATGTAAACTGGGCTCTACTGGGTTCCCTCAGAGGATGTATTTGCTCTGGATGAGGTTTAAGTCCAAGTCTGCATTTCTGTAAAGTCAGCTGGAGACAGATAAGCACGTTTTATGCTGGCTTTATGCTTTACCAGAGCAGGAAGAGGACAGGCAATGCCTGATCCAGCTGTTAGCAAAGGGAAGCTAGACAATTACTGATCCAGCTTCAAGATGGCTGGGACACAACTGACCCTGCACGCTGCAAAAACAGCTGAATGGGCAGAGCTCAGACTGAATCGATCCTCTGCACTGCACGCCGGGGGACATGTGGGTTCAGCAGCTGCAATACTCAAGGTGGATTTACTGCACGGTCAAACTCCTCATGTTTGTTTAGCTGGGCTTGTTCTTCAGCTGCCACTAACTTGCACATGGCTGTTAGAAAGGAAAAGAAAGATTGATTCTTAAAGGATAATTTCTTTGCTTTTATTCTGAGTCAGCTGGACAAAAAGTGATCCTCAAAATGCAGCATGAGTTTCATGGGAGGTCCTTAAGGCAGCTGAGTGGCTCTGGCTCTGGCAGGGTACACAGAAGTGCATTTCATGAACTCAGCTGGGTCCCTCCGGCACCAACCCTGACCTCACCAGAGCTGAACTGCCCTTCTGAGGTCTCTCTCCATCGATTGATAATAGAGAGGTGAGTGCTCCTGAATCTCATCTCCACAGTGTTTTTTCTTCTCCTTTTCTCAAGGTTAAGGTTTGCTGTACACATCCGGGCCCAAAATCCTCTACAGAACCAAATCTCAGTAGTTTTGGAGAAAGGATCTGTACCTCTGCACAGCCCAGCAGGGTCTGGACTCAACTCACCTGTCTGCTCACAGGTGAAAGACTACACCCTGCATATGGGAATGGCAACACATCCAAAACGCCAGTAATCCCAAATTTATCCTCACTGCCCTTCCAGGCAGGTGTGACACAACCCCTCAGGAAACAGGTATCACTATTTGAGTGATAACACTGCCAGAGTCTGACATTCCAGGCAGGATCCCAGACCTGCCCATATCCTGCTTGTAATGCCAACTTCCATAAATGTACCTCTTGGTGTAGTTCCAGATAGGGAACAGACACAGACTTCAAGCAAAGAAATAATAATCAGGACAAACACAACCTCAAATGTTTGCTTGGCTAAGTGCTCTACTCTGATTAATGCTAGACAAAAATAGGAGTATTTTGATCTTTTTTCATAAAGGCTGCATACATTGCATTTATTTTTCATTGCTTATAATTTGCATGCAAGCGTAGTTAATTGTCTCATAATGCCAAGGGGAAAAGGAGAGGTACCCTCTCTGAAGCTAATATTTTCTTCTTGCTCCAGTGGGTGTCTGACACGCAAATAATTACAAAGTGCAGCAAGACGAAATTCCCAGGCACGAGGCAGAGTGTACCTTCAGTACAGACTCAGGAGGGAAACTACCACGTATGAATCAAAGGTACATGATCTCCAAATCTCTTCAGGGCAGACTCTCAGTACCACACTCATATCAATATCTGAAAGTTAGCATAAATGCTCCTAACAGATTATGAAACTGCTGTGACAAAAGCTAAATTATTTGAGTATTCTAAGGAAGATAATTAAATAAGGTATTCCAGTGTCTGGGAGGAAGAAGACTAGGCAGAATAAATGAAAAAAAGGCAGAATGATGCATAGTAATGGGACATAAAATATTCAATATACACACGAGTAACTAAGCTGGTGTTTTCTCTTTTAAAATAAAATTTTTCAAAACCTGAAAAATATTAAGGGAGGTTTCTTGCAAATTTATTTAAATTTTAAAAGTACTGCAGTCTTTTTAGTAGCTATGATCAGCATTAAAATAAAAATCGGTATGTTTCTACAGCTAGCACTCAAAGTATCTACAAAAACCCATGAAATGGTGACATTTTAAAGATATCTATTCCACATCTCTGAAAACTGCATTGCTTATTAGATATTCTGCTGTATTGCATGAAGTTCTTTTATATCAAATTTTATGACTGAGTTTTTACTACTTATATGCCAGTGTCACAGTGAACTTTAGTAGCATAGCTCAAGTGTGTGAGAGAAATATATTCTAGAATTAATAAAAATCTTCACTTCTTTGTTAATGCCTTGAAAACTCAATCAAGCTTCTCTTCAAACTCAAATAGCACATTTTATGCATTTTATTCTCTCACACATGGAAAAAACCCTTCATGTAATGATATGTATTTTCACACAAGCAGACACTGAAATAAAACCTATCAGAAAAACATTCTGTCCTTCAGAGAACATGTCAGTGTGAGGAACAACATATCTATTGTTGCAGTTAATTATTATTTCATAGTAGGAAATCAAGGTTTTGGTGAAAGATCAACACCTAAGTGATTTCAGCTAAGAAAAGCAGAAAAGAGAGTGGAAGACACTGCAAGTATTTAAAATTCCTGGTATTCTTTAAATTGAACTTATTTCAGACTCAATTTCTCACAAAGCACCATGATTCCTCTTCTCTATGTGCTATACCATGGCAGCCTCTCAAATACAATATATTATCCCTGAGAGAGGAGCAAAACAGCTTCGTGTACCTGTACAACAACTTCCTGGAGGCACTGCTGTGGCACTACAAAATACAAATATACCAGGGTTTGGAAAAAACATTTGAATTTTGCCTGAAGGGGGCTTGGGGTTCGCTTTTCATGTATTACACTTCTGATAAAAAACATCTGCACCCTGATGTGCAAACATATGATTTTGTCTTTTTAACAAAAGCAAAACCTTGTTAGATTAATTATTTTTGTATTTGTTCCCATAGCTCCTTTTTACTTATAAGTATTTTAATTTATCATTTCACATACTTGAAACCACATTATATTTGCTTTTCCACAACTGCCTTTCAGGTTAGACAAGCTCACTATTTTATTTCTCCTTAGTGGGTTTCACATAGCACTCTGTGGCTACCTCCACCAAGCACACCCCTTGTAAGTTAAGTCCTGATTTCCCAAAAATCAAGGCAGGTTTTATCACTTTCCTGAAAGGAGCCCTCTGCTCACAGAAAATGGCAGGAATAAATTAATAAACTTCAGAAGTCGACCTCCTGCTTACCTGACTTGGCACTTAATTTGGCACAAAATCAGATGAAAATCTGAATGTTTTGAGGGTGGAAACAACCCTCAACAGATGTTTCTCTGAGCTCTTTGCATAAAGGATGGTGTCAATTTGTCCCTTCCACAAGCAAAACCCAAACCAAACAAATCCAATAATGCCCTTTAAATTAAATCACTGAAAAAAATTTGTTTATGGGTATTAAATACAGTTGGATGTCATTTGTTTGTCCATGTCTGAAGATTAATGCCTACATCTACCCACACGGTTTCCTCAATAAGCTTTGAGGCAAATCATACATCAAAACAAATGCTCTATGTATGGACCAATTTAAAAAAAGATGAAAATAATTTGCTACTAAAGGTGATAGTGCAGCAGCCAGATACTTCAAGGTGTAGAAAAGGCAGACACATGTAAATGACAAATAACTATTGGGGTGATAACATTATGAAACTATTTTTCTTCTTCCTGGGTACTAGTAAAAGTGGTCTCAACAAACCCTTGCTCAATGGTGTTCTAACAGTGTGAGCCACCATAAATTGCTAATCTCTAGGTAGCCATTTCCATATTTTTTGTAACAGATGGTAGAACAGTGGTGCCATTATATATAATTTATTCTCATATGATCCCCTATTGGTATGTTTTTCTCTTGCACATTAATGGAAACTCTAGCGGGATCTGAGCCTCAGTAGCTCAGATATTCAGTACAGATTTTCAGGAATACCATACATTTGGGGAAAATAATACTATCATCAGCAGATGGCAAGGAAGCACATAAGGAACGGGCCCGTGCCACAGGATTCCATCAGGAAAAGTTTTGAGGCCTGTGCAGGACATATCATTAATAATCCAAAGGAATATATTTCAATTGTTATCTTGCCCAGGAGCCATATAAATAAAATGCTTTACTGGGTAAAAATAATGTACAGTCACGATAAACTAAAAAACACCAGCACAAGGGGACATACCTAACAGTTGAAGGCAAGATGCATTGCCTGTATTTGGCTGAATTAGAGACACAGAGTTTGGTAATTAGAGTAATGAACTGATTCTTGACATTTCAGGGACCAGCTACAGTCAGCTCTCTGCAGGCAGCTCTTCCCAGTTGTTGACAAATGTAGTCATGATGGCAGATATCCAAGACAACTCTATGCAGGCCAGGTCACCCCTGGCAGGGGTTATTTATGAGCTCTCTGGAGTTGCCTGCACTGCTTCTCAGGGAATGGATTCAGTGTGGGATAGTGGTTCAGCAAATAAAACCTGTCAAATCTGGGCTCATCAGGGTTTCTCTGCCCTGCTCTCCTCAACCCTTCCAGTTTTATCTTCCTGGTTCTGGCATAGCTTAGCACAAATATAGCTCGTCCAAGCAGGGCTTAATTCCCTTCCATTTGGGTTTGCTCCTCCTCAAACAAAGCTCAATATACTCATTATACCTCTGGGACACAAGGTGGGTCTGACAATAGTAATATTCACCCTCTATTTTGTTCCCCTTCTTATCATGTCCTGTGGTTTTCCTTATTCTTCTAGTGCTCCAAGGCCACGATACAGGGGTGAACACATATTACTTTGGAAATGGCAAGACTCAAAGGTTTAGTTTCCCAGCAAGGAAGACTCTTCTGGAAGACAAAAGAGGAGGATACTCCTCCAGTTTGAATAATAAGACTTCAGAATAGAAATAAAAGATGGCAAATCCGCTAATTATTTGAATCAACACGATCCACCACACTTTGCTGAGATGCATGAGCTTCTTGTACAAAATGAGTTCCAAAAATACCTCTCTTTCTGTACAAAATAAAAAGCTGCAAAATTCTCCAAATTCACAATATTTCCAGGTAAATACCATCAACATGGTTAGGTTTGATGACTGGCTTTGGTCAAGGGTTTGCATTTGAAGTGGAACATGGATTCCAGTGAGACCAAAGTAGCAAAAGGACTTCAGAACAGTCATGTGCCTCACCTCAGCATGAAAGAGTTTCCTCCCATTTAAATGCAAAGTTTGGTGAGCAGCGAGGCAAGAGAATTAATTGCCAAGGCAAGAGAATTTTGCTTGAGATGAAAGACAGCCAGGAAGAGGTATCAGAAGATCCAAAAGATCTCATGATAACACTATCCTGTCAGTATTTCAGTAATGCTTTATTCTGTAGGTCAGTTTAACACATTTCCCCAGTCAAGAATGCGTTTTTGTTCAAAACAGAGAATATATTTTGAAAGACAATGACTAATATGTCTCATCTATATATAACTTGTCCCAATGTTTAACTATTGTCAGTGTGAGGGAAGAGAAAGACAGAAAGACAGAAAGACATATAGACAGACAGACAAAAAGAACATTTCCTGAACTAGGTTTAGCTTCAGCTTGAAGCCACTGGATTTTTATGAGTGTTCCCACCCACTAGCAAGTGCTTTCAGCAGTCAGAAACATTTTTCTTTTTTTGGCAGCATGCAGCCAAGGCATGTCTTACACCTTTTCAGATCCCTTGCTTGGGTCAACAAAAAGGGTGCAGTTGCAGGTGCCTCTGCTTCCTCATCAGAGATCCCCCATTCTCCAGAAAATACCAAGAGGGTGCTCCACTATTCTGCAGTGACAGATTTTGCTGTCATCACACTGTGGAGTTTGGAAGCATGATGAGCCATATGGAAAGAGATACTTATCAGAACAATGCTTTAATAAAAACAAAGGTGAAAAATACAAAAGCCTCTCCCATCTAGAATGCTTAATTATAGCTCCCTATTCATCTGGCCAGGGGGACTAACTTGATGTCAAGTAAGAGCCCAAAAATAGCAGCTGGCTCAGGTGTCTGCTCAGATATCATTTAAAAGTCAGCATGCCTAGAAGTGCATAATGTGTGCTGCCAAACACCTGGCACGGGACTTTGTCAGGTCTGCTTTCCATTGTTTATAATTTCTTATGCTGCTCTGAGAAATTAGTAGCTTCTTCTGCACCCAAGATTTAGTCTAGGGAAAACAAATCAAAGCAAAATCCTAGGACTGTCTCTTCAGAGGATGCTACAGCTGTTCTGGAGAGTTCCTACCTTGGAGCAGTATGATTTATCTAAAAGGAGCAAAAATGATTTTCTGGTTTTCCACTCTGCAGCACCCATTTTATTTCATGCTGAGGCAAATAAATGCATCTACTGTCGTCTTGCTCCTTCCACTGTAATGTATAGCAGGTTAAAGTCACAGTTCAGATCTCAGCAGGTTTCAGATTCGAATGCTCGTTATATATCAGGGGGTCAGTGTTCTAGCAGGGAAACACAAAAGCACTCTTCGAGAGGCATGAAATTTCTTATGTTTAGAAACTCTTCATAAAGGTCAGGGGTTTTTTAGCTTTTATAAAGCCAACCTCTAGTTTAGAATACTACCAAAGTAAAATTTTCTCGTGGATTAAAAACCTAAGCAACTGAATCCCCAAACCAACAAACAGTAGGCAGTTTAGTGGAGGTAACTTGTAAACATATTCTGTTATTATCAGGAAATTAGGAGAAACAAGTAGCTCTCTGAGATGCCAAGTTAACGATGCATGATTTCCAACATCTTTCTCCCATGAGGGTTTTTCCAAAATCTAATAAAAGTGTACGCTTCCTTAACTTCCTTCTTGTGGGCTTTAATTGGCTTTCCCCTCTCAACCTGGCATAAATTTTCATAGAATGTGTAATGTGTAATACTTTTGAGACTTCTCCTTCTCCGTCCAAGATGTTTAAAACATGTCTGCTTGTTCAAAATTATTGGGGGTGTTTGGGGGGAAATGGAGATAAACACTCACAGCATAACTTGTTTCATTTCCTGAGGAGACTCAGCTGAAATATCACAAAATTGCATTTAGCTTTCACCTTGCATTGGTTTGTACAATCTAGTGGTGCAGTGCCCTGCAGTCTAGGACTGCTACCCCAGTGTCTGCCAGTGTAACATCCTGCTCTGCTTGAGCAGTGAAAAATGGAATGTGGATTGTGAAAAGAGCCAAGCACCAGCAAAAACAGATGCTCGTGATGCTCGTGTGGAAATCTCGTCAAAAGCGCATCTGATAACCAAACACTGAAGAAAAGATAAACATGCACAGACAGGCTATTCAGTACAAATCACATTCATAAGCCAATATTTACATAAACATCTTCCTGAAGAAATCCCCTTACAGTTATAATTTTTGAAAGTGAATAGTGACCCCAAGGATACAAAGGGTCCAAGCAAATAATCACACTGTCTAGAAATCAAGCGACCAAAAAAGCCCAACACTTACAGTGACAAGTAATTTCTGATTTTTTTTTAAATGTTTTAAGATCCCTTTCTACTCATTTAAAGTGATGGTTTCACTGGGCTAATTCAAACAGTGTTTCAAACACAGCAGCCTATGACAGCAAGACATTTGTTGTCTACTTCCATTATTCATAATTTCTCAACTACTCGAGGTTAATATCTTATTTTTTTCAGATAAAGGACAGCAGATCCTATCAGTGAGTGGTCTAGAAGGGAGATTGAGTGAGCAGAATTTTCACATGTATGTTCACTGATTTAAACTGTACTTCCAACAACACTCCTGTGGCATTTCAGTCCCCTCAAACACATTTGGAAAGTTCACCAGCTAGCTCTTGGTGGCTGGAGTGTCTCTGAAAGTAAAGAGAATGACAGAAGACTGTGATGTGGCCTTCCCAAATTCATGCAGCATCAGAGTACAACAAAGGTCAGAAATCAAGGAAAGCTTTGAATTTTCATGCTGTGACTCTAAAACTTCCTATGGAGACTGAACCAAAACATGCAGAAGCAAAACAACTCTTCCTTATTGACTTTAAAAAGCTTGAGATCCAATGTAAAAGAAAATTAAGGCACATTATACTGTTTCATAAGAAAAATACGTGACTTTTAAGTAATACATACTTCTTGTTTAGCTGAATTTTGCTGTCTAGGCCTCAATTATCTGCTCTGATGTACACATAGGAAACAAGCTCATAGAGCCTTTATTCATGCAATCCTCCAGCTGAATCAAAACTTTTAAGCAAATTGAATTACTGGATTTGGCATTCAACAAAAAAGATTTTTTTGAAGACCACCCATTCCAGCAACCTGCTTCAGCCAGATGTCTTTGATTCGAAAAAGAAATTTAAGATGAAATCAGAAGTCCAAATTCTAGTTTAATTTTCATTCTTATCAGATTATACTCAAGTCGTTCAAGCTTCCTGAACTGTGAAGCAGGAAAGATTTAAGCCTTCTTGCCCTACTTCCTATCCCCATCTCTTCACACAGACACTGCTGTACACGTTAAAATTATTACCATTCTTCTCTATCTGCGTCACAGTTGCAAAAATATCTCATATCCAGACAACTTTCTTCCAATCCACATGCACACTGCTGAATGCCCGGAAGAGATCCTCCCCAGTAAAGATGCTTTTCATTGGCACGGCCAACCCACCAAGCAAATGGTATTCCATCTGGATGAAAGGGAAAAAGAGAGAGGGAAAGAGAAAAGAGAAAAAGAGAGAGAAAGAGAAATTGATAAGCAAACTGGATTCTCCTGAGAATGCAAAAGAGAATGGAGGCGGACATGTTAGACAACGCTCAAGGAAAAGATGCAAACTGCAAAGTAACAAATCACAAACTTTGCCCCAAGTTCCATTTTATGGAATACGTGTTGAGAAAGCAACGGTTCTGTTGTAATCCCATTTGATTTGAGATGCAGCTGTTTCCCTTAAGGCTCACATGCCAGTTACTGATTAGAACCCTGGCACCTTTCAGCTGCAAAGACTTTGGAATGGAGAACCCAACACCACTGTCTGCTATGTCCAGTGGTTTTTGTGTGACACTGGGGGGCAGTTCTGATCACTGAAGCAGACTGAAAACAATTCTCCTGCCACAACTCACACCGCACAGATTGTACTGTCCCATATAGCACTGGACAAGGACCTCTTGTAGTGTCAACTGGTTTTGCAGGAGCCTCTAGCCCTTGACCAGGATTTCTTACCTTAAGAGTCAGATATAAAGAACAAAATTATACAGAAACAACGCCCTGACTGATCGATTACTATGAACTTAACACAGTTTCTCTCAAAACTAAGACTAAAATTTCCATCGGTTTCTCAGGGAGCAAGATTAGGAATTTTAATGTGTTCTCCATGGGTAGAATTTGCAAATGTAAAGCTCAATACGATATTAAAACAGGTAGCAGATAAGTGGGAAAAAATACTTCCCTACTTGGGAATCAATTTATCTCTGTGAAACTATTTTCTATCTAAAGGAGCTTTAAGATCTATGTATTTATATAAACCAAGACAGTTTTTTTGTTCACATTTCAGAATCCATTAGGCATCAAGCATTAAGAATTAATAGTCAGATAGAGTAAGCAGAATCTGATGTAATGAAATTCACAGATGAACATTATCCAAGACTGACTTTGTCTTCCAGCTCAGCTAACTTTTTCATTGACTCCTTAATCCTTAAACCAAGAAATGCAATCAGTTATACATACAGGTAGATGGCAAAATTTAACAAAACTGACATATCAAGACTTTTTGATCAAAGGAGCTTGGAAAGATAAACTGTATGGCTAATGAAGAAAGATGCATCAATTTATTCTTCTGATTTACTAACATTATTAGTAGGGAGTATTTCTCATTATACAAGGCAAGAAAATCTAAATTATGAAACGCAATCAAGGTTAACTGTAGAATGTAGGGGACTAATTAAAATGAGTTTTAGAATCACTTGGCAAAATTAATTCATGTTTATTTTTCTTCTAAGCTTAGACTGTTGAACTGTAAATGCATGAAAAAAGGAAAATAAAAATAGGAAGAGCAACACCATTCTCATGATACCAACAATTAAGACATGACGAATTTGACCAATACCCAGAGGTACTCATCAGAAAAACACAATCCAAGTACATCTAAGGATTCATCTTACAAAAATGTACACATTCATTTTAGGCCCCATATTATTGTCAACACATTTACATTTTCTTTTCTATTCAGCTGATTTTCTTGCAGAAGTTGATTGCTGCAGCCAGTGAAACAGTTCTATACGATATTATTGGGAAATTACTCAGTAAAGCTTGGAATAGTAATGTTAATTGAATAAAAGGGTGATTTGTCTAGGAGTAGAAATAGATATTATACAGAAGTGCTTAATGTAATTTTAAAAGTGCCCATTCTGGAAAAAAAATATTTAGATAAAGATAAATTCTTCAGGCCAACAGCAAATAATGGTGTTCATTAATCAAATACAATCTGTGTCAGTTTCCTTTGGAGGAAGTCATTAAATACTTAAACATAACAGTGAAATAAGCAATCCTTCGCATGTATTAAGAACAAGTAATTTTCTGACATATTTTTCTGATCTGTTGTTATTTGTTTTATTGAGCAATACCAAGCAAACACATGCTCGTTCAGATTTATGGTATAGACTGGGGAAGCAGTAGAAGAACCACAGTTTGAGTAATTTACAACTAAATTAAATACAGTGCAAGAAATAGAGCAGTCAACATTATAAGAAACAATCTCAGATTGTCAAGGGAAGAGGCTATAAAAAAAACAGTGTCTTTTCCAAAATTCTATTTATTAGGCAGAGTTCTGCCACCTTTACCCAAGACGAGTTGATTTTTTTCACTAACTATTCCCTATAAATCAATTTTAGTGTTAAGGAAAATTATGCCCCGATTCTTCTAAATGCTTTTCCAAATGCTTAGTTTTTAACTAAGAGAACACATGAGAAATCAGAGATTTTCAGCAAAGCTCTTCCAAATCTATGGTACTTCATCAATACCTGTGGAGTTTAGGAATTCTGAAACTTATATTGTATGTCACATACCTGTAATGATGAAGTAAAGCAGTGCTTCACAAGCAATGCCAATCAATCAGTGTTCTTTCCAGAAAGTTTACACCATTATACCTTGGCAGAACTAGAGGATGTCTTGCACTGAGATTGAGTTTGGCCAGCTTGTGTTGATTACAATTCTTTCTTCTAGGTCTGCAGATTTGTTGCAGAATCTTCACTTCTGTAATCATGGTACTACAATTTTTTCAAAGCATTATAAATTCCTCACCATCTCAAAATGAATTAATTTCCCTTTGGGGTTGAAGCCACAGACCAAATCAATGACATTAAGCAAGAATTTAAAATTATCCCATCACCTTATGGTAACATAAGTCAGTAGAGTTCTACTTTAATATTTCTAAGCTAGAAAGTCCATTAATAAGAAGTGCTACTAATTCTTCATTATAGTGAACAGTGCTTACACTATTCTTAGCAATGCATTACTTAGTAAAAAAGGTTTTCAAAAGCCTATACACAATTAAAAGTATTCTTTTCCATGCACTTTTTTCTCTTTATAATGGAAAAAAAATCGTCTGTAAGAAAAAATTTTTAATGTTGTCTTTGAACTCCATGCTATGGTTTTGAAGGAGAATATGTGGGAAAAAATATCCCAAACCAAGCAAAACAAACAAGTCCCAAGTGAATGAATTCACCAATGGTAGAACAAATGATCAGTTTTTTCCAGCAATTTCATTCTGCACTGCTTAAGCTGCCTTAGGAAATTTTCAATTTTGATAACAAAATCTTTAAAAAAGGCAATTTTTTGGTTCTATTTCCTGCAGAGGACAGGATGACAGTAATGTCATTGTCTGGAAGCCTCTTACGGCTGTGATATTTATCACCACTGTTTTTACCATAACTTAATACAGTATTATAATAAATATAACATAATGTAATAATATGAACAATATAATGATAATAAGATATAATTATAACGAATTATGAAATAATAGAAAAGAATTGAGCAGGCAGACCAAATTTTGTATCAAACCAAGCACTCCTTTACGCTGTCAGGCACAGACTATAGAAGGTATAGATGGCACAGATCTTCTGAAAGGAAAGAATAAGGGGTATTTTCTGTGGATTCTCTGTTCAGCAGTTGGGTGTGTGCATCCAAAGAGCCAAGTCAGTCTCTGGAAATGCTGACATTTACAATGCTGCAGTACATGGACAAGAACTCTGTGTGCATCCAGCAAGGCAGGGAAGGTCAGGCTCCTCTCGGCTGTCAGTTCTCCAGCAGTTTTCCCATATCTGCTCCACCAGTGTGCTTAACTCAGCTGCTCATTGGCAGCTCCCTGTGTGGAATCTGCCTCGGCAGCAGCGAGGCTGGCACCAACCCTATTCTCCACCAGCAGAGAGGCTGAGGACTGTGAAGACTGTACAGACACATGGAACTGGTTTCCAGCGATCCTCAGGAGATGAGATCAAATTCACCTGCACTGCGTATCTGCCTCTTCTAGGGACAAGGATGGCTGAATATGTATTTGGTGTCCTTCCACCAGCTTAAAAGAATCTCTCTTTTTAAATCTCCCTCATACTGACAGTGCTCTCATTAGCTGTATTAGGAGGCACTGACATTGTAGCAACACAAGTTATTTTTAAAAGTGTAGGTTTGCTCATGTTTTAAATGACATTTTTTTCAAAAATTATTTGCATAGGAACTCAGAAGCTGAAGGAGTGGCAGAAGCAGCATAATCCAAGAGTATTTATACACATATCACTGTGTGTATAAATTCCAAGTAACTCTATGGACTCAGTTGGCCTTTGTAGAGGCAGAAAGTCTTAGTACTGACTTTTATGTTTATACAGTGTGAGTTAAAACAAAGCCATGCATTTTTAGAACTATTATATTTAAAATATTTGTCAAGATTTGTCTGCAGGATTTGTCACTTTGTTCTTGCTATGGCAACAAACAAAAACCTAATTATGGAAACATAGCAAGCTAAATTTGATCCTGAGTTAAACTCCTATGCTGTATAAACCTAAAGTCTGACACAGCACTTACCCCCAAGACAGTCAAAGTTTTTGGGGTACCCAAGCTATTGAAACAGGACAGTAAAAGGTCTTTTTCACCACCATTTCAGGGCAGTTTATCTGCATTTGTCTTTTGAAACACTGAAAGCATATTCTATTCAAACAACATTGTCTTGGCAATCTTCATGTTCATTTCATCCTCCAAACTTAAACCAAGTTAAGCAGAACTGAATTTGTAAAATCTTATGTCTATAAATTTTACTGATGAAAATGTAAATTGATTTACGTCTATGCTGTTTTCTCTTAAAAGGAAATATTCACATATCAAGAGGTAGGGAAAATCAGAAAAATACTGATTGCAGAATTGTACTAAAGAAGAGCAATAAAAGCCAAATCTTTGAAAACTCACTCAAAACCGTAAAATATCTGTTTGCACTAACCACCTCAACAACATCAAATCCTGCAAATGGTTCACATATTGAATAATACGTGAAACAAGCAGTTAGCAGATTTTTTTCATACATATGTCTGTATATATACACAGACCTATAAAGCAATTTCAACCTGAGTAACTGAATTCAGAGGCCAAATCAGTGTACAAATTATCATCTCAGATAATAATTTTTAAAAGGCTTTTGAATAAATGGAGAAAGCAGTGAGAAGGGAAAACTCATCCAATATTTTTGCCAGGATTTACCAAGATCTTGTTTGCCCACACCTAATTTTTTTTTTAATTTTTTTTTCCCTCATAACACTTTTACAGCCTTTTATATTGGAATTTTTAACATTCAATTGACACAAAACCAAATTCTTCCCATTTGGCCTTTCACCAGGGGGAAAAAAATACAGTTTTGATAAATCAAATAAAAAAGTATTTAAAACAATTGCAGACAAAAAAAAAGGAAAAAGAAAGGATAAATTGGAGAAATATTCTATATTTACTTGAAAACACATAATTAATACCTTCTCAGAGGCTGTTTGTTCAGTGAAGTCTGTGGTATTAATGACTCAGAATATGTATTGGTTTAAACAACAACTCCCACCACTGGGAAAATAAACTGATAACTCAAAGCAGAGTGAGCTCAGGCTGTGCTGCATTAACCACGATGTGCTGCCCATTCTTTGATGCTGAGATTTCCCGGTGAAAATGCTGCTCTGTGGTTTACAACACTTGGCGAGGGTCTCGTTGCTCTGCCCTCCCCATGTGGAAGCAACACTCACCCCCTGAGATGTCAGGCTCTCTGCACCTGACAAACAACTCTGCTTTTAAGGCAAGATCAGCTTACCTTGGGGAAAAAAATAAAAGTAATATGGAACAGGAAATTTGAGAATCTCCAATGACATCGTTCCTCTGAACATTATTTACATGGTGAGCCACCAAGTCACCCAGTGGGTTTTGCACCACACTACTCCATTTCCATGAGGACACAGGTTTATCCCTGTCTCATCTTTTTTCAGCACCAAAATAATGACTATCTAATACTTCCTCCCTTCACTTAAAACCTTCCCCAAGGCAATCATACCAGTTTTATAGTCCTTTTCCTCTCTTAAAACTATAACCCACACATCACTGCCCTAATTTCCTGAGATGACAATCTTGGTTGTGTTGCAAACCACATATGGTCAAACACTGCACAAAACCAGTCACTTTTTGTATTGCATACCACTGTGCCAGCCAACATTGCTAAGCACCTCACTGAATTTGATTAAATGGTCAGGTTCTGTCATTATCCAAAAGTGAAGTAGTCCTGATAATGCCAGTGGAACTATTCAGTGGGCAAGATCACAAAGTTTGCTCCTCATTCTAAAATTATTTTGTTAAGTGTGGTTAGGAAAAGGGGGGCGGGGAAAGCAGTAGTTTGCTGATTTTTTTTTTTTTCTTGTTATAAAGCTTTGCTGACAAGGTGCACTGCTTTCACAGAGTCCCAGGCTGAAGTAATTGGCTTTAAAAAAAAAAACAAAAAACCAAAAAAACCAAAAAAAACCAAAAAAAAACAGAAAAAAAAACCAAACAAAAAACCAAACAAAAAAACCAAAAAAAAACCCAAAAAACCCCCACCAAACAAAAAATAACCCAGAGAAAAAAACACACAGTAGCATTTGTCTGCTTCTCTTAAGCAGAGAAACTGCCCTCCCTCTGCAGCAGCTGTTATCACAGTGTGCTCTGTTTTTCTGGAGTTGTTATGATATTTTCATAGATGAGAATGGGCAGAAAGAAGGTAAATAAACATGGACCTTTGCTTCTTCTATATTTAACAGGAGCCTAATGAGCTGAACTGCTGAGCTGCAATGACAGAGTTAATGCCACTGCACACTTGGAGTGCCTCACCAAAAGCAAAATCATCATCAAGCCTTTGAAAGACAGATTTGAGGATGAGAATAAGGATTTCAAACCCAAACACTTTTAGATGTTGAGGAACATTAAAGCTACAAGCAAACTAAAATTTTATGCCTCATCAATGTCCCAGCTGAAGGCCTAAGGAGGCTGAAAATAAGTACTTGCATTGTCCTCTGCCAGCCCTGGCTGGGTTGTTTTCTCAATTAAATTCTGGCCAAGTGACAAGTTTCCTGAGATGCAAGAGGGACTCCAGCAAAAACCAGAAACTATGTGAGCAGCTGAAGACATGCAGGTTGGGAAGGACAAGCACAACAAACAACCCAAAGAAGATCATAGCTTTTAGGGACAAATGACAAAACAGGAAATGGCAGCTTTGAATCCTCAGCAGTTTTGCTGAAGATAAATGGGATATCCTACCCTGCTGAAACAAAAAAAATTATCTAATTTCCTTTTCCTACTCCTCATTCCCCTTTTCTTTTCCCATTTTCTCTGTTTAGCCTAAATCCTCCAGGTAAATTCAGATAAACAAGCCTGACACTGCCTTAACAGATAAGCCTGTGACATTGATGCATGTCCTGCCACATCCTTACTCTGTACTGGGACCAGAAACCCATCAATGCCTGGATTCAATTGCAAGTGAGTAATGACTATGGATAAGCCACAGTGGGCTTCAATACAACCCTGCCTGGGCCAGAAGAGCAGCTCCTGCTCAGCAGGCGTCTGAATTTTTTTTTCCCTTTGTCATAGGTATAGCCAGTAGGTATAACGGCAATATGATGAACTCGTCATTTCTTGCCCTCACACCAGCTCTTTCTTGAGCATTTCTTGCTCAACCAGCTCTTCCATGTTCATTCTCATCCTCATTAGCAGTGTACTCTCACCCATTTCTAGTGGAATGTCACCTCGTGAGGTGGCTCAATACAGTGCCCAGGAAATGGTCTTTCACTCTTATTCAGTTTTTCTACAGAAGTATAAAAATGGTTGGTGAGAATAAAATAGTAGCAAGTGCTGAATTAACAGATTAATAAAGAGAAGATAAACCAGATGATGTAATTCCAGTTCCTGTGAAAGTGCTATGGGACACTGAATTACCATGTGTGATTTTGGAGTTCTCTGCACCTGCAGACCAACATTCCTCAGTGGATCTCTAGGGTCTGAGGAAGACAACAGAGTGACATTTGCAGCCACCTTGTATTCAGACAGTAACACAACCCACTCTCTCTGTGTCCTGCTGAAGTCTTACTCACACTATCTTATGAGCTAAGTGGTTGAGGTGGCCACATGGAATGGAGGGAAGCATGGAAGACATGGGTGAGTTTATAAGTTTAGACACATCATATGCTCTTCAGAGCTTTCTTTTTAAAGGATTTTATAATGGATGTGAAAGGGCCACAGGGAAAGGAGAGAGCACTGAACTAATGCACCTTATAAAATACTGCAAGGTGAGAGTAGTAGTTTATCACAGCAGTTTTGTTCTTGAATGCTATTTAAGTTTTCATAGATGAAAGCACTTTCAGAGGCTAGAAATAAGATTGCAGGGGACAAAGGGGAATAGTTGAATCATCAGTGACTATGAATGGTGCATCAAACTGTAAACCAATCATTTTAGCACAAGAAAACTTGGTATTCGAGAGAATACCAAGAATACAATAGAATATCAACTATAGAATATCAACTAATGTTCATGGAAATGTTGAAGTGATAAAACTTCTACAGAACAGTAAAACTACATTATAACCAAGTTTACCAGGACAGACTTCCAGGAAGAAACACTCCGTAGCTCATTAATTTACTATTACTTTCCAGGAATAATAATAGACAGATCCAGCAACCAAGTAAAGAAGTTTCCAGCTTCAGTGAAATCAGGGTAGCTGTGCTGATTTCCACTCACTGAGGATCAGGCTGCTCACAGAAAGACAGAAGAGCTGAGGCTGGAAAGGACCTCTGGAGATAGCTTAGTCCAACCTCCTGCTTTTAACTGTTCTCAAACAGACTCAGGATGTAAGAATTTCTTAGAAAAACTCTGTAGCTCTTAGTGACTCAGGCAAAAGCACCGTCTGCAGGTATGCAGCAAGAGATATACAGGCCTGTAGGACTCATTTTTAAAGGGGTAAAAATAAAAGTTAAATTCATTTACTCTTGCATTATCCATTGTGACAGCTCAAACCCTTGGGACCAGGCATGGATGAAGAGCAAAGACCTTAACTGCAGCACTTTGCACCTCATGCAACAATGGAGTCCCCAGCTCTGCACAGCTCCCAGGCTCAGGTCCTCTCACCTGCCTACCAGCCTGAACCTTTCACCAAGAAAGCCCAAAAAACCCCAAGGCTACAGCCTGGCCTAACTCAGCCCAGGCTGCTCGTTTATGAGCACAAACCAGCTGGAGTAAAGTTGAGCTGAATTAAGCAGGGATCAATACAATTATTGCTAGAAATCATGGACAGTTGGCTGGATTATGCCCACAGTGGGATTCAACTGGATAAACTAGAAAAAGAAAATAGATAAAATGGGGACATTTGGGACATTTAATAGGGGACTGGATGAGTTACAGAAAAACATGCTGTGGAAAGCAATCTTTGCTTGGTCCTTTGGGAGAAACTACATACACTAATAACAGTTCTTCCCACTCCTTTATTTTGAGAAGTGTCTGAGTAAAAATGGAATTACCTTACTCAACAGAACTGTTTCCTGTATATGCAGTTTTAACTACCAGCATTAATAATGAGAAAAGGATTCTTATTATTACTTTTTTTACCCCTGCTCACATTGCACCAATACAGTCACTATGGCTCAAATGGACTGCCTTTAGATTTGACAACCCTCTACAAAAGACAGATTAATTTTGTTCCCATGGCACTTGCAATGGCAGCTTCTAGGAATAATAAAATCTAGATTCAGGTATAGAGAATCTTTATTAGCACTATTGATTCATGAAGCAACGAGAACACACCTTGTCCTTCAGCTCTCAGGTTAATACAGCACAGCTGACAGTTAGAGAATAACACCTATTTACATGGGGTGTATCCAACCAGAAAGTCATTAGGACAATGTCATTTCCACAGTGTGCTTTTTTGGAGTGCAACCACTGGCTGGCTCCTGTAAATGACTGATTATAACTACTGAATTTCATGGCTCAATTGATCTTAAAGAAATCAGAAGATATCATCAGTAAATATGCTGAATATCTGGACTGGAGTAAAAATAGAAAAACAGTCATAATAGAACATAAACTAGAAGAGATAATAACATATTGCTAATCACTTTAAAGCTGCAATCCCTAATTAAATAAATTAGAGGATTTTCTTAAAACTGGTAGTAGCACTCTCAGATGTTATTAGGGTGGTGTTTCTGTTTTGAAAAGACACCTTTGGAAAATTAGGTCACATCTCAAGTTCTTTATCTGAAGTTTCCTGTAGTATTACTTGGGTAAGTGAGAATCTTGAGTAAGAGGGAAGTCCAGTATCTCTTCCCATGCAGTTGTAAATAAAAAGCCCTAAGTTTGGGGGGATTGTTTCTTTTACTTTGGTTTTGGATTTTTGTTTGTTTGGTTTTTCATTTGGGTTTGTTTGTTTGTTTTTAATGGCAAAAAAAAAAAAAA
>VZSR01003282.1:12822398-12896598 GCA_013398615.1 Brachypodius melanocephalos | reverse complement strand
AAAAAAAAAAAAAGAAGCTGTAAAGTGCCTGGCAAGAGCATGCAATGCTGTCTTCCACAAGCCAGGCACTGTAAACAAATACAAAATGACACCAACACCCAGAAGAGAGCTTAGAGAATAATATAAGCACATTCCTGAGCCTTACACCAATTATGAGCCAGCAAGGCAGCTTGGACAGTGTATAAACCACACTCTGAGCCTCTCCTCCTACCCTTTTGTCACATCCCTACTGAATCGAAATCCCACAGGGCCAGTTGAACTGGATTGCTTATTTTTGTTCTCAAAGTGTTTTAGTTGGCAAAAGACAACTTTGAGTTGTACTTCCTATGATCAAAAAGTCCAGTACAGCAGTGCAGAAAGTCTGGGTTTAAGCTTTATAAAAAACACCAAAGAAAAACCAACCAACCAACCAAAAAAAGCGAACAAAAAACCTCCCAATAACTTGTCAAACTGCATCCCAGTATCTCTGAGAGGCATTACTGCAACTCATTAAACTTCTTTATAGCCTGATGTGTTACAACACATTATAGAGCAATGGTAAATAAATAACTGCTGATTTGACACTGCTTTCAACTGCAGAGCAATTCTGCTTTCCTCAATGTTACAATTAATGTCAGCAGTTAATGCCTTAAGTGGTGGAATCGGAAACTCAGCTACGATAAGCACATGCAGTCAGATTTCAGCTTAAGGATACACCCAAACTGCAGCACAGCATTAGCTCAGCTGTCCCTGTCTCAGGCTGCAATTACAGTTCTGTTGGTCAGAGCAGCAGGGGCACCATTTGTCATCCTAAGGAAGGCTGGAGTGCTGTGAAATTGGGCACTTTGGAAAAATGCAGCTGTAGCAGAACATATGTATAGGCAAGACCATGAAACGAGCTGGCTTCAAGCCAGCACGTAAAGAGAAAAACAAGAGAATGTAAATGAAAAAAAAATCATAAAACACTGTACTCAGAAGATGCTTCTATTGATATATCCTGACCAGCCTTAAAGGTCAGGATGACAACAATCTGTCTTCTCTGTGGGACTGCTTAATCAATTTGCAGCTCTTTTTTCTTCACTCTGTTAGCAACAGGTTTACATCTTTCAAATAGATCTGGTATTTTTTGCTACTTAATTGGTCTCAGGTTCCTGTGTATCTCTCTACACAGCTATAGCAAACATGGGTGTGTACTTACATTCCTGCACAGACTGTAGTGGATAGAATATGAACTGCTCAGCTCTGCTCTGTAGGTCTCCTGTCACTAACAAAGATTATTATGCAGCTGAAGACCGTTTTCTGCTCCTGGAGCTTAAGGAAGAACTCAGTACTTTAGCACTGCAGTGAATATCGGAATGGGCAGAGGCTGCAGAAGAATGACAATGCTGCAATCTCAAGAAGCCCTAATCCTTCCTCTCTTTCACAAAGCTGAACAGGTCTGTCTGTCTTCTGCATTTAATGGTCAGAGAAAGAATCAGCATTGGAGCCATTCTGTCTATCTACAAGTGCCACAAAGTGAGAATCAAGAACGTCAAATACATAATAACTCCCTACCATGGGTCTTTCATCACAGCTGGTGAGACAAACCCTTCTGTGGGCTGCATCAATGCTGTGAATCAAAAGTCCGTAAGACCATCAAATCCATCACCATCTTTCCTTCCTTAAGGCTCCTTAACAGAGTGTGCTTTCCTCTAGCCAAGTAGAACTTACTCCAAATCCTGTCAGCTACTGGCCTGGAGATGCAGGCATGTCTATCAGGTAGTGGTGTTTGGGTGGAAACAACACAGCTGAGGCAGGTAAGTTTTTCTCTCAGACTGGTGTAGGATTATTGACCAGGTATACATTAACACATTAGAGTTCAACACTATGTGAGAAATAACGGGGATCAATAGCTTCCATTTAACTGTCTACATCATTTGCCTGCTTCCTTTTCAAATATGGAGCCCTGGTGGGACACGCATCAGGGGAAATGGAGTCACGAACAAGATCAGACCCAAGCCTCATATTTAAAATACAAATCCCTGAGGAGCAAACTTCTTTTAAAAATGTATGAGAGCCCCTCCCTCCAACATTTTCTCTCTACAGATATGCTTCAATGCATATGTACACCTCCATAATGGAAGCTTTTCAATGCAGATGTATGTTAGGAAATTGATAAATACAAGTTACACATTTATGGCTGTAACACACTTCGAGGATTTTCTCCCATCTGAAGAGCAGAACAAATGCAAAGGCAAATATTACCCTGATGCACGCTTCATTACAAACAGACTGCAGAAACAATCAGCAATAAGCCATCTCCTGCAAAGAAAAGAGACAACTTCCCATCCCTAATCTCAGTGCTATTTTTCTTCCCTCAGTCAAACAGCATTTAGCAATGTTGATGTTGTGCCGTGTATTTTCCTCCACCCACTGGCAACTGGCCAAGGAAAAGTGCATTTGCCCAGAGGTTTAGGTAAGAGGCATCTGTATGATGCTGTAAATTCAGAGATACATAAAACTGATGAGTATAAAGGAAGCCACCCCTAGCACAGGAAGAAATGCATTTGCCTGAATTTAGGTTTCTTTTCTCTCCCACATTGTGAGTAAAAATTTTAACCATAAAGCTTTGCATTTAAACAGAATACATAAATGACTCCCAAACAGCTGTCCTACTTAACACTACTATGTAAACATCTGTTCACATTCCTGCATGCAAATGAGAACATCAGCTTGCAAGTCTCTTAGACTCAGATTAGTCCTTATCAAGTCCTCACAGAAAACACGGGGGTGGAGGCCAACAACTGTGTGAAGTGGGAGGAAAGAAAATCCTTGAGTTTTTTTTTGGAGAATTGATCCTTGGAGAAAACACGGATGATGGAGACTACAAAAAACCTAACTACATGCAAAAACCCAACATTTTTCGGTGTGTCTGCTTTAATGGAAGTGTCCATTCCTATCTCTTTGTGGTGGATTCCTTCTTCATCATCTATTTTAACAGGTTATTTTATAATTGGACTCTGTGCCAAATTTTTATCCCCCTTTATTCAAACCATCCTTTGAAAGTTCCAGGGTCCCAGACCTACTCCTGCTGAGCTAAATGGGATTCCTGACATTGAGGTGAATGGAAACAGGACTGGGAAGGCTGTACGCCTCATTAGACACACGATTCCACAGCACCCTCTAAAATTCTGCTGAACTCTCCCTTTCAAGCAAATAAAGCTGGTAAACTCAGAGGCCATGAAATGTCACTATTACATTTCAACACTTAAACTGAGGTACCTGATAAATTAGCCATCTTCTTGCCAGGCATCTTAGAAAACTGCAGCTCCTGAGGGATTTCCCCTGGCCATTACCACTTATTGCAAAGTCAAAGAGAGAAAGCTAAGGTTATTGTTTTGCCTGTGGAATCAAAATATGCTGAGAGGGCATGTTATTCCCCAGACTTAAGAGGTTTATTGCATTTCTAATTCACACCTAAGGTCACCATATGTCAAGTGAGTATGCATTCTGCTACCATGGCTACTGCCATCATTTTAACTCTAATGCTAAATAGTTCCAGATTGCAACAATACCAACTTGGAAACAGCCTAATTTAGTGCTTATAGCAGAAGACTCGTCTTCTGAGTAATGACGGAAAATTAAATGTTCTGGTTCTACCCTTGCATTTGTCAGACTCTCCAAAATCACACAAGTGATTTAATCACTCTGAACCTTCATTTTCATATCAGAAAGTCAAAGAACTAAAAGGCCTGAACAACAAGAGCAAACAAAGCTTGTACAGCAACAACTGAGTCTTCTCCATTGAGAAAAGCTAATAAATTCATCAGTCTTTGACCAAATTTCATTCAGCATTTAAAAATACAACAGGAGGTTTGAAATCTGTTACTTGTGTCCTGACAGTATCTCACCATGGTGGAGATGCTTCCCTTTGCATAATCCATTAATGTGAGTTTGACCACACAATTGTCATTCCTTGTCATTTAAGCTGTCTTACAGTTAAGCAGCCATAATTGTCCTTTGGGTGTTATCTTAAATACATTAAAAAAGAAATTGAATGCTTTCACCACATTATAGCTGGGACACTTTTTCAAAGCTAATTTCTATGTCTGTGAATTATTCATAATACACTTCAAACAGGCTCTTCCGGATAAGGTAATTGACCTTGTCTGCATGAAGCACCTACTACCTTGCCTTGGGATAATTTAATCGACGATGTGGTCCATTATTCAAAGGTAATGTCTTTTCATTAGGTTAGGCAATATATTATCACTCAACTAGTCATCTAATTCTGCACTTAACGTATTCAAGTTTTCACTTTTTTTGTCATAGGTTACACTCATCACAGCAATATCTCACATTTAAGTAGCATGGTGTAACAGTAAGACAGCATTCTCTTGATAAATGGAAGCAAGACTTTGAGGACTCTAATTTCAAGATTTACTTGTGCATTTTAAACCTCTGTTGGCTTTGTGTTTTCCATGGGTGAAAGCAGCAAAGGGTATCTATTCAGTAAGAACTAGTGTAAGGTCAAAACACAAGTACAACTAATGCACTAGATGGCAGAAGTTATGTAAATTCACACACTGTTTAGTGGAAACACTTGTGTGCTGATAAAACATATGCTAAATCACATGTATGACACATATACAACACTTCCACAGTTTTATTTTGCTGTGTAGAGAAACCCCTGGTTGGTCTGCCATGCGAGGAAGCAATTAGCAACGCTGGCTGCAGCTCAGGCTGGCTCTGAACCATTGCAGCCTTCTCTGTAACAAACCATTATTAGCACCCAATTCCCTGCTACATATTCCCTCGAAAGACCTTGCTCAGTGAAGACCAAAGTAACTGATTATTTTCTCCATATGCATAGAGAGAAATCTCTGGCAGAAAAAGCTAAACAGTCGAGCACCCAACTCTCTCCTGTGCTCCAACTACTTTGAACCACTTTAGCAGAATAAAGCAGCCCTGAATCTATTTTAGTCAGTCACTGACAAAGTCCTCCTGCATGAGTAAACTCTTGAGTGGCACAGTGATCTGGAGGAGCTCCTGCATCAATCCCACTCCTGGCTCCAGCAAATGGCCAGAGATGGTATTCTAATTTATATTGCACCACTCCAATAACCAGGCTTAAAGATGCCTCTCCACCCCTCTCTACTGCAGTATTGTAGGGTACACCTCTGTAAGAACAGAGTGCTGCCTTTTTCAATCTATCAGGGCTGAAGCGTTTAGATGCCGACTGTAAATACTGCATTAACAAGCTCTGGATCAACTTGTTAGCTCCTCTAAATATCTGAATATTTAAAATGTTTCTGTGTTTTTTAGTTTGTTTTATACTAAAGTGGATTTTAATGAAAGATGTAAAAACTAAGGAGTTAATCCACCATCTTATTTGCCTAAATCAGTACAAATATACTGAATCCAATGGATCTGATGCTGCATATCTTTGAGCTTTGTAATTTTTTTAGTTGAATCATTCATTACTGTAGCTTCTCTCAAGCTGTCCATTAATAGAATGTTATGATTATGTTAGCTATTCAAAGCTTTTTAATTATGTTATATAAACACAGTTCAGTCTGTGAATTGTTTATACTGATTAGATATTGTTTGAGTGCTCACTTAAAATTACGAAGCATTGCTTTACAGCAGAAATAAAGGCAAGGGCATCAAAGATTTCAAGGTGTTAGAGTCAACATTTACTCTGAAGGTCAGTGGCTGAATTCCTATTTGCATGAATATTCAGGAACAATCTGTTCATGCCTTGGAAAATTTCTGCAAAGACAAAAAATCTCAGTATCGCTGTCCATAATGATATTAAAAAAAAAAAAGTCAAACTGAAAATCCAGTAGAAGAAGAGTGAAATAGGTGATATTTATAAATTTCCATCAGCTAAAATAAACCAGCCAAGGGAAGTGTTGTTGCAAGCAAGATTACCTGCAACTGGCCTGACTGATAGATCATATTTCACATCGGTCGAGTGCCTTCCATTGTGTAACCACAGTTGTGTTCTGCACACTGATGGCTCCTGTCGCTGCAATATGGTTATGTTTACCCATTAGTTTCTGCTTTTGTGCCACAACCCAGCAACTGTGACATTACAATTGTTCTAATGGTCTGTTTCACTTTGTTCATTTACCTATTAATTTTGGCAATGGCATATTTCATGGGACATAAATTTCATCCTCTGAAAACATGACAACCTGTAGTACAATATGGTCAGACAGATTCTGGAGCTTTGTATGGAAGTAAAATGAACTGTCCAGGGTGGCATTTTGGAAAGAACATATCTCCCTCTGGAGGCATCACTTGTATCTGAGGTGATTACTTCAGCACTAACAGGATGTAATTGTTCACTCAGTAAAATCCTGCCCCTATTAAGCAGGTACTTCTAATGTTTTGCAGATTGACTACTTGCCCTAGAATGTCTCACAGAGGTAGTAAATAGAATGCAACACAATCTCTTTGTCTGAATCCAGAACAGAGCATGCACTAGGAAGGAAGAGACCTAGAAAGCTGCCACTGCAGGAGAACCATTCTCAGTTCAATGGCAGCTATTAGAGCAGCAAAACAAATGGAGCAAACTGATTTTGCACTGTCAGAGAAAAAGCCAAAGGAGCTGAAATAGAGCCTACTTTAGAAAACAGCTTCTCCTAGAATCCCATCCTCTGCTGTTACTTTAGCATTCAGTCATACAGATTTCTCTCTGAGAAACAGCCCCATAACTTCTGCCACACTCCAAAGGAGTTTCATGTGGATAAAATCTGAGACTTGCAAATCACAGTGACAAAGGGAGGCAAACGTGTGCTAATGTACAGAAAGCCTTTAGCTAAAATGAGAAAAGAGTAACCAACACTACTTTGTCTTGGACCAGGCCTGACAATATCCATGTGGCCCAAAAATGAATTATGGTCAAATTCCACTCTTCTTTTTCCTCCTGAAAGAAGGAAAGTAGATTTACACGTATCTAAATAAATAAATATATATATAAACACTTTCCCCAAAAGAGAGAACTCTATCTGTATGAATACATAACTTCATGGATTCTACTGACCATTTGAATCATCAAATTCAAAGTTAGTATTTAAAACAAACATGGCATGAAATTGATATTACTCTTTTTTCAGAACCACTTTTCAGATCTCTGATTATTTTTTAACAGCCCATCACAGGCTTGGAATCATCAGTAAAACAAACGTGTCAGAACTGAAACTAGGCTCAGTAACACAGAATTGAGAAAAAGAACAGCCAGGAACTGTTATCTGTTCCTTCCCACCAACAAATGTTACTATGAACATTTTGATCACATTGAATGAGACAGCCTGAACAAAACTGATTGCAGTCTAAACTACTGGGAGCAATTTTCATGTGCTATTAATGTTATACTGAAATCATTACATGTTATGAATTAGATGTCACTTTAAACTTTTTGGGGGAATGGAAGATTTAAGGAAAGGGGGACATGGAACTAAGCATCCTGAATGAACAAAAAGCCAGCACATGAAGATAGGGACTGAATCTAGCACAACAGCAATGGTCCAAAGATCTATGAAAGATCGCTTCAGTTTAGGATGAACGTTTGGTTTGAGCTTTTTTTCCTGTCCTGGAATACATTTCTGTATCTGGCATGGTAAGACAATATGTACATCTGCATCTCATGTTAGCCCAAATTAAGATTTCCTTCTAGCACTAGGACCCATGGAGTGGGTCTCTATCGATTCTAGCAGGATTTAGATATTAACCACAACCTGGTTTTATAGAGAACTGAGACATATTGAAACATTCTACACGAAGTTTTGTGCACACCTGTGACTACTGTTCAAGTAACTCAGGAACCCACCAGCCAATTTCAAGAACATTTGACTGAGAAATGTACTTCCTACAGGTTCCATGTACTGCCTAAGCAGAAAACAGGCACTACTGCTAGGATAGATCCTCCTAGTATTCAGCCTAAGTGAAGGTTACAATATATTTTCATTCCTCTGTATATATAAAAAATCGATAGAGAAACTCAACACTAAACCATAAAACCAAAGGGGAAATAGCAACATTTATTACTCCACCAGTTAGGAGTGCAAAATCACAGCTTTCTCCCCTTATCTGGCTGAATAGACCAAAAATCCCATTATACCTCCCCTGAACATACCTTCACCTTCTTTGCAGTTTGGTAGGTCCATAAAAATTCACGGGATCACACCTTCCTGCTAAATCATCTTAACTGTGGTGACACAAAAGCAAATGGATCTCTAAGGAATGGCATGTTCATTCTTCCATGAGTAGTACAGGGGCAAGGCACAAGAGGTACCTACAGGAAGCTCACACTTGGAGTGAAAGACATCAGAGAGACACCAAAAGAAAGACACAACACTTGTATGGCTCTTTTTTGTGGCTACAAGAACTTGGTCATTGGTTTTAGAGGGGTACATTTCAATCAATCTAATGGCCCATTCCAGTTTCAGGCAAAATTGGTGTCAGTTGCAGCCTGATGCCTCAATTTTCTTCTCTGCTAAACAAGAAAGCTACCTTTAGTGAAACGCATAGATTAATTGGTTACCCTTTCGAAATGCTAATGTTAAAAAAAAACCCAAACCAAAACGAAAGAAAACAACAAGGGAAAAAACCCAACAACAACAACCAAAAAAAAAAAAACCAACAAAGCCACCCAAAAAACCACAAAAAAAAAACCAAACCCAACCTTCTCGTAAGGCTTCTGGATTCGCTCTTGAGAGTAAAGGAAGAAGGCTCTTGATGTTGTTTTGAGTACTGGACAGCTCAAGTGGGAATATACACCTTGGCTAAACCAGTCTGAGTCTTTCTCTTGTCAAAAGGACTTGGAAAAGATTCAGGCTCAAAAGCTTTTTCATTTTTTGTTCTCAATCTTTTGGGCCAAGCTGATAACAAAAAAGATTCTCTAAAGAAGGTTTTAAAGGGGTTATTTTCTGTCAGGTCACCACATCTTTCTAGCTACTCGTCAAGTCTCAGTCAAATCTGCTCCTCTCCAGATCAGTCCAGGCTGGGGGGATGTAAACAATTCTAAATTGCTTTTAGGTACTTCTTGTGAGTGGAAGAAGTACACAACTTTTTTTCCCCAGTGTCTGCAGACATTTTCTCAAAGTATGCTTGCTTATCCTCTACATTTTGGGGCGTTTTTTTTACAAAAGGAAGTAAGAGATACTTAGAAGAGCTACTTTTATGCCCCCCTTAACACCAGATAGCTCATGTAAGAGTGTTTAGTTTTTTTGCTTAGGGAAGATTTTTTTGTTCCCTTGTTGTTTGAAGACCAAGTAATATCAAAATGCTGCCTTCAGCTGATTCTCAGAGATTCTTTTCTCCTGTCTCTGTGTTCGCACTTTCAAACATGAAAATAAATTTTCCACAGGCTACCTTCAAACTGCAGTGGGGGGTAAAATTCCTGGACTTCAGATTTACAAGCAATGAATCTGAGCACTGACCTAATTATTCAGAGCAAAAATCTGTACTTTTTACCATGGAGTTGCATTTTCTTTTCTCCTAATTACTTATATAATTAAGTTATGCTATTAATCTTTCTGTGTAGAGCCTCCTAACACCTCTGTTTTCCCGGACAGGTCAAACAAAATCTAAGCACAGAGATTCCATTCCATCTGATTTTCTTCAAGTACCTTGCTATGCACCTATTTTCTTCCCCAGGTCTAAAACAGGAGTGAAATGAACCCAAAACACATACAACTGAGGGACTACAACCACAAATGCTTTTTTTATCCTCAAAAATTATGTGAATACCAGTGGAAATTACTATTGCCACTCATGTGGCATCTTGGTAGAAGAGGTTAGATGAGAACTCTTCCACTGCTATGATTTACATCTTCTGCTCTGCAAAATCAGAAAGTATCACTCTCTGCACTGGCCCAAATTTGACAGACAAATTAGTTTAATGTCAGCAAGACAATCTGAGTCTAATGGAGCTCAAGATGTTTAAAGTAGGACAGCTGAAAGAAGCAGACAAATGGAAGTGTGATGAGAGCACACTCCCTGCTGTGGCCCTAATGAGGGAGAAGGCACAGTTTTCTGCTCAGGCAGCAGTCCTGCTTTCTTCCTTGGATGGGGAACAGGTTGCTGTCATAGCTAATGACCCACTAATATAACAAACCATGGATTGGTGTTTGTTATATTTGTTTCTGTTTGTTTCTAATCACCATTATTTATTTATTGTTAACAATATGCTAAGTCCTGCAAATAAAAATAAAAATTAAAAAAAAAAAAAATTATTACTGCTCATGATTAAGGGAATGCTGGCTGGAAGAGCTTAAAAGAATTCTGCCCTTCTTCAAACTGTGTGTAGGAATAGTCTGTACGACTGGGTCTCTCAAGCCAGAGGTATCATTAAGATGTGTTTTGTTTTGGCACACATGTGTGCCTCATAAAACTATCCATTCCCAAACTCTTACTTGGACTGCAGAATCCCCTGAACTCAATGTTTTGGCATTACTGAGTTATGAACATCTACGTGGTCCCACAGGTTTCACAGGTTGAACAAAAGATGTCATTGACTTTACTCCAAGCCAGAAGTTCTTTGGGATCAAAATCAACATATTGTAGAGGTCAAGTAAATATCTTGTAGCATCAGTTCACAGCACTGACTTCCTCATAGAACCAACAATAATAGTGCATGCAATGAATTCCAGATTCCAGGCTCAAAATCTGTTGTCTAGATTTACATTTCATTTACCTGTCCTATGTACCTGCATTAATACCCCTGTTCAAGCTTCCTGTATACTGGAAAAGATAATTTCCACATTAGTAAAACACAGTAGATCTATTTGGTTTGGAGTGCAAATATGTTCTCTATGTAAACCGTAAAATGTCTCAAACAAAATGAAATATGATAGGATAAAATAAAAATAAAAGTATAATTCCAAAATTGCTGCTTAGACTTACAAAAATGAATTCCTTCAAGGAAGGGAAAAAAAGGAAACACACAAGAAAAACTCAACAGAAATATCCAGTGACAGCAGAAGTATGAAGGATGTATTTGATAGAAGCAAACAGGAGTTAACCATAGAAGCTATCTCCTCACTACGCCGTCAGTCCTCACTTTAAGAAATGTTTTTTTAAATTCACCTGACACATTGTGTCTAAAGCAAACACAGAAAATGGTCCTCCAGTGCTCACTGGAGCCATCCCAGGAGACTCCTGCCCTGCTGGTGTCACTGCAGAATTATGTCAGGCAGCATTATAAGTCTGCCCTCTCCTGCAATGGGTTTCAAGGAGTGAACATGCTTTCCTTCCACTGCGTCAGAAGCCATCCAGTGTATGGCTGAGCAAGGATTTCTTCCCATGTTTTTTCCATTATTTAGCCTCTTGGCTGCATTTTGATCTCAGAGAAACACAACAAGGCTGGATGAGAAGTAGTGGCAGCAAGTAGCTGCCATTCCTTGGCAGCTGTAGCACACTGTACCTCCCTGCCAGCCACAGAGGACAGTACAGGGCAAGGAGAGTAAAGGGCCAGAAACTGGGATAATGATATTTCCAATCCTCACAGGTGTGTGCAGGCTCCATGCCAAGTTACCTCAGGTTTTGTACTCTGCTTAGACCCTCTGCATTTTAAACAGCTGCACACAAAAACCAACGTAGCATCTTCAAAAATGGCCTCTAAATCTCTCCCTACAAAAAAAGAGGGTGCACTGTATTACTGTGGTGAACTCTGTTCCAAAGTCTCCAAATACAGCACAAGTTGTCTGAAGTTGTGCTTGTGAGAAGCTGTCACTGCCACTTTGAGGGGAGAGACAAGGTATGGTGATAGAAACACAGATGGCAAGTCAATCATTCTCAAAAAAGGGATCCTAATTACCCAAGAATAATCACAGCACACAATCCACACCTGCCACCTATCCACCACTCCTTCAACACAAGCCACTTTTTGAGGGCAGACTGTCCTGTTCTGTGCTATTCTGTGCAATGAAAAATAGTCTCCTGGTAACGCAATAACAGTTAAAAGTTATTTTGTACAGGAACAAATAGTCCCCTGGTAGTGCATTAACAATTGAAAGTACTGGAATGATAAACTGGAAATTATATTTAAAAGGCATAAAATACTAGTGAGCAAAACCCCATTGGTAAATGATTGTTTGTTATGGGTCATTTTACATCACCTCCTAATAGATCTATGTAAAATACTCCATCAGAACCCAGGCTTCAGATTCCTTTCTTCCAAAAGATTTACTCTAAAGCGGTGAAACCTCAGTGCAAACTGTGTCTCAAAGAAACTGTGGGCACTTCAAGTGAAAAAAAAAAAAATACTAGTTAGTGAAAGTTCTAGATGAGTAACTAGAAGCACTATAAAAGCTCTGGACGAGCAAAAAACTGTGTTTCACTGCATCCTGCAATACAAGAACTCAGTGCACTCAGCAAAACAGTAGTTAAAAAAAATAGTTCTGTAAAACAGCAAGTGGGGAACCCCTGGAACTTGTTTTCCTAGGAGGCTGCAGGACAGGCAGCCTTATAAAGTTCAAAAAGTGATCAGACAAGCTTGAACAACAGATTCATGGTGGATACTAAAAGGGATTGGCAATAGCATAAATTGTAATGTCCTTATTTGAGCAACTGTGGGTGATGTGGACGTGCTAAAGACATCAACTTGTGTACTCACCTTAAGCTGCATCTCTCCAGCAGCCACTACTGAAGGCAGGGCCCTGAAGGACATTTCTCAGCACCTCATGCCCTTACATCACTGGCTTCATCTGCAGCTAAGGAGAGAGCCTGCACAGACAAAGCTCTAGTAATATACAGGGCATAGATAAAGAAAAAAAAATTGACCTGTCTCAGCAACGGAATTTAGTCTGAACTAAGAAATTATGATGTGTTCCTTGCTGTGAGGCAGCACTACATCTTTCCTTCCAATAGAGAGTTACAAAATGCAAATGTAGTGGTTCACCAGTGAGGGCAACCAGCTGCCTGGAAAAAGGGGTCACAGACTGTGGGACAGCACCTGGTGCAGCATGGCACTGAGACAGGGGACTAGCTGGGAGACAAAGGAGAGGAGAGGAGGTGAAAACCTGGGCACAAGTCATGTAACAGTGGGACTTGACAGACCATAATTTCAGGGAAGAGCTGTGTGGTTTAGGATGGATGTAGTTTAGGATCAATGTATGAAATCAAAGCTTAAGGTGACCTGGTGTAGGAATTCTACTGGAAAAAGAAATGTAAGGAAGTAGTCAGGAAAAACCCACCACCTACAGACATTCCTATTTCTTTGATTTTGCTCTTGGACTGATCTTTTATCAGTCCCTGCCTACACAAATGTGCTATGAACTTGACAGACTGTCAGCCAAGGATTGTAAAGCAAGCTATGCTGCCACTGATATAGCCGTCACTGCTGAGTCCTTGATAAGGTGGATGTGAGGAAGCTTCCCAAGTGACAAGCATTTGAGCCCACCCACTGCTTCTAGAAAACTGAGCAAATTCAGTCAGGAGCAGGGGGTTAGTTCAGTTAATGTTTTCATACCATACTGTATGTTAACAGTTTAATTAAACTGCATCTGCACACACGTGCTTATCCTTGTACACATGCCCTTTCCTTAGGTATTGTCCGAGATGCTCCATGAAGAAAGGAAATCAAGGCCCTGGGGGGCTACATTTCTGTTCATATTCTCAGAATTCACAGAGCCCATTTAGAGGTAGCTCAACCTTCCTGCCCACCCCAGTCCTCTCCTGCTTGCTTGCCTTGGCCTCTACTTGTAAGGGTGAGTTTGCAATAGTTTCCTAAGAGTGTGGATTACTTTCCTGACTAATGCCAACTGTCAGATTTGCTCTGGTTATGTGAGTGTTTCTCCAACAGGCCTGGGAAAGTCAAAGGAGACTTGTGATTTCTGGTCACACAAGCTTCCTTTGCCACCTTCTTAAGAAAGCCAGCTATGCCTTGATGAACAGACATCTATTGTGGTGCTCACAAACCTCCTGAAAATCTGTCTGATGGCAGAGATGTACAAAACTACAGCTGAGGGCAATTTAATTTTTGCTTTCACAGACATGCTTGCAGCTAAGCTGTAGTATGACAGGGAGAGCCAGTAAGGCTGTTCCAGACAGCAGGAGGTGGAGATGAGTAAACTCCTCTGCCAACTGCCAGATTGCCTGTCTGACACACTGCAGATGTAAATCCAAGAAACTCAATGGGGATACTGTGCTCACTCACACCCACTGAGGATGTGCCTGTGTCTCCAGGGCAGGAGGGAGCAGCAAGAGGAGAAAGAGAAATTCCTTGATATAAGCTGGAACAATTTTATGCAAGCCAGGAGCCTCCTCTGGGCTCTGAGGCAGCCCAGGACGCCTTGCTTGTCCCATTTGCCCCGTGTCAAAGCTGTGAAAGACCAAATTGCTATGTAACAACATGCATATCTGCACTATGATGCAAAAGGAAATGTTTTTATTGCTTCTCTGTGAAACATGATAGTATTTAGATCCTGAAGACATGGATTTGGTGTGTTGGTGCTAGCAGCTGTAATATCCTAATCACGTGCTCCATCTCCTCGTGGGTTAAAAAAAAAAAAGAGCAAAGCCCAGAATGAGAGTAAGCTCAGAAATGGATTGGATTTCTTGCAGGAAGAGGAACTTTTATAACTTTGTCAAGATTAGATATACCCCAGGAAGATGCCCTTCCATCAGGCATGCACCACTGGGCTCAGTTCAGAGGTAATAATGAGTGGAGATGTTCAGCAACCTGGATTAGGTCAGGCAGCATTTCCTGCTGGCCTGGGATGCAGTATTGTCATTAATACATGGGCATTGCATATTGAATTCTACAGTCAGATCTGATGTGTTGCTCATTAACAGCAATTACACATTAAGATGCCCTGGCCACACAGAGGGACCACAGTGCTTCAGGCATCCAGAAGTCTAGGTCAAACGAAGAAACAAAACCCAAGAGTTTCGATCTTTGTTCCGTTGCTTTGGCCCCAAATCTGGCAAAAAACAACACAGGTGAGAACCGTCTGCAGCAAGTCCAGCAGAACACCCTGAGGTCACTCACACTTGTAGCTCACCTTCAAGTTTAGGAATGGAAATTAGGTCCTAGAACTCTTCAAGACAACTACAGTGTTCAGCACTACTTGGTCTCTAGGTTCCTCTGTAATACAATAGCATTTCACTACAAAATAAATATCAATTAATAGAGCTTGGGGAAAATAATGTTTTTCTACAAAAATACTTAATATTCACTTAAGAACAAATTACCCTTGTCATTTCAAGAACTGAAATGTTATTTTTGAGCATGTTTCACATCTTGCCAAATTTAAAGCTGTAGACTACTGAGAAAGCTCAGGATGAAAAAAAGGAAAATTCAAAAGTGTCATTAAAAAGCAAACAAAAGGGATAAAAAGGGGGGAAAATGATGGTGTCTGCCACATGCACAGCCCAAGATTGTAATTTTTCTTTTTTCCCTCAGTTGGAGCTGCAGTAAAGACTAAATGAGTTGTGAAATTCTTGTGTGGTCAGCTGTCAGGACCACAGTGGCAGGGCTCCAGCTGCAAGAGCACAAGCCAGACTGCTGGACACCATCCCCACATCTTTTCCCTTGAGGAATCAGCCATAGCTTTGGTCCTGGACAAACAGAAGATGAGCTGCCTGCCAGGAGCCCTCTTAGCCAGTCTGCCTGTTGTTTAATAGCTTTAGCCCTGAAGATGCACACTTTACAAACTGTCAATTTACACAAGATTATCTTTACTTTTTTTCCCCAAAAAGTTTTGGTTCTCAGGAAGTGCCCCCAGTTTTACAGAGGCTCCACATACAAGAGGCATCTCAAAACCCATTCATAGTGTACATTCCTACATATACATGACCAACTGCCTCACAGAAATGTAAAAAAAGTAAACACATGCAGACCTGCTCTAATATTGTGGCATTCATCCTTAAATCAACACTTTGGAAATAGCCTCTGTGGGATTTTATCTTTATGCCATATCAAGTGTGGTATGGGATACAGAAGGCAGCAACATTGGAAGTCCTTCTTAGACATCAATTCCACTTCTTTATGAGCAGTTATGCCCACATTTTGTTTTCCCTTTGTGCTCTACCCTGGATGCCTATATTAACATTTCATTCTTTAAAAAATGATTAGCAATACAAGCACCTCTTGGCTGGTAAATCTGATGACAACAAAAGACATAATTCACAGCTTTTAAAAATAAACTGACTGTAAGGCATCTGATTACTGGATCCATAAACATTCAGTGTTATAATTACTTTGCTGGAACCAGGAGGGTTTTGACACATCTCATTAGGCAATGTGGTTTTAAGACAACAGGAACTCCCACTGCAAGCTCCCCTTCAGGCTTTCCATGGTCTGTCTTCTAAACTACCAACAAATTTAAAAGTTGCTAATAATCAAATAATCACCAGGACAATACAGACATTACAAGCAAGAGAGGAGACTTTGAATACGTTCAGAAGTCTGCCCTTAATGTCATTCATCTCTCCACATAAACAAACAGAAAATCCTGACATCAAGACAGAGTTGACTGGAAGCCAGACATCCTGAGTAGCCACTGGAAATTTGGTACTGCAAAGAAACACAAACTGGTGAGAACTCTCTGCTTTCTTTTTTCTGTTACATTAAGCCAAAGGGAAAAATGTATTCCTTCTATTGCAAGGGGATAGTTAGTTTTGCCCCAGAAACTGTACTACCAAGCACTTTAAACATCATATTCAGGACTGTGGGACTCAGTAGAGGTTACACTCCTCCCCTGTATAACAGTATGAGTCTGGAGCAAGCTGGATGCTTTTTATCTTTAATATACAGCTAAAACCTGTAAATTAATAAACGCCTCTATTTGCCATCAGCTAAACACACTTTTTTGTGGTTTCTAGGTAGCGCTTTCCATTGGAAGTTTTCAGAGTCTGGGCATGCATGAACTTGCAGAGTGAAAACTCCCCTGCAGAGCTTAGACCCTCTTGCACCAGGGCACAGGCACTGCACAGTAGAATCCAAAACGCTAAAAGCTTTTTCACTCTATTCCCTGTTGCTACCATTAATTTGGGGCGTTTTATTGGTTTGGGTTTGTTTTTTTTTTCCCCTCCTCAGCTGCAGCATAGCCTGCACCTGCTATAGAATCAATAGGAGTTAAGAAGGAAAGATTTGGGAGGGTTGCACTTACTGGGAGTGTTGAGGAGCCGTGACTTTTTGCAGTGGTAGGCTGCCTCCTGCTCGCAGTACTCGGCACTGTTTATCACAGCCTCCAGCTGCTCTGCACTGCTGTTGTAGTTGAAGGACATGGTGTAGGGTTTCTCTGGACCAGCTCCTTGCACTCTGGTCAGCCCTGTGCTGTTGTGCTGCACTGCAGTCCAGATCTTATCTTCTGTTAAATGAAAAACGATTGAACGGGAGGTTAACAGCAAAACATTTCCAACAAGCAAGAACAAAAAAACCCCTGAAATCTAACATTGTATTGCAGTGAACAGAGCATCAGCAGGACCCCGGGCTCCACAATGGACATTTTGTGATGAACACCAATAGGTCTGTTTTCATTAAAGGTCAGTGTGGCCCACAAAGGTGTTTCTCCCTGAACCAGCTCAAGCAGACACTACACTGCCTGCTGAGCAAGAGGGAAACTACAAGCTTCCTGGGAAGCACAGGAGACCTCCAGCTTCTTCTGTTGCCAGGTATCTGTATAAAATTAAATATCTTTCAACTGGCTCTGTCCCTGAGAGAAAACAAATAATAATATGGCTCATGGGGTAACATTCACCTGTTCCCTGGGAGCACAGCCCATGCTGTTGGAACAACAAATGGAATCAGAGAACTGCAGCTGATGAGCTTGCACAAACTCACCACGAGCAGAAAGCACAATCTCTTGCCAGAAAGTTAAACTGAGAGTATGTTCTTACCACCCATCTGGAAGTCAGATCACTCATTTCACTCAGTTCTCAGATTTTTCTGCATATAAGTTGAGTGATACCCTATTTGGATGATGGTACAAAATGCCATATGACTTGACATCTGTAGTTAACTCTAAATATTGATGCTTTTCCACGCTGGGGAGCCCATTCTCATTTCTTTCATTGCATTTACTGGCAGAGCAAGGGATTGTGTAGGTGACAGAAAGCAGAATCTAGGCTTAAGCACAACCTGCACCCTACAACCCAGCTCATGATCAGCATTGGGGTTGGCATAATGAGAACGTCAAACTTAGGAGCAATTAGCTTCCAGGGAGGCTTTTTCCCAGCTGGTTCTGATATAGCAACAGGCAAGGCAGAAAGGACAACCTGAACAGCCAATTTGCTGAGCTGACACAGAGTTAAAGATGAACTCTTCAATGAGGATTCACAGGACTGAGCCCTGCCTGCACATGTCCAACACCATTAGTAAGAGTGTCAAGTCACTCCAGCAAATTTCCTCTTTATCAAAGACTCTGCTTGCCTAGGGAGGATAGAAGTTACTGACAGGGCAAAAATTTAAGGCAGCAATTTTCAGTCGTTTGATGAGAAGGAGATTTCGATCTCACTTGCAAAAACACGCAGTTACAGGGGAAGAAGTGAGATCTAGGCAATAGATTTCTATTTTGTTATTTATGCTTCATCAGGGAAACCCTAGATAACAATGAATCTTTTTTTTTTCTAAGCTCATCTTAAAAACCGTGCATTTAAGGATTTGGATGGCTTTACCACATTACCTGGCCTGAGCTCTTGCAAAGCCTGAGCTTTCCAGAAACTCCCCAATACCCTGGCATGACGAGCCCAATAGTTCTGTGGAGAGTACAATGCATTGCAGTCCAAGTATTTTTTGTTGAGTTACAAATACCCCCCAGATTACTTCAACAGAATGCTAATAGGTGTATAAAAATCCTAAATGGACTATCTGCGCAAAGACACTCAGATGATTTAATGGATTGTCATTATGGAAGCATTCAAATGACAGCCAAGTATCAACAACCATCTGGAGACTGTCTGAAGAGGTCTGTTCCAAGACCTGGCTGCAAGTCACAGAGAAATTAACTTGCATTAACTGTAAGGACAGTTTACACACAGCAAACCACACATTCACTCACAACCCTCTCATCATTTCTGTGATGGTAGAAAGTTTGCTCATAGGTCTGCAATTCTGCGGTTCTTACTGACTTCAGGGAGCTGCTTGTGGACCCTTGGAGTTGGAGCTTTAAGAAACATTGCTGTAAGGTGTGACACACAAAAGACAGGTTAAAATGATGAGAAATACTACAAATTTATTGCTTCTAATGCTTGCCCAGCAAGCCAGTGGCTGTAATCACAGTGAACACTGCACAATACCCTGCACAATCCTGCACATATATTGCTTCCAACACAATATACTTCCATGACTTTGTAACAGACATCTTGTACATCTCAAAGTAGCAATCCTTATCAGCCAGTCCTCTCTGTTTGCTTTTGCTCTCTCAAGGCAATATTGACAAGAACAGAGTGGGTTTTTCAGAAGCAGCTGAGGGTGAGTTAACTTTCCTCTCACAAATGCTGATAGAAGTTTAACTTCTGCCTTAACTGAAATATCTACTAAAAAGACAAACACCAAGTTGCCGTTAATGTGAGACATAAAACCAGGAGATGATGGAATAAACTAGTTGCTGAAATTCCAGGTGGGCTGTCAAAAGCACGTCCCCACTGATAGTTCTGAACATAATTTTAAGAAAATGCTCTCAATAGTGGCTACAATGCTGCTCAGGAAGTAGAGCAGCCTAATGCTGTGGTTGTACAGTGGTTAACGCTGCTGTACTTTCCAGGCTGTACATCAAGAAAGGTGCCATGTGGGTACCTGAAAAGTCAAAAGCACCAAGAGCTGGCTGGCAATTTAGAAGCAAAAAAGGATTACTAGGAAAAGCTAATTAAAAATAGCATAGCACAAAACTGGCTTTAAAAAAAAAAGTGTTGGAAATATAATTAATTGACATGTTCGAAATGAGGATGGACAAAGTATCAGCAAACATACTGTAAGCAGCCAGCACTCATTAACAAGTGTTGGACAGACAATGTGACAGGTCTTCCTCTTATCTTCCTCTATGATTGTTTATTAATTTCCAGCAGTCTTGTTATCATTACAGCTGCACACAGCTGTCCTGAGATCTGAACTTTGACATCCTAGACCCGCTTTTCTCCACAGGATCATTTAGAAATAAGTTGACCTGTTTTCCATCCTATAGTTTACAAAGAGAAAGGAAAAACAAATCAAGTTTCTTACTGTATTCAAAGTAATTCTGATTTATCAAGTACATCAGAATGGAGTTAAGAAAGTTATAGCAGAAGAGAAGAATTCTGAAGTTACATTTCAGAGATTTCCTGCTCTACACATGTCTACTCTGTTAGGCTTAATACTTATACAGATCAAATCTATGCTTTAGTGGTCACTTCAAAGTTTCCCTCCGTGCTTCACCTCTGAAGTAAAGGTGACCACCAGTTCAGCTTCTCAAAAAAGATCTGTGTTTTTCTTGTTGATCTAGTGACAGGGAAGTCACAGCCACGAGCAAGCAAACCTCAGATCAAAAGGGCAGCTCAACACAACACAACACGACACAGATACAAAAGAGCTGGTGGCAACAAGGTGAGAGGAGGATAAAGAGTAGAAATCTATTCCACCATCTCATCACGTTTCTTCCAACTTCCCAGGGGAAGAGTATATACTTCCATTTTAGAAAGCAGCACGTGAGGTGTGGAGGGGTGAGGGAATGCATACAAACCCAAACACAACCTTGCTACAAGAGTAAAGGATTACATTCAGATCACAGAAAAAAACCCTCAAAAAGCAAAGTTCCTTCTTTCAAAAGGACACCCTTTTGTTTAAATGCAGAAAACGATTTAAATTTTAGATTGCTTTGGACAGAGTAGAAGAATCAACAGTGCTCCCTCCTGCATCTCCACTGGTTGAGAGAGAAGTTACTAAGAGCTGGAGGGCAGTAAATCCTTGAACCATTCCAAGACAACAGCAAAACCTTCGCACCTGCTTCCATAGATCAGAAAACCACTCAAAAATACTCCCAGCATTTCTTCTGAAGACCATCACCTTTCAGAACAGCCCTTGGAGTTTATTCAGCTACATTTCCCCACCTCAAACTTGGCAAAAATTAGAAAAAGATCACTCTGTTTTCTCAAATTCACTTGCACAAGTTTAGCCAGGGCTGCTCCCAAAATATCACTGCCTGCCTCAGAACGAGGTCAAGGCATTCTACCCTCACTACACAACTGACAGGTCCTCTGAAGCCTCCTGACAATGATCTGTGATCTGGCACTTCAGGCAGGTTCAGGACCGGTGTAAGACACGTCACTGCCATCTGAACGTGCCCACAGATCCCCCCAGCAAACAATGCAGCAGCTGTCTGCACCTGAGCTCCCTGTTTGGCATTTGCCTTCAGAGGCACACCTCTACACCAGGAACGCCCAAAGCTTTCTTCAAATACTTGTTCCTGTTTCACAATGCAAAGGTTTTTATTTAATCTTTGATCTGATTTGTTTACATTGTGCATTTACACAATGACACTGTAATCACTGATGCAAACCAAGCTGAGTGCCACTACCTTCTTCTAGTCACTTTCATACCTGGAAACCATTAAACTACACGGATAAAGCTCTCTTCTCATGTATTTCAACTACGAAATTATCATTATATTTTTGTATCTGTCCATACTACACATTTTTCCCTGTTTACTCCATTTAATGAGCTCTCCTTGCACTTGTGAATCTGCAATGAGAATTAAAAAGCTGTTGTCCAGGCACAGGTCACTGTTTATTTTCTATTACTCCATTCTACTCTTTTTATTACTTTCTCAGCTTGGTAAAATTTCAAACTAAACACAAGCTGGAAGTCATTCAAAACCAAGTAGGAGACTGCAGCCACATCTTCTATTGTATAATGTAGAATAGTTTAATGCAGCCTTGAAAAGCAGATTTCCTAAATGCTTGTTAAATTATTTCCATAATTCAAAGGTGACAATGCTTTAATTTCAGGGTAATGCTGCAGCTTTACGACTTCACAGTTTTATTTAATGGTCCAATTCACTAGGATATTATGCTGTCTGCTTTTGGCCCTAGGAGATGCTTTTACAGCATGGGACTGCAATGCATTAAGCACATTTTAGACTCTCTGTTTAGCCTAGCCCATAGTTCTATCATCCTGCTGGAAACCTCCAAGTTGCTTTTGACGGCACACAAATTAAATTGTGCGAAATTAGAGCAGCTGGAAAACTGGCTTTCAATGAATTCTGTATTGTCTAATTCCCATTTTTATTCTTCAACTTGAAATATCCCTGTAGAGCACGTTCCACCCATACGAACTGCATCATTCCTTTGTGATTTAGGAGGTTTGTCACAAAACAAGATTATTCAGACTGATTAAATTGCCAACAAGCCAAACATACGGTAAATGCTACATGAGAGAAAAAAAATAACTCTCAGAGCTCATACAATGCATTTGTTCCATGGTGCTCCACACTGAATGCCAAATTTTATCCAGAATGCTGTACCTGTAACTAAAAGAAAAACCACAAAAAAGACGAGACTTTCTGTCTTAAACACTGTTCTGTTCTAAACTGCAGTGGCAGGTCAACCCAGCTGCTCTATACACACTTCCTTCCAAAGGATATTTAAAGACCAATTTCTTTTCACAGACAGCTTTAATTCACTGACTCCAAAGAAGTATTTTCTGAGTCTTCTCTGAAAGCATCCCATTACTGTTTTTATACCTACATTTTTTTTTCCTTCTGGCTGACCCAGCAATACAAGCTTCTGCAGCTTGTTTTCTGCCCATCAGCTTCCTCCTGAGCTCTGATTCAGCCACGTCCATTCAGTGCAGAAGCACTGCAATGCATTCAGGGCAACTCTCAGCAGAATGACCATGTCAGATGTCTCTGATGGAGACAACAATACGCCTCTTTTGTGACATCTTGCACCCTCCTCCCCCATGTTGTGCTGAAGTCCAGAGCTGGCAAACCACTGCCATGCAAGCCTATTTCCTGATGATCCTCCATTTCAGTAGCTCCTTAATAGAGGGTATCTTAAAACAAGCAGTGAGAAATTTTCCTCTCCAAAAACTGAAGAGGCAGTCACTGATCTACTTCCTAGTGTAGAGTGGACAATTCTCCACTCACCACACTTCTGACAACTCTGCAGCCCTCTCTGCCTCAGTCTCCTTCATCTAGGATGAGTGTTGAGACTCAGATCACATTTCTGCTGTTTCATGTCTTGTGATGGCTCAGATACCTGCATGAGCCTGGCAGACAGGAAGAAGAGCCCACAGCAAACCTGTTGTTCTTCAGCTGCCATGCCAGGAGGGTTGGCATGATACCTGCAGGGGTGCAAGCAGGGTAGGAGACACCTGAGCTTGGGGGAAATGGATCCACCCCTTCCAACCAAGACAACTGGAGTGACCTGCACAGAGCCACAGATTATTTCTAACTTCTGAGCAGTGCAGATATGGCAGGAGAGAGATTAAGTTGCAGTAAACCTTTGTTAAAAGGTAATAGCTAGAGAAAAATACTTAGTTACATTCTTCAGTACTAGAACTTCCTTAGGGACTACCTGCAAATGTGACAGTGAAGGAGCCTTCAGGACTTCTGCCGTGACGCTCGTCCGAAAAATAACAATTTCATTGTAAGCAGCAAGGCAGCTGTTGACAGCACAATGCCTTTGACATAATATTCACATTAAAGATTTTTTCATTTAACGAAAATTCAAAAGAGAAACAGATCAAGCTGTCAAAACTACAGTGTGCCAAAAGACCTGCAGTGTTTGAGGGATAAACTGTAAATCTTTAAGGGTTGCCTTTAATCTAAGCAGTAGTAAAAAATTTGTAAGGAATTTCCATTTATTGTTTTCCCTTGTAATAAAGTCAATCACAACTACAGACAGTAAGCTACAGACTACAGGGAGTTTGACCATTTAAACTGTTATTCCAAAATCCTGTAGCTGCAGGTATTGAAGGCAGAATTAAGGGCATGACCTCCTCTTATCTGCTCTTGCTTCAGCCTGCCCAGGGGCAGCCCTCCTTTTCACATGAGAATTTCCCAAGACCACAAGAAACGCAAAAAGGGCTGAGTACACGGTGACTCCTGCATCTGTGTAATTGCTATACAAAGTGAAATGAGATGGTTTCTTGTGGAAAATAGATTAAGAAATTATATAAGCACATGAGTGGAGATTCACACACGGAAACAAAGGGAAAAATGGATGCCATGGACAATAGTGCAACTGCTTGTTTTAGGAACATCAGTGGGGATATGTACTACATGGAAGAATAAAAATCTTAATCATTGTTAGCTGAAAAAAAAAAGGACCTAATTTGTAAAAAACTGCAAACATAACTTTGACAATCTACTTCACATCTTATTAGAATCCCTTACTTTTTCTGAGATTTAGACACAGTTTCCATACGGTTTTTTGAGACAGAGGAAATAAAACTTTCTTTCTCCTGCATGAGAGAAATTAGCAGTATTTGCACTTTGACATGGGACTACAAAACAACAATGATCTGCAACAAGTAGAGACATATTTTTGTTAACTAAATTTTGTTAATTCACCATGGCAGTTTCAAAAACAGACCTTGTACCAGCAGCAAGACCTGAGATAAGATTGTATCTTTCTCCAAACTGCAACCCTGGGGAGGAAAAAAAAATGGGGAAGAAAGGAGAGGTAAACTATTTGAGGACTGGAAAAAATATCTAGTAAAGATAAACTGAACCATTGATCCAGTCGTGGTGATGTCTAAGCATTAATAATTTGATACCCCAGGGTTTGAATACTGTAAAACAGCATCAGCAGAGAATGTCAACAGTGACAGGATGACTCAAATGTACTTTAAGCAAACCTTTCAGATTTCAAGGCTAAAATTTATGCAGAAGGAGATGAGAAAAGGTCATTCCACTTTTCAAACAGGACAGCAAAACAAGCACATGGATGTAGATTGCATGTCTATAGGCTTTGTCCAGGAGAACATGGTTATTAGCATTTAAGTAGTACTCCAGACAGCCCAATAGATTTCTAAGCAGCATGAAAAAAATAAGCCTCACAATGACAGAAAGACTGTCAGACCTGAGGTTCACAGGGTCTCAGTCACCTTTTCTATTGACTGTTATGATTCTTCAATAAAGATTAATTCAAGTGGGCTGATTATCAACCAACCAGACTATGAGGAGAATCTTCCCCAGCCGTGGTGGCTGTTCATTACTCCAAAGTACAACACAATACATTCTTTCTGCACTTCATGTCAAAAAAGTGTGGCCATAGACCCCCATGGATGACTGGAGACCCAGGAAAAGTGAGCACAGCTAGCTTACATTCCCATGTGGATGGCTCTGGAAACATGCCAGATGTGTTCCCACAGCACTCAATGCAGCCACCCCAATTTAATAATCCCTGCATGGACCCATTCACATCCTCATGGTTTCCTCCACAGCATTCACCTACACCCAGTCATGGCTTGGGACCATGTTGGTTCACTTCCCCAATATAAACAGGCACGCATTCCTCAGCATTTCTTACAACTGAAGAACTTCCCTGTGAAAGTGACTTTGCTCTGTAGACAACGGTATGTAAAGTGAAGAAAACACTATGTTAATAAGGTGCTGTCTTTTCCTTTCAGATCTAGTTTCGAGGCTTTTGTCTTTCACTGTCATTGAACTGTCTCTCTTCTCCTATAGTAAGAAAATGCAAATGAGCATTGCTTCTGTCAGTGAGGCCCACTCACTTTGAGTCTTCCCATTCTAAATAGTCTGGGATTATTTACTTTTAACTTCTCTTTGTACAGGTATCTTTCTATGCCTTTAATTAGACACATTAATGTTCCTGACAACCTCCTATTTCAACAACATATTTTACCTTTATATATATATATTTATATATATAAAAATATATAAATATATATTTTATATATATGTATATGTATGTGTATATATGTATATATATGTATGTATATGTGTGTGTATATATATATGTATATATGTATATTACCTTGCCCCCCAGGTAAGATCCTTTTAAAGTGCTTCATACACTCTTCTCCCTTCTTGACCCATAAGCATGCTATTAAATAGTAGCACGTCACCTACAGTTTTTGTCACCTCGCTTTTTCAGCCACTTCTTCAGACAGTGGATAAGTACATTTACCCACTCTATGATCAGCTATTCATCAGATATTCTGTGACACTACTGTTAAATTTCTTGCCATGCTGAAAATTGACTTTATATTTTTTATATTTTTTCTTTTTTTCCTCCCAGTAACGTTTCCTTTCCCTTATCTCTCTCCCTCTTTGTATAACTGTCCAATTCCCTCTCAACACACACAAATACAATTTTCTGCTTTATTCAGAGTTTCTATTCAGCAGTGGGCTGCTAATGTTGACAGGCTACAGAGAAACCACTTTGAACATAAACACAGTAAACTAACTTGTCATGTTGATATTTCCATATCCACATCAGACACCAATATGCAAGAAACCTGGTGTTCATCTGCCCCAGTTAATAACTGGCTACAAACAAGTTCCCCATCTGAATCCCTTCAATTAAACAGGTAAACAATGCTGTTAGAAAGAACTTAAATTAGAATTAGAAAGAACTTAAAAAAAAGTAAGTGAACATTAAGAAAAACACTTTCCTTTAAATGCAATGATGCTGCTCATTTCTGATGGTCTGATTTCTTCTTCGAATTCATCCTTCACAGATTAAAGGCACTGTAATTCCCAGAAGGCATTAGCTCTCTGCACCTTCACTTTTAAAAACACTAAATGAGTCATTGCCCAGAATTTTCCATTCCATCTCCAAATTCTTCAGCTTGAACACACTTTGGGCATAAAAAGGTTACTGCTTCTTGAACTGTATACAGAAAGAACTGCCAGCCTGAGTAAAATAAAAGCTTTATTTAGCCCAGGAGCCCACCTCTGCCTCTGAGGGTGAAGTGATACCCAAGGAAGCCAAAAGGTTTTCCTAAAGCTCATTCTCATTTCCCAGTGGTCTCTGCCTCACAGCTGCCTGAGTGGGAAGCTGCAACTAAACCTTTGTGTTTCCTTGCACCTTCTGAATCTATCAGACAAGGCTGGGTCTTGTTCCAGATGGGTTTTACTCCTTCTCTTGATCTGTCAGTCTCCTTGCTGTCCTGTGGTGGTTTCAAGTAGGATCCATTGCATCAGGAAAAAGCAAGCAAACAAAAAACTCCCAAATCCTGCTATGTAATCATTCAAGTGTCCCTTAGCTCATCTTTGATGAAAAAGAATCAATTCCTATGTGTTTTCTCTATTCCACACACGATTTCCATGCCTTCCTGTGACAGTTCCCCCCAACCATCTTTTTAATTTGTTTAGTCTCCCCACATATGGAAGCCATCCACGTTCATGACCTCATGACCACCCACATTTTCCCATTCACAGGAGGTGTGGGACAGATTTATGTCACTGAACAATAATATTTTTCTGTTCCTTGTATGTACCTAGTGAAGCAACACAGAATTTCGTATTTTGCCTTTCCCTGAATACGGGGTACTTTCAGAAAACTAAGCAGAAGCATCATCTGAAAAAAGAAGCAAATTGAGAATCCATCCCTGTGCACACAAAGTAATTTTTTTCCTGCTTTGCACTTAATCGATTACTGTAAACAATTTTTATGAGAATAACAACAAGGGAAGTTCCCAGAGAGAAAAGAAGCTCCTGTGATTAAGGCACCCAAACAATATTTAGTTGAAACAGAAATGTAATTTTTCCAGGCTAGGAGGCTCTGCCAGTTTTTCCCACCTCCACTTTTCACATAACCAATGTTATGAGAATGTCAGCAAGTTCATTACAGATAGAGAGAAAATCAGGTATATGCTTTCTGGATTTCTGCCAGATAAAGTTTATTGGAGGAAAGCAAATGCAAGGCGTTTGTCAAAAATCCTACTTCTTCAGCAGAGATAAAAAGCACTGACAATGTTTTGATCACACATATTTATGCGATAAATAATAAAAATGAGCACATTTCCCATATTGAAGATCAAGGAAGGATATTCAGACAGAAAGGTGAAACTCTGTTTCAATTCTTAGGAGATTCAACAGTGAAGGAGGCACATCTTATTAAATATTTGTTACACTTGAATAAAAAACATACTTAATAATTAACTGTTGTGCATTTAATTAACATAATCATTGCCCAATTAAATAAAAAATGAAAATTTAATTTGAGGCACTTTAAGTACAAGGAGATTAAAGATAAAATATGAATATCCTGAGTCCTCAGTTTTCAGCACTGAGTGTGGAGGTGATATGTGGCAAAGTAGTTCAGCCAGAATTAGCAATTTAGAAAGGGTAATAAAACATTCCTTCATCTGCACCTGGCCACAGGAAGCAAAAAATGCCAAACAGGAGACGGTGTGGGAAACCACCTCCATTTCAAATATAAAAAGCAGAAAGGAAGCCCTACCATCTATCCCCATCCACAATAAGGGACATAATCTCTTCTCATACTCTTGGCTTGACAGTCCTATACAAAATAGGACCCACTTCAGGGGAGAATTTGCCAGACAGGTCTGTTCATTTGAAACAATTCTTATTTTAAACCTATGGAACTGTAAGGTTAAAAAGCCTCAACCAACAGGTCACCTTGCCAGGCTCTTGCTCTGCTACCCATCCCTTTGGTGTCCCTTCTCCTGAGATCATCATGCATCCTCCTCCACACAAACAACCAGGGACAACCAAGGCTTCCACTCCATGGAATGCCAGAGGCAGTACACCTGTATGAGGGGATGTATTGCTGCCTGCATCAGACTAGAAGGGTTTATAGCTACCTCAGTGAGAGGAGTTTAATAACAATTCCCAGATCTCGTATTCTAATAAAGCAGAGAAACCATTCAATTACAAAAGAATAGTCCGGATTCTAAGTTTCTACCTCTTTAGTAAAAACAAACATCTCATCAAAAGATGATATTATGAAGTGCCCTTTATAAGGTGCAGACACTGTTGTATATATCACTTAGCAAGGCAAGTCCTTCAAACTTATTTTTAAAATCACTTTTACATGGATCATATTTAAGGAAATATCTCAAAGTGAAACCTTGGTTACAACTTCCCTGCTTCCTCCCCACTACTGAGCTGCATTATTGATGTGTCTATCACTCTCCTCAGACCACCTCTAATCAAATTAGACCCCACATCAGGCAGCCAAGCCAAGGTTAGGTCATTACCTGTTATATTGCAAAAAACACGGAGTGGTCCCAGTGGTCCGCTTCCATCAGAATCGATGTAGAAGAACCCTGATGTCTTCCCTTGGTGTCGGTAAGCCTCGCAGGACTGTTCATAGACAGCTTTAAAAGAAACAGAGAGTGATTGCAGCACAGAGAGAACACAGACAGACACGTTTTATACAGGAGTACTGTGTTAATTATTGTCATAACATGCCCTGTTAGCACACAGCTGATTGGCATTGAAACCTTACTGCATGTGGGCCTGAATCCATCCTCAAAATCAGACATTTAACTAATTCTTTGAACTTAATACAGGCTGGCTTTAAACATACAGTTACTTGCTTTATTTTGGGTTAAACTATGTAAACACACTCTTCTCCCTTCCCTAAATGAAGGGATATGAGCTTTCAAATGTCATGGAATTACATCTAGTTATGGAGGGGTACACATATTCATCTATGTATGGTATTTCAAAAACATACCTACATACACACAGGTACACATGATTCACCACCTAGGCATACACTTAAGTCTTGCCAACACAAATAACTGGTATTTTTCCCAGTCTTCACCTCCCCTGCAGGATAAGGTTAACAGGAAGCATTAAAGCCCTACCACAGTCTACTATGCAAATTAAATCCATTATCCTCCAGCAGAAAAGCTCAAGCTCAGACATGGTCTTCAGCCTAGGTCATATTTTTATACTTTAGACCTAATTTTGTTCAAGCAACTCTTTCTCTCTGCTGATCAATATTCTTCTCTTAGAGTAGCAGTGCCCACGAAAGTCCAAGTGGTTAATAAAACAAGTACAGCAGGTCACCAAGAGCAAGAAAAGAAGAAAAACCCACAGGTCAGTAAAATCTGTATTTGAGGCATATTTTTAGGAAAAAAAAACCCTGTCACTTCATATGGGGCAAAGAGAAAACACCTGTAGAGAGGCAGTCCGGAGGCATCAGAAAGGCACACATATGATCCTGGACCTTGAACAACAACTCAAATCCCATTTTAGAAGAACTGATTATTTTTCTCCCAACCTGCTTAAACACTTACCTGATTATATTGACAAAAATATTTTCCATAACAGTTTATGACTGCTGTGTTGAGGCTGTAAATACAACTGCAAAGCTCCCCGTGCTTTTCATCTGAAAGGAGCTCAGGGAGCTTTGCAGATTGCTGGCAGGGACAGCACTTCCTCACCACTTCTAAACACAATCCCTGCAGAAGACAGCAACTGAACACATGGACTCACATCCCTCCTTTTCCCTCATTCCCTTAAAGAAACTCCTCTAATGAAACTTTCAAAAATGGTGAGCCCTGAAGTAGCCTTGTCTGAAGAACGCTGTAAGACATTTCATCACTTAGATATTGGACATTTCTTCACTTCTGCCTACAAAATAGAACGACAGTTCCAGGGACTCTGGTCCAAACTGGCCATAGATTAAGATCATCAAATGATTATGGATTCAATCATTTGTACACTCACTAAAATACGCTTTTCTCTTGCACATTTCTTGCCTGACCAGAGATCTTTAGCTGACAGAACATCACTGAGTGCTAAACAACACAGCACTAGCATTCCCAGGGTTAAGAAGCTGCTTAAGGTCCTCACCACCTGATGAGACAGTGCTTTGATTAGCATACATCCTATAATAAATAGAATTAGGAAAGCGTTTTCCTTACAGCCTGATGTACTCAAGCACAGTAGGAGGCCAGAATATCTCTAAATTCCCACTGTGATAGCTGGACAAGAACACATATTAAATGCAAGTTAAATAAAATCCCCAAACCAGAACCTGCTCCTCCATGTTCACAACCTGAGGGGCTGCCAGAGAGTCCCTGAGTTGCAGAAGTGCTGACAGAAGCAGTGGGCATATGGAGGTCATGAGAGAGATGGTAACAGGCAATTAAGTAAGCAACCAAGGAATCATGGTTTGATCAATTTGCAAAGTTCTTAAACTGCAGTTCACTTAGAGAATTTGCTGTCATCATCGTTACAGGACACTTTATCTTGTCTCATTAGGGAGTATGCCAATTGCTTCCTCTGAATTGTTTGCTGAGTGTTTTTGAAGACAAAGGATGGTGTGAGGCGTAGAGACATAAAACAAACATGCTGTCAGTGAACTGGCACAACAAATCTCATTCTTCATCACAACTTGTTCTTTCTAAGTGTTCCTCTTCTTGACTGTCATTTTGGCTGGAGCCCAGATCTACTTTTTACAAATTAGTAAGGAAAGATGTGAAGATTCTGCCATTAATAATGTGGGCAGATTCAAACAGAGATGATCTACTCACCTTTAGATGGCCCCTTTGTCACTGTAACTTTAGGGGAAAAAAAAGGCCATATAGAGCTAGAAATCAGGCTAAGAGTGCTCAACTGGTATAAATCTGAAAGGATACACAAGCTTCCATAAAACTACACTTATGATTGCCAGAAGGAAATCCATCCTGGTATGTTTGCCTTTCAGCTATGTGAGAAATCCAGCACTCCATACTGGGAAGCAGCAGAAGAAATGGGAAAAGGCTATAAACCTCGAGCTCTAGCACAAAAAACATACTCCATCATGATTAGCGAAAAGCTGTTTTGGTGGGCAGTTTATTTTGTACCTGCACACAAAGTTTCATATGCCTGTACCTGTAGCATTTGCTACTGCGCACTTCTAGACTGGAAGCGGATGGACCATTGATTTTAATTCTCTTTTTTGCTATTTTTTTCTATATAATGCATCAAGAAGAAAATTGGTTTTGTTTTTCAGTCACTGGCAGATGCCCCTACAGACATTTTGAGTGCACCAACCATTCCAAGCTCTGCACAACTCCTTTGTGGTCTGAGATGAGTGCTTGCTCTGGAATAAAGTTATGCAATTCCATTTGATAAAAAAGGCCCTATTATGCCAGTAACAACAACTTGAAGCCATCCTTATGGGTCCATGAAAAACAAGATCTTTTTGCAGTCATTATTCTCTTTTTGCAATCAGAAATATCATATGAAAGTAAAAAAAAAAAAAACAGACAAACAGTCAGCTGCGACTGTTAAGACCCCAGAACCTCAACTTTGAAAACTGCCTTAATATTTAAGTTCTGTTTTGTGTCAGTCTTTTCTGGTGTTGTGTTCATTTTGGGAATGCTAGGGATACCATTATTGTAATTGTCATTAAAGAGTCACCAACCATTTAGGCATATATGCCCCATTTTCATAAAGCAGGCAGCAAAGGTAATGATGAAGTGTTGATAGGTACACACATTTTAAAGGCAAACAGCATTTGTAGTAATTGCACCTTTTTAATAAAGGAGAGGTATTCATCAGTTCATTCAGAGTAGAACCCACCATGAATTTTCAAACATTATTTTTAACAATATTTTTAATTTTTTTTAAAAAATTGAAATAAAAATTAGTGATTTTATTCCTGTCAATGAAGCATTTCATTACTTTTACTCTTTCAAATTTGTTTTCCTGCTGTAAAACATTGACCAGAATGGGGCTGAAACAACAAAAACAGCATTCTCAATTGGCTGCTCATGCCAAGCTTGTTTTCTCATTAAAATACTTTTTAAAAACCATAAATGAAACCTTTAACTTGTCTTTTGTCTCACAGAAGCAAGATCAGCTTCCCTTCTGCTCCAACCCTCCCAGGTTTGGTTTGTTTGTTTGGGGTTTGGTTGTTTTTGGTGTTTTTTTGTGTTAATTTTGATTAACACCAGCCACTGAAGATAAAATTATGGATTCCAGCACCATTTTTTTCATGGAGCCAGAAACCCTGGAATGCAGAGTTGAGGACTTTGAGCCCCTGCAGTGTTTCCTGGGGCCCCTGTGCAGCAGGCTGTGCTGCCCTGGCACACAGCAGTGGCACTGCAGCTCCCGCAGGCAGCAGGGTGGAGCTGACTCACCGAGCTGCATTCTGATAGTGCTCGACAGAAAGCCATGTCAGCACCCCCAGGAACCCACTCCACACCCTGCAAGCTCGGCCTGGCCCTCACAAGCAAAAAGAAAAAGAAAAAAAAAAAAAAAAACTGTGAAAGGTGTCACAGCGCTATTGCTGGTAAATGGCTGCACCACGAAGACCAAACAAGAAACAACTTGACTCCAAGGTCCCAGATTTAGTAAGGGAAACGACATCAGAAATATCTCTTTTACTTGGTCACAAAGGATGTCTTTTATTGCCCTTTCCTTTTTTTTTTCCCAAGAATCACTTGTAAGTTATAACATTGGATAGACCCTATGCTGACATTTTTGCTCTATAAGGAATTTTTTGTTAAAGGCTACTGCTGTATTTCACAAAGAAATTTCAAATCCTCCCAGAGCTGGCTGCTGAAAGTGATGCAGCCTGAGAGCCCCATTCTTTAGAACAAGAGCTGCTTCTCTAGGTGATTGCTCTCTGTGCTCTTGCCTACCTGCTGGGATGGGCTGTGCTGATGGTGTGCAGGCATGCACTGTACTCACAGAGTTCAAGGTATCTACCTCCCAGCCCCTCATAACCCCCTGTAAAATACATATACCAAATTTCTCCCTCAGGCATCTCTTTCAGTCTCAAGTATCTCAAGCTGAACTAGCTTTTCAGATCAACAGCTCATCACATCAGAACACCCCTTTATAGCACTGCTTTACTGAGCATAATGCCTATCTTTCCCTTCAGTTCTCACTGTTCATCTTCCCAGGTGCTTAGGAAATCATTTGTCAAATTTTGTTCAGTGTTCACAAAATAAAACACTTTATCCCCAGTCAGAGCAACATCACCCAATTCTACGTGTTTTCTCATATTTTCTGGGATATAAACATTCATAAGCTCAAAAATCGAAACTATGGCTCTCAAATGTATACATCCCATGTTTTTTCAAGCCAAACACTACGCTCCCCACAGAAATATCCTAGCAAAACTATAAATATTCACTTTGGTTGGTCATGGTTCAAGCCACAGATCCATGATTCAGACTTCAGCATCAGAAAAGCATTATCGGATTTTAATATCATTATAATAAAACCATTTTTTATCTTTTGTGCATAAAAATAGAATTTTGTTTCCTAATTTCTGCATCAGGAGCAGCCACAGCCCATGCAGGAGCTCTCTGTTACTCCACACTGAGGTCTGAAAGGGCTGAGGTCGCTCTTGGTTTGGATCCGCAGTTGAAAATTCAGCCTTTATTCACTGTGCTTCACAAGCCAGAAAGGTTTTAAATATGAGCAACTGCATCACTGTTCAGTTCTCTGAAGTATCTTGAACCTGATAATCCAACTGTTTTAGTTGCAGTCCTTAAACCAGAGGTGATTTTATCCCTGCCACAGCTGAAATCTATAACAGTACACAGCTCAGCACAAACACTTCCAAGGTCAAACTTCCATTTTCTGCAATATAAGATCTTTTTTTTGTCGAGGTTTTTCACAGACTGTCCCTTATTATATTGGTATCTGGCTTCCAATCTTACTTTTGCCCTATGCAATTCCCCTGCGGTCTCCATGGCAGCCTTTGCTAAGCACAGGTTTCCTGTTCCACTGTGGAGCTGCTCGGCAGACCAGCCTTTAAATGGGCTCAGTTCCCAAGTTCTTAGCTCTATTTCCTTTGCCCTCACGCTCCTAACTTATGAAACCTCTGCTCTCTTTCAGGCCACCTTTTTGGTTTTTTCACCTCTAGCTCTGCTTTGGCTAAAAAAGGAATGGCCATTCTTTGTACAAAGCCTCGAACTTCTGCAAATAACCCTCAAGGAGCAACATATTTAAAGCCTCCTCTCTTCAAAGGGTGAATGAACCTGCTATTCACCCAGGAAAATGCACCCCTCACCCCGTGTCTAAAATTCTGCTTGCTGTTGGACTCAGTGTAAAGGTTACAAGTGACATTGTTCAGTTCTGCTGCTGGGAAAACCAGGCAAGGTAAACCTCCCTCTGCAGCACCCAGCGGACTGTTACTAACATAGACACCACCAAGAATGTCAAGTTCCAAACTTAACAAAAGCAATTTGTTTGGATTTTCCCCCCAGAGGACTCCGTCCTTTTCAGATTTCACGGACACCAAGATAACTTCAAAAAATAAAAGCAAACCTTATATTCTCAGTATTTTGTTCTGATTGTATTCCCAACTACTTTAGAAATTGATTTCATTGTATGAAATGTGAGCTAGAGATTCAGAATTTGAGCTGTACTAGTTATGATTACCAAAATGAACCCTGTGGTATTCCAGGTTCAAGATTAGATTCTCATAATCTAATTAAACTAGATGATAATTTTCAATTTCTCAGAGGGAGAGAACATTTCATGGTGATATAATAAATAAAATATATTAAAGAGACCTAAACAAATTTAATTCTTGATTTCATTGTTATTATTGTGATGACACTGTCCACTTCCCAGCTATAATGTAGCAGTAGTGAGTTGCTTTTATCATCCCTAAAAATTGTAAAATCATGAAAAAAATGTACACAAAATACTTGTGGCAATATAATTTCAGACTATTTAATAATTTTGTAATTCTTTGCACCCTAGATAAAAAGAGTAATAATAACCCCTATAATGACAATTATTGTTGTATTCGGAAGTGAGAATGTATGTACTGGTTAGACTGGAGAGGCCAGTAAGAGCTGGGGATTCTGCCAGGATACTCAACCAGCCATAGACTGACCTTGGGAAAAGAGATATACACAAATGCTGAGCAGGCCAAATTAAGTATTCTCAACAAAATGCTCAGAGCTCTTGGAGGCAGATCAGAGATGACTATTTCAATCTCTGCTTGTGTACCTCAGGCCTGACAGATCTGCTCTTACAGACTTGGAGTAATGAGCAATGAACAAAAAATTTTCCAAATAAAAAAAAAAAAGCAATATGCAATGGCAGGTTTCTTATTTCAACAACAGAGTGATTAGTAGAGCTATGAACTCAGGGAATGATCATCATTTTCACCCTTAAAATACAATTGTCTTGCTAAATGCCAGAAAAATGTACTCTCAAAACCTGGACTGTGACAGCTCTGCTCTTGACAGAATAATGCAGTCTCTGCTGTGACATGCCTGGATGACAGACGGCTTATTTTTTCCTTTTTAAAATATGTACTTACTCATCTGAAAAATAATATGTTATTTCCATAGACAGAATTGAAATGCCTTTTACTGCAGGGTCACCTAAATGGATGTTGAGGAGAGGTACTCTCACTTCACCTGGTTATTAGACAATCTCCTACCATCCAAGCTAAGGCTCCCCCTGGCCAAGGCAGGAAAGGTCGTGTCAAGCCATCCTCCCCTGTCACTCCCCCGCTGTGGCTGGAAGGTGGCTGTGACAATCACAGACCCAAGCCTGGTGCAGGGTCACCTGCAAGCCAGGAAAGCAGCCAGGGAGACCTGGACCATTGTAAGGGTAGTGTTGGGGGGATAAGAGGAATAGAAGAGGTGAAGGATGCTGTGCAAAGCGTGGTCCACTTTGGTCTTGCTGGAAAGTCCCCATGTCCCTCACGGGATGGTCACACCTGAGGGAGGCTGGCTTCAAACAGAATTCTCACCTGCTCCCTTCTGCAGGCAAGTCCCAAAGAGGAATATCCAATGTGTTAAAATCTCAGGCAAAGGGAAAAAACTTTTTTTAAACAAGCACCACCGAAGGGAAAGCATTAATAACACAGTGGCTTATTATAAAATAAACAGTGAAAATCCATATTCCAAAAGCACGGTGTGAACAAAAATATGCAGGAACACCAAGTACAGTACTGAAGGTTTGATATGAATTTTAAATGTGTTTTCTTTAGTCAAAGAAAACCAATGTGTTTAAACACACATGGAAAAAAAAAAACTGTTCCAAGAACCTCAGACAGGAAAATTGGCTACTCAGGACATGCAAATTGCACTACCAAACTCAGTAGTAGGCATCTGTCAGACTGAAACTCTCAAAACCTCATTTGCCCAGCCAGCAAACTGTACACATCTCCCTACCTTGGAACTCAGGAGAATTACCAAACCCCCAGCTAGCATTTTAAGATGCAGCTCCAGTACTGCTAACAATCTGGCTGAAGCTATATTAAGCTTTTCAGATAAAAAATGATACATACAGTAAGCATATTAATATTAAAAAATGTATTTTCAAAGCCTGATGTTAAGTTTATGCCATATCAATGACAGTATGACATTTCCATTACTGGATGACTCTTTCCCCCAGCAATTACCTAGGCCAATAAGACATATGCCTGTATGTGTGAGACAGATCATACACCAAAGCAAATATCCAGAATTAAATTACATTCCGTTAATTATCACCTTGCAAAGCTTTGGGACATGTTGACAACCCCAGAATATGAGGAATAAAAATCATTATTTTACATTTCTCAGTATCTTTTATATCAATGTTCAGCACTCTTTGGAATTAAAAAATTCATGCAAGACTAAAAACCACCTGAAAGCTATCATAAATAAAAATAATAGAAATACAGAAGGGCAAGATGAGGCTTTCTAAGGGACTAGCATAACTCACAGGAAGATAAGATTACTAATCATTATCTTGCAATAAAGTTATAACATTCTGTATCTCAGAGCCATTTTACACTGGTCTACTGCTCTTACTATCACATGATAATTACAAGAATTATTAATATGAGAGAAATGACTATGCAGGTTTTAAACTATGCACTTTCAATTAATACATATATTAATTTATAGATATGTATATAGATATATGGATATACAGACAGATATAAATTAAGATCTGTAATTCACTTATCTAGGTTTCCCTCTATCTCTCTTCCCACCTGTAATTTCGACTTACCTTCAGTTGCCTACTCTGTGTCTAAGCTAGGACAGCCTCCCTCTACAGATGACAGACTTTAGAGGAGATCCATGAATCATGGACACCCCATCTCCCACTGAGATTAGCTGAGTTCTGAAAGCAGCTCACACTCCTTTTTACATATAGAGAGAAACCAGACCACTATCTTAACTTGGATGTCACAGTACCAGACAGCAAAAGATAGATTAGCTGAATCCCACCCAGGCCTTTTCCCCAAGCTGTGTACTAACATCAGTGTTTGTATCTAAAGGAGGAAAAGAGAAAATGAACATTGCATTATTATCTGTTTTGCTATGGTTCACACATGTGATTACATAGTGGATCCTCTCCTATCTGGATTTTATCAGACTACTCCAATACCTGACAGATCAGCAGGCTACCCACCACACTGGAGAAACTGGGAAAGTATCAATAGCCAAAAGGTTTCAGCTGAGCTCATCTTCCAACCTATCTAAATGCAAGCTGTGGGAAGCTCATTTAAAAGATAAGGCTAAAAGCAAACCCATACATTTGAGAGATTGAAATACGATTGTGTCCTCAAAGCACTGTCTCAGCTACAGATAAGCTCAAGTAGCAATAAGTTTGAATAGAAAGAGCCCACACAATTTCAGGAGATGATATAGATCACACACCTTTTAATAGATCTGCAAATTGGATCCTATTTCCAACAGAGGTGGAGAAACTAAGGCACAAAAGAACTCTTACACAATCAAATGTAAATCACCAACAGTTGGCTGTACGTCCTAAACAGTTATTCCATGACTCCTGGTTTCCCCAAACTATGGGCAGGGAACTGGGCATCTGGAGACAGTCAGCACCAGTTCTGCATTTACCATCATAGTGCACATCCACATGCATCTGTGAGAGCAAGACAGAGAATGTGCTTTGGCATTTCACAGCTGCAGAAGGCACAGAGATGGAAACACAAGTGCTCCTCAGTGCTGTGACTAGCCAGGGAGAAGATGTGAGTTGCACTGGAAGATGTAATGATGAGAGGTAAATCCAAAAGGGGAAAAAAAAACCCAAAGCCAAAACAAACCACGACAACAACAAAAGACTTGGAAGGCATCCATACATAACATTCCATGTGGCAGCTAGCAAAGGAGGATTAACTGTTACTAAACAAAGAAATGTGCTTATGCATCAGGCAATAAGCTTTGCACGAAACTACCTGTTAGAAAACAGTGAGACCAGTGAAACCCAGAAAACACAGACAGGTTTCAGGAAGATTTTACTTGCATTTACAGTTAAGTTCAGAGAAGAAGAGAATGGAGGCTGGACCAGATGACACTTCAGCGTGAAACTTGTCTGCCACAAAATAACTCTTTAATGGGACAGGAGCACACCCCATTTCAGTAGTGGACCCTATCTGGACCAGGCAGATAGCCAAATATCCTGTGACAGTTTAGGAATTTTCAGTATCAGAAGGGGTTTGGCGTGAACAAGAGGATACCCAAGGGTTGCAGGCATATAGATCCCTCTAGGAAGATTATATTAAGGCCATGTCTTTAGAACCAGGTAGTTTTTCCCATAGATCTTCATATGCATGCTTTTGCTTCATCCACACATCTTGAATTTCAACTACCCATTTTCAGACATGCCAGACACAATTTTGTCCCACATATCTGACACAGTCTTGCAAACACTGTCCCAGCTGTGTCTTCTATCAACTTACTGTTCTTTTCTGACACTGTCTAATTCCCTTATGTTGCATCAAATGCAAACTGTTTATCTTTGCTTTTCATGGCACATTTCCAACCTCTTTACCTGTCATGCCTCTGACATTTGCCTTGTCAAAAATGTCAAACTCTTCCGGCCATAGCCTTATATTTTTCAAACAAGCACATTATTGCTTTCTCCCATGTCACTCCGTGTCTGCAAGCACTCAATTTCTTCCTCTTTTTAATCTCTAACTTATGACTATTTTTGCTATAAGACAGCACAGAAATAATTATGCACCTGGTGGACTGAAACTGCCACCTGAGATGCTGATGAAGCCTTTCTGGCATTCCATCACCTACCTGTGCCAGCATGTTTTCACACCACTGGAAACTTAACTGCAAACTCTTTGGAGAAGAGACAGTATGTATTGTTAGCTGCTCCATAACAGCAGGATCCAGTGTGGTCTGTCAATATTTGGAACTAAAAATAAGTGTAGTGGTTTCAGGTTAGCCAGTTTCTGTTTCCCTTATTCCACCAAGTTTCTGTTGGTACCAGGCACAAAATGTATTTCAACACTTCATATTTGATGACAGTAAGTTAGGGGCAATTTCTCTCAAGATCTCAGTTCCTAAAATGGTAAGATCTCCCAGTCTGAGGTGGTAAGACATAAACCAATTAAATCTGGCTTGCAGATGCATGCCATGCAGTTCTTCCTAAAAACATGACAAAGAATGGGTCTTATTATTGTTTTCAACCAGTGGCACGCACCTCTTATCATACCCAAATGAGGCAAAACCTACAGTGATGTAACTCAGACAAAAAAGAAATCCAGGAAACACTGAAACAATTCACACTATTTTGCTTGCAGCAGATTGCCAGCTAAATCTTTCCCTTGCTGCTGCACGGATTTGGGTCTGAAGGGCAGTTTAATAAAAGAAATAGCCTCTCCATAGTGGTATAAGTTCAATTTCAGGCCTGTCAGCATCAGTGTTCTAGAAAAATAAAAATCTCTTGAGGTACTGTTTCAAATCACACAGAATTAGATGTTTTAGCTTGATAGAACCACACTGAATCACATGATTGCAGAGTTTCCTATACATTGAGGATATTCTGGAGTTATGCTGTGATCAGATCTGTGCCTTTCATTCACCTGCTAAAAGGTACTCCTGCACATCAACCACTATCAGCTGAAAGTGATAACTCTTGTTCTGCAAGTTTCTTATCAACAGTCTGCATTTGCCCACTGGCTTTGAATTGGTTTCATTGCATATTTCAACTAGATGAATGCATTTCTCCAGACTAATGAGGCTGTTTATCAGCACTGCTTGGCTCACAGGGTAGCTGGCTCCACAATCTAGCTGGAATCAAATTAGCTGTTGATAAATCAGTTGTAAATAAGCTGAGCAGGTGAATAGCTGTACATCACAGGTGTGCACAGCTTAACACAAGAGCTTCCTGAGAAACTTTTCAAAGTGGTTTCACATCAGTGAACCTTAAGTAACAGCAGCTATGTATGTGCTTTGAAGTGCAGACACGAGTTGACAGAAGCAGGAGGCTTCACTAGCTCCATGGAAGTGTCTGTGGGGAAAACTAATCATGACCCAGTTCTCTGTGGTAATGAATGATCTCCTTTGGACAGAAGCCACATTGAGCTGGCACTGGCACAGACATAGTGAGCCTCAGGTCGCAAACTAATACAACAGCATGGATGCAGCCCAGAGCTGAGAGTCCCTAATCACCTTTGACAGTCCATAGTGACAGTTCTCCTCCTTCCCCAAGGAGCCTCTCCCTCCTCACCACCTGATCTGGCCGCCTAGTTCTGTACCAGTCATCAGCTGGTGTAAATACTCTGCTATGGCCCTACAAGCTTTGAAGAGCTGTGATGCCTTTTGGAACAACAAAAGCAATGGAGAGAAAGTAAGCCCTCTTTTAAAACTGTAAAGTCAGCCTTTTTATTCTCTCTCTTCATCTGGCTTGGCATGATTTCCACAGAAAACCCTTGGCTTCCTTTGTGTTTACAATGTAGAGCTCAGGTGACAAATCTATGAACAGATCTCTCAACAGACTCTCTTGTCAGCTGCATACCCCACAAATGCTTTCACTGTTAACTAGCAAACCATTAAAGTCTCCAAAATGACAGTATGGCTGCCAATATTCTCAGCTTCAAACCACTAAGTACCTTTTCTTCTCTTTAGTTTAACAGGGGGAAAAAAAAATCCATCTCACCAATGTCATCCTATCTGCAGTCCAAGTGCTCATCAAGCATCCAGAGTGGTTACGGTTGTATTCCTGGAATTGTTAGCCTTACTCACTGTTTTTTTCTCTTTATTTCCTTTGCTAGAACTGGAAGTTTACCTTCATCTTTTATTTTCCCTTTTAGTCAGCTGTACAAAGAAGCTTTATTTTGGCTTTTCCTTTCTCTTTCTATCTTTTACCAGAATTCAAAGCACTTTGTGCCTCTACTATTTGATGGGAGATTTTTAACCTTTAAAACACCTTAATATTCCTTTTGCTATTGATTTCAATAGCTGAATGTTTTTGTATCCTTGTTAATAGCAGCAGCCTAAAAAATAGTTCAGCAAAATCTCAAAATCATAAACCGTCGAAAACTGGGTTCTTGCAGCATAGACTTTCATATGATCTAAAAACAAAGCCCAGGGTGGTAAAGTTGACTTAAAACACCAAACACAGATTAAAATCAGCCAGCTCAGCCCAGCTAAACTGTATTAAATGTCTAATGACCACTGTGATTATGATGTGGATGTAATACAAATGAAGACTGCACGTGGGTTTACTTACAGTTGTGGCAGGTGGCTCCCATGTAGCCTGTATTGTTACAGTCACAGTAAAAGGTGGTCCAGGACTGGGAGCACTTTCCTCCATGTTCACAGTAGTTGGGTAAACATCTGAATTCAGACAGTTTAAAAAAAAAAGTCATTAATTATAAACATTTCTGCAAAAAGAAGTTGCTGGGGGAAAAAAAAAAAGTCAAAAACAACAGAATTGTCTCAACTCCTCATTCAGGCAAGAGTTTCCTAGGGCTGAATTGCTGTGTAATGAAATAATTATTTCTTTCTTTGTGATTCACGTCCAAGCATTGAAAAAAAACAACATTTAAGCTATCCATAAGATAGATAAAGATCACTCTAAATAAAAACATTCTACTTGTTACCAATTAAAGTGTCATGAACTTGCTGACCACAGACAAAGGCAAGTAGCAGGTGAAAATGGTATTGAAATCTTGTTCCAAAGGAGAATCCCCTGTTTTCTGATTAAAAAGGCACCACTGTTATCAAAATTAGGCTGAGTTACATTTGTGGTAACACTAACAGCATGCAAATCTCTGAAATGAGGGAAAAAATATGCTTCAATTATGGGTTCTGTACTCTTCTTCTCCTCATTTCAGTTGGTGTGCCTCTGAAGTATTATTGTGAAACAAATTATTAAAAGAAGAAAGAGGCACAACAGCATGCAGCTCAGGAAATGAACAGAAATAAAAGCTGTGGGAGATAAATTCAATCTCCAGGACAAGAAGTGAATGCTGATCTGAACTCCCCTGGTATAGATGCAGGCAGTGCAATAGAGTTACACCAGCTTAAATGGAAACAGATTGTTCTCTTATTTGCCTTTTTTTCCATTTTATTTTTCCCTCTTACTGTATATTAATCTCTTTTACACAGTATGTCTGACTTTCGAAAAATAAGTAACTTGTTTATACTGCTGATTCAATAGTGATGGGTGGGTGGAGAGGAAATAGGCAATCAATTTATCCTTTACACTACAGAACTCCATTAGGATTTGCTTTGCTGTAATTTGAGCTTCTAAACTCTCAATGCCCAGATCCTTTCAGGGTGTCAGTGTGAAATCACTGATGCCATCTTGATTTTTTCTAGCTGAAGACGTGGTTTTATTGCAGTTCATCTCATCCTTAGGAACTTTTTTGCATTTAAGTATGTATTGCCCTTAGTGGAGACTTTCAATCTGATTCTTCTAGATTACTTACCATTAAAACCCATGCCATGCATGCAAGCAAAAAAGCTGTATGTCACTAACAGCCATCTTCACCAGCCTCCTGAGCCTCATCAGCCAAGTTTTCATCAATTTACTTGAATCCAAGTCTGTCTGGAGCTGCCAAACCTCAACAACCCAAAGGAACCCGTTCATGTGCCCAGGGGCACAGCCTCAGAACAACCTCTCATCCCCAATATGCTCCGTGCTCATCCATACAAACTCACATCTATCCATCTCTACCAGAGAGTCTAAGATTCATTCCAGAACACAGGTTCACTTGATCACTATTTATACCATTATACATAAAATTATAAAGGCCATATAAAAATATTAACACAAAAGATAAATTATTTTTATTAATGCTTGCTCAATTACTGCAGTAATTATTTATTATTCCAATACTAGAAAAATAAGGAATTCAAGAAGAAAGTATGTTATTTATAACTACCTGTAACATTTTTAAAAACATTTCTAAGATATATTGGTCCTATAAAATTCATTGTCATGGCTTCTATTAATCTATTAATAATCGAGCTCAAATACAAAATGAGGACAGAGTATGAGAATTCCATTCCTAGTTTTCTAGCTCTCCAGGAAGCTATTTCCACTGCTTGTTTGTAAAACAAGAAAGAAACAATGGGAAGGCAAAAACCTCTGGGTTTGCCCTACCTTTATAAGGCAGGACTTCTGAGAAGGGATGAGATTTTGGCAATGCTGGGCAATCATCTATCAGTCCAACATCCTGCTGGTAGAGTGAGAGCCCAGCTGGCCCCTCTGCCATCAAACCTACTCCTGGCAATACTGAAACGAGATTTAAAGCTTTGGGTTGATGCTGCAGAGATCAGGAGCAGCCTTCTGGGATGGTGCAAACAGGACTGTGTGCTGTGCCCTGCACCCTGCTGTGCCCTGCCAGCCACCTGAACCAGCAGCTCCATCCCCGAGGCAAAGCACGGGGAGACACCAGCTCTGTGGTGAGACCTGTGAATTTCACCTCTAGGAGCACATTTACTCATATTTGTACTTTGGTAATGCCTGCCCTTGCCCTCAGCATCCTGCCTTTAATTCCACTTGCTATTTAGTGATAAACATTCCTTTAAATCACCTGTACAGCAGCAGTTCTATTCATATCACAGGGAGAAGAAACATATGATGTTAATAGAGCTCTCTGGAGAGATAAAAAGGATAGTGCCATGTTCTTATCATAACTTACATCATCAAGGTAAGGGACAAATATGCTTTTTGCCTACTTTAAACTACCTTTTATTAATTAACCCAATGCAGTAGAGCTAATTACTAGCCATTTGTGGTTTGCCAAAGGCCTGAATTAGAGGCTTAGCCACATTTATTCCCTTAAAACGGTTTCCTTTTAAAGACTTTACAAAGTTGAAGGTCACTTCTTATTCCTACTTGTCTTAGAATGCAAACGCTTTTTCTCCTCCTAAAAATGCACAAAATGCAAGTCAAACTAACCATATCAGCTTTTAATGATATTCATAAATTCAGGATTAAATCTTTTTTTATTCCCTAGTCTATTTGCTTTAATTAGCACCAACTCCATTGATCTTGTTTTTGGTCAGATAACTAACCCTTCTAAGAGCTTATGAAACAAATTTCTTTGCAACTCTAATAATTACCATAATCCCATTCTAGCTGAGCAGTTGTGTCTTCATTAGAAGCAATTTTTTTTTCCTAATTGTGAGAGAACTCAAAATTAAGAAATAGCTATAATTAAAATTAATCAAGGCATGGATAAGTCACAGATTGTTCCATTTGTGAACTGTCCTAGATTATCATGCTGAAGGATTTAAATACATGTAATTTAAAATATAAATTAATATTTTCATTGCAGTAGAAACAAACATTTTCAATAAAAAATGCAGTGGTATTACAGAATGCTTCATGGACAAAAATTTGCATCAGGCAGCCCCTGACCCATTTGCAATTGAAATGAACAAACAGCTCAATTTTTGCAAGCAAACATAAATGAAACACTTGCAAATGTATGGATTTGCCTAAGAAAGTTTGTGACAGACCAGACACTCTGATCTTCCTCATTTATTTATATAATATATAACACAGTGAAAAATTATTATTAATAAAAATAAAAATAAGTGAAGCAAATAAATTTTTCCTTCATTCAGCCAAGCTGGAAAATGCACAGCCTAGCCGTCAAGCAATATTCAGAGCCTGCACTGTCCTTGGATGAAACATTCACCTCCAAAACCGTATGGGTGCTTCCTTTGAAATCAAAGGACAAACTGCACAGACATTAGGGGGGAGAAATTTGGGCCTTTGATGGGAATGATGAAGAAATAACAATGGCAAAATTACTTGAGTGAGAAGGCTGAAGGAGCTCTACACATTTGATGTTACACTTGACTGGAAATAAACCCAGTGTACTTTCAATAAGCACCTTTGAGATTTTGTTATAGTCAGCACAATACATCCAGCACTAACCTCTATTCCTCCTAAGTAAGAGGAAGGAAAAGGAACACCTGAGAGAAAGAATAGGAGCACACCCCTAAATATCAAGACTGTAAATATACAGAATTTTTAGGTGAGCACTAAGTCTCTAAAACTCAATCAACAATGCTGTAACAACAACAAAAAACCCATGAAATTCTGGAATATTATCTATCAATAAAGCATTGCCTTAAATATTGTATCAAATTCATTTTATTTCAGCATGTTTTCCTATTTACAGCCAGCAGCTATTTAATTTATAATTAACAAAATTTAACATTAAAAGAGATGACTTCACATAGTGAGCACATATGTCTGATGAAACTCATAGTGTTGCTGTAACAGACTATGTTTTGCTTTAGTCAAATGGTGTCTTTCCAGTAAATTCAATAGATTGAGGCCAATTGCAGCAGCATGGGTTTCAGCCCTGCTGTGCAGAGCTGTAAATCTGGGAAATTCCTTGCCCAAGGTTATTTTTGATACAAGAAATGGCTTCAAGGGGAGACCAGACAATCATTTGGAAGAGAAATTTAGCAATGCTACCAGACAGACAACATGTAACAACTTCAGGGGTTTACAAAGGAGAAAACTATGAAGATCTGAGAGCATCAGAAAAAATATTGCAAAAACATATCCCACTCTTATTTTCCCCTGAATGTCCTTTTGTGGTAAAATAGTGGGCTAGGTGCCCTTAACTAAAAGAAGAAAAAAGAGCTACCAGAACCAGAGGAAGAGAGAAAAAGTGTGTAAAAGCAGTATTACAACGGGCTGCAAAAGAAGACCTCTGGTTTTCCAAAGGAGGAATTTCCTCCTCATCACCACACATTCCAAATTCTCTCTCCTCTTGCAACTTTAGAAAACTGACCAAAAACTTACTAAAAAGTCTTGTGGCATGCTGTACTTTTAAGTCATCTACGTTTTCTTTCCTAAATTTATTATGTTAAGAGAACTCATGGAGTACAAAGAGAGCAAGAGACCAAGAATAATGTGAACAGACAATTCTTGTTTTCCATGATGGAAATCATCTAGTCTATCCTACTGAATTGATGTAAAAAACAAAACAAAACAAACAAAAAAACCCTCAATAGTTTATAACAAAGGTAGGTTTTCCTTGTTTGCAAGATTTGCAAAACTTGATGGAAGAACTTTTAAAATATATTATTTCCACTGTTGGTCACCTTGGTTCTGCATACCACTGTGAGACCAACATTTAAAAGATCTGAACACAGATGCCAACAGCCCTTGGGCATGTGAGCAGCACAGAACTGTGGAGGAGGTTGTGCTGGGACTGGCACTAGTGAAGGAAAAGCCTTAGATAAAAGGCATTTTTTAAAGGTTTGATTGCTTTGTTGTTAGAACACCTACATTTTTAATATAGGTAAATGTGCTGACAGTTTGGCTTAGCGTCAGCAGAAAGGATTTTATATAAATAAATTTGCAAAAGAAGAAAGGGAAACAAATAAACCATCCTGTACAGACAGCTGTTCCATTTAGAATTCATCATTTTACAAAGCAAAAGCAGAAAAGCCATCTGCAAAAATCAAACAAACAAAGAAAGATATGATATTATATTCTACTTGCATCCCCATATCTGGCCTTTAATTTACCGTGGCATTGCACATCCCATGGATTTTTACTCTAAAGGAACAGCAATGGGAGCGAACTCATTTCAGGCTCCCCTCAAACTCAATTCCACACTCAAGTGGGATTTCAAAAGCTTATAAATTAGCACCTTACCTACTTTCAAACTGCATTCTTTCTCCACAGGGGTCTCATTCAGGACAAATCCCCCCTCCCACCCCATTGAGAAGTCCCTGCACTCATGGGGAGAAAGCAAACTTTCTCCAATTTCAGCACCTTTCCACATGTAGAAGTCACTGCAGTTATAGGAAGGTGTTCACCCTGCTCAAACCAATTTTTTACCTACCCTCTGAATGATACTGATGAATCTGAAGCATCTGTCTTTATTTTGCTCTGAAAAACAGCACTTATACAGACTAGTGAACACTTCATGGGCCTGGATTGTCATTTTCTGCAGCTGGTATTGCATGTATGAAACAAGGACAGGGAAAATACTATTAAGGAAGGGCAAGCAAAACCAATTTATGGCATTATTCAAATAATCTTTGGAGCATTTCTTTTCATTCTCACTGAAGAAACACAAAGCCTAGAAAACTACCCCTTCCTCAGAGATAGCATCTTCCACTGTGACAGCCTATTTTTTTCTGGGAATTTGCTTTGTACAAATATTTGCTTGTTGTCTATCACAGAGAAAAAGCATCTAACAGTGTGAAGATCATATCCCAGTCCAAGAGCAGGAAACTGTGCTCCATGGTTTTATTACACTTCATTGTCAATCAGCCCTTAAGCTATTGGAGAGCAGCTCTGCCATTACCTGTATTATTCAGCTGCTTTAAACATTAGAATAGATATGAGGAGATGAGGGGATGCTCCTCAGAAATACAGGGATTTTAATTCCAATACCCAGGCTTTGGATGCCTGTGGGTTTGAATTTTTTAAAATCTTGCTCTGCTTTTCTGCATCCTGTCCTTTCATCTTAAAACCTGTGTAGTATTGAGAGGATTTCCAAGATCACACTTCAAAATGCTACCTACAAGGATATAATTCCAGTCCCATATGTTAGCATGTCTCATTTGTGATACAGATGCATACTCTAGGGAAGGACCCAAGAGACTGTCCAACTCCTACAGAACATCATGGTGTGTCCACTATTTCTAATACTATTTTCTTCACTGTATAATGATCATTACAAGGCATTGGGTCATTAAGATACATTTTTCCTTTTTGTTTCCCACCATGTAACATAAGTTGGATTTAAGGTATCTCCCCCGTTCCATTTCAGCATCCATTTTCCCTTCCCCAAATGCCCATTCCAGTGTTCTGCTTTGGGTTTAGTACAGAAGAAGTAGAAAAACCCCAGAATTTCTCCCCCAGGGCAATATGATGAAGAAGGACACATTTCTAACAATATCTTAATTTTTCCTGAACAAGCACAAGGCAAAGTGTTTCACAAAGTACCAAGCATGAGAAAGAGAAATGCTTTGAAAAATTTTTCCCAATTTCCTTAATTAATATGTAAACTAGAAGAAACTTCAGCACCCCTGCGCTATTTGTCCACCGAATCCTAAAACAGACAACAGAGAGAACAGATAAGGGGAAAATTTTCATTCACATGACTGAAGTCGCCTTTTAAAGGTGAAACAAAACATCAGAAGAACTACCTATCTGGACCATCACATCCCTATAAATAGCCAGGACAGTCTCTCCAGCAGCAATTAAAGGAAAAAAATCTAGATCTGGGTTTTCCAGCATCTGAAGGTGTGCAGTCCAAACTCATCAATTTGGTTGAGGATGGACACATAGGTGGGTAATTCTCAACCCAAACTTGGGATTTATGCAAAATCAGAAACCGTTAGAAAAAGGACACGACATCCCCTCTTATGTCTGCAGCTAATTCCAGCTTTGATTGCCATCCAAATTCAAGGAATGTGATGTAAAAACATCCCACTCATTGCTATAAAACCAAGAAGTGAAAACATAAGAGGATTTCTTGCAAAGAGAAAGTAATATGCACTATAAAATAATTGTCATTTCTGCAGAGAAGGCACTAAATTATGAAGATAGAAACACTACAGAGAATTAAAAGGATGGATGCCAAATTGGGGGTTGGGGTTTTTTTAATTATTCTTTCTGCAATGCACTGCAGATATTTATGTGGGGTTAAATGCAATATTAAAGGTTTGATTTTTTAATCTCAGACTGGGACTCTAAAAAAAAAAAATTAAAGTTCACTGGACATAATTAGTCTGAGTACTTTTTCACTTGCATGGCCAAGCTGGGGAGTGAAAGGATCATATAATGTTTGGCTTCTGCTGCAGGGCATACATTAAATCTAAGAGGAGCGTTAAGAAATATAAAAAACCACCATGCTTTTATAGGATTTATCCTAACACCCTTCACCTGTAATAGTAATTAATTTCCCAAAGGCCCATTTTGACAGTACAACACACAATGTTAAGTTCAGCACTAAAAGTAAAGGAAGAAAAAGTAAAAAAAAAATTCTTCCTTACAAGTAAAAATTGATAATAAAATATAATAGAATCTACAAAGGAAATAGGCATAAAGCAGGTTTTAAAAGGTCAGCTCTATTTAGCAAGGAAAAGGAACACTTTAAACTAATTTATTTAGAAAATACCACGAAGAATTTTCACAGATAAAGCATGGGTAGGGATAAAAGAATAGGGACCAAGGACACTATTTGTGCTCCACAACTGAAGCAGTTGAGGGAAGCCAACTCCATATATTCCTCCCTAAAGAAGTAAAACTCTTAACAGCAATCTCATCACAGTGATCATTATGGAAACCCCACGCCTCTCTCTCCATTGGATTTGCTAGGAGAATTGGAATACGCAGACGAATCTTGGTTTAATAAGGACAGTAACATCAGTGTGTGCCCGTGTCTGCTCACTGATGCTACAGCCATGGGGCACTGCCAGGATTCAGAAGGAAGTATCTAAAGTCAGGTTTATGTTCCTCATGGCACATCACTGGAATTCCCAGGATCTCCTGCAAGATGCGCCATCCGTCCGTCTGCCAAGGTGAATTCAAGGTGAATGATTTTTTCCCCCCCCAGGTCACTAAAGTCCCTGGTGTTGTCCTTGACAAGCACTGTCAGTATTTGCTACAGCAAGGGCGAGGTGCCAGCCAAGTAAAAATAGGACAACCCAGTCAGAGCTTCATCAGCGTAAAATCAACATGAGCTGCAGCAATCAGATTAAAGAACCTCAGCAGCTGGAGACAGGCAGAGCAACACATGCATTATCTACGCAAACTTGTGAACCTGAGCCTAAAGAAAAGCAGGATCTGGCTGCCCTCGAAGTTCCTTTATGGATAATGACAGGCTTAACACAGAAAAGGCTTTCCTAATCCGAAGACAAGTGCAAATCATGCATAGAATTTATGACAATAAAACAATGGATGTACAACACTGTGCTTCATCTGCCTCAGCCCCACCTCTGTCCAGGGAAACTGCCACCAAAAAGTCCATCACTTCAAGGTTTTTCAGTCCTGGCAGGATCGATGGAATCATGAAATTTCAGACTCCTTAACAGAGTTTCCTCTGTCACCAGGCAATAAAAGTAACTCATTCTTTGTGTTGGAGGCCAAGGAGTTAAAAACATGAATGGAGACAACGTCATCATTATGAGTGTGTTCCAAGAGGATTTGCCTCAAAAGCCTGCTGAATGCAAACGTTTGTCCAGCATCAGCTTGAGGGGCAAAAGAGACCATTTCCATGTGAGGTGGCAATTCAAAGGAAAAAAAGACCACTCTTCTACCCAGGACAGCTCCTCAGCACGAGTTACCCCAATGGCAACGCCTCCTAAGCACTTTTCCTTACACACTTTGGAGGAGCTGGCAGGGGAAGCCACGCCTGTTTGTGCACACACAGAGTGCAGGAACTCCTGCAAATGGAGTTTTCTTCTCTGAGACTAACACTGCAGAGCAGTCTGTCCTGCTGCATGCAAGAAGTGCATGAGATTAAGCCAGCCGTGGCTTCAGGCTCCAGGCAACCCTGCAGCCCTTGCTGCTGTATTCCAAGGGGTCCATCTGTGGTGAGAGCAGCCAGCCTTGCTCAGCCCAGAGGGAGCATCTGTGCCGTATGATGAAGGACTGGAAACCCACGGTGCTTCTGGACTGAGGTTTAATGATTTTCTGGCACATTTTCATAATAACCATGGTAACTCCTGAGCTGCAATATCCCTTGAGGCCACATTCCTGCATCTATTCTCTGAACAGGATGCCAACCACAGCAAACAACCAACTCAGCTTCAGGACTGGAGCTAGTATTTCTAGTCACAAAATCTGGCATTCGAGCCAATAGCTGAATGGGAAATCCCAGAGCTCCTCAACTCTGTGGCCAAATTCTCAGCATTTGCATATTTGTTTTCCTACCCATTTGATTTATTTTTAAATGAGAGGCTGACTGAATTTTCCCTAGCCTAAGCCTTTCATTGTTGGCCCACACACAGACAGACCTACACGGCCACTATTCCCACTGACACAAAGGAAGAGAAAACACAGCGCAGAACATATTAGCACTTAGCAAATTCACACTGAGATTCAAATGTATTTTGAGTTTAGCACAGCTATGACAAAATATATTTTGTTTTTGAACAACGGAGGTACAGAGAGCTGCATACAATGTAAAGCAATGTTTTAGAAACAGTGAGGGACTTGGACTCCCTAGTCCTAAGTTTATCACCTCCCTCCAGACTTGCTTCAGATCAACAGTGCCTCTCCTTCAATTTCCTTACTCTGACAGTGCCACAACAAAAATGCTGATGAAATAAGTTCAAGAGCATCCCACTGAACTCTTTGCCAACATCCAGCCACCTGTGGCTTATGAATTCACGTACACCTTAGTGGTTTTTTCCTTTACGTTTGACCTCTACAGCATTTAACATCCAATTTGATGTTGTGTAAGATTTGAACTTGTGAGAAACTGCACATTTTTGTTTATTATTCACCCCCTTCATGCTGCTCCTCATCGCACAACTCTGCCCAGCTCTCTCTTCTCCAGGCTGAAGAGGCCAAGCCTATTTCAGGTCTCCTTGTACAGAACAGTTTGTAGTACACCAAAGAAGAGAGCGTCACTTTTAGAAACAGCCACGAGGGCAGAATGGCAGAGTTACAGACTGGGCAGTCAGAGCTGCACACAGCAGCTCCTCTGAGTGTCCCAGAGAGGACACACTCCCTGAAAAAGGCTGGTCAGGCCAAGGAGGAGGTCAGCGAATACATCCAACTAGATTTGCATTTCACCTTTCAGCAACTAAAACAGAGGGTTGTGAAGGGATCCGTACAGAGCTGTTATCTTGATTTACTAGGGGAAAGATGCTTCTGTAGTTACCCAGTGCCTCAGACCCTGCCTTCTGCAAACTTCCCACTCTCATTCACACCACATATGAAAGACAGACAGGCACTTCCAAGAAGTCACAGGACCTCAAGAAAACACAGAGACAAGCAGAAGGGAATCAGGTTACTTTTCTTCAAAGCAAAAAATACCATTAACCATAATGGAGTTTAACCACCATTCTAGACATCATGAAATTTGCAAAGAAGGTATCCCAAAAAACCCCAGAGCAATAAATTCTGCAATCACACAGCTTTCTTCTGAGTTGTAAAAATGAATTCTGTTTTTTAGAAGCAAAAAGAGCAAATCAGGACATATGACAAGGAACTGCTGCTCCTTCTTTCCCATTTCATATATAAATCTCTATCTATCTATATATATCAGGTTATTAAAAAAAAAACCAAAGATAACTTTGGGCTACACAGTCCCTACTCAAAGCTGCAGCACTGCCTTAGATTGTCTAAGAGATACATCTATTAAAACGAGCCTTCTCACAGGTCTGAGACTTCATTCTGAATTCCTGCAAGATTTTTCCTGGTTTTGGGGGTGTTTTTTGGTGGGGTTTTTTTTGTTTGTTTGTTTGGGGTTTTTTTTTTGGGGGGGAGGGGGTTTGTTGTTGTTTGTTTTGGGGTTTTTTTCTTTGTTTGTTTTGGTTTTTTTTTAATTTATGCACTGTTTTTGCTAACATTTCAGAGCCTCCAAAGAAAGAACAAGGCACAGCTATCCCAGCTGCGGGAAAACCCTGAGAGAACGCAACAGAGCTGGAGGGAACTTGGAAGATCACTTAGTCCATGCTCACACTCCAAGGCAGGATCACCCACACCCATGTTCCTTATTTCTCACAGACTCATCTAAATTTTCCTAAAGCCTTCCAGTGACAGAGGCTTGACAGTCTCCTCAGGCAGTCTGTGCCACGGCAGAAAGGATGATTATTCCTTTCAGTGCTGCAGCAGCCTTTCAGCAGCTAAGACCATTGTGCTACCTCCCATCAGCAATCTCTTCTGGTTAAAGAATTCAGTCAATCTTTCTTTGCAAGTGGTATTTTCCAGTCCGGTTTTGTGGGGTTTTTTTTGTTTGCTTGTTTGTTTTGAGGGTTTTCGTGTGGTTGGTTTTTTTTTGTTTTTTTTTTTTTTTTTAAAGAGGAGGCCTTTGAAGATAAAGTTTGGGCTCTGTTTATCTTTCTGGAGAACAGAAATTTAGAAGCATGACTGTTAGCAATCCTAAGCACAAACTGGCAACACTAGTTATTGTTTACTAAACAGTGTTTGCTCATGCCCCTGCTACTCCTCACTTGGACACATTCACCCACCTGTTTTGTTCATTTTCTGATTTGTGTTACATAATTTTTCCAGCTGCCAGTAACCCCAAATTTCAAAATGAAGGCTGTAGATGATGCCAAGAGACCAGTACTTTGTTATCAGTGCTATGGCTCAGAGCTCCTGGCTAGATCAGGCCAATGGCTTCGAGCATGTTTTCCTTCTAAGATAACAGGATAAAACATCACATGAAGAAAACAGCAAGTTTCTGTAACTGCATCCCTAATCCATGTCCAGGAGGCTGTTTGGCAGGGTCAAGAAGTCTTTGCAAACACTAAAACACTGAAGAGGGAAATGAATAAGTGAAGACACCACTAGGGAAAAGACCTTCTGTTGTATGTTGTTATGGATTTTTTTCTTCTCTAAAGCCAAAGTACTTAGGAAAGTCCATCTTGTGTTTGTAAAGCCCCCAACTTGCAGGAGGAGGTTAGAGAATCTTGCCATACACCTACAGATAGAGCCTTAGTGGGCATCAAGAGAATGGAGTGAGTCTCTTCTGACTTCGTCTATAAGCAAACAGATTTTTATGCTGCTTGCCCCCTCCCCATCCCTTGACACTGACATCCTCCTCTCTGCAGGTTAAGGACCAAAGACAAAAAGCATTATTCCATTCTCATCAGACTTCCTTGCTGCTCAGACTTTCTTCTGGAAGCTTTCAGGCTTAATATGTCATCCCCAGAAGATGCTTCCTTTCCCAAAGAACACTTACAGTGCAAAACATCAGGAGTGAGGGCTGCATGGTTCCTGTAGCCATGGACTTAATCTTTGTCACACTGAACTGAAAATAAATTCAAAGAGTCTCAGGTTTTTTGGGTGGTTTTGTTTGTTTTGTTTTTGTCTAGGCCTATATCAGATGGCTTTTGGTCAGAGATGGCCAACACAGTGCACATCCTGCTGCAAAAGACTGTTTAAATGTAGCTCCTTTTATCCCCAACAAAATGTCCCTGAATTCAAAGACTTTGGGCACCTTCACTTGCAGGCATCTCTGCTTTGATATTTTCTGCTTTGTACCATGCCATGCAGGGGAAGTTCCAACATGGTGTATGAAACTGTGTTTTCTGACTTATTAATTCATTGTAAAGCAAACAAATCCTAATGTGCACTCCTAACAGAGTATAAATCCTGAAAAGGCAACAAGAGGGACAAAATGAAGTCTATTTCCTTTTAAAGATGGAACAGACCTCCATGGCTTAGCATAATATTGTCTTAATTTTTCTCCACATCTCACTGGAAGGGGGATAGATGCCCTGCAGTGAGGACTTCTAACACTTTGTAACAGGAGCAGTGCAAGCACCACAGGTTGAAACATCCTCAGAAAAGACTGAGCACTCTGTATTTGGTTAATCATAGTAAACATACATACCAGAACAAAAGAAAAAGAATTAGCTGCATTAGCAGAAGGCAGCCAGTGGGGATAATGCCAGGAGTTCTACACATACAGTGATACCAGAAAAATTGCTTCCCTCTACAGATTCTATTTTCTCGTTCCATAAAGCATTGGGTACATTTTGCAGGAGCAGCTTTGTCTTGAAGCAGACAAAGAAGGGAATACTTTGCAGGGCTTGTGGAGCAGACACTGCTCTGACATGAACAGATTGAGGATGTCTCCTTACACAGGATGTGTCACCTAAGGAAAATATGCAGATACCATACAAGAGGACTGTAATTCAGACTTAACTTGATATGCAGCAGCAGGGACATCAGCAATGCTGGCACTGCACTGAGGGCTACAAACAAGCAGTGTCTTAATAGGAGATGGTGCTAATGAGCCTTCTTCCCAGCCCATATTGCTCAAGATCCTACCATGTTTTAATGCCCTACCTGCTGAACTCAGCTCTCACATCCTGAACTGCCTCTTCAGACAGGACCAGAATAGCTATAGGATGGCCTTGCTCACAGGATCCCTAAGGCTGCAAAAGCCTCTGAATGTCTCCAACAAAAGCTGCCTGCTCACAGAAGGTTCAGCAACAGGGTCATGTTCACTTGTTCTCCAAAAGCACTGTTTCCCTAGTCACCAGATGGAAAGAAGGATAACTAAGAAATAGTTACTGAAGAATGGAAGTAATAAATACAGGGGATAGGAGGCATTCACACAAGTTCATTTAAGCACATATAGTGCTCAAATAACAGAGATGAGTGATTGTGAGACATTAAGGCTCAGTTCTTCAGATGGCTCCATCTAAATCAATGGAAGCTCATCACTTGAGGCAGAGAATCCCAGCGTATGTGGGAGGGTGTGTGCATTATATGCTTGCACAACTGGATTCTCTCTCCAAAATGTACTTCTGGCATCAATAGTCATCCCAGTTTATCATCTTCCAAACTAAAGTCATTAATTCTCTTTTTAAGAGCAGGCACAAGTTGCAGTGAGCTGCCTAGCCACTGCTTTCAGAGTCCAAGTCTAAATGAGTTTGGCCTACAAGCCTGTAACAAATAAACTGCTTCTAAATAGAGGCATATTCCTCAAAAGAGTTTTTAGCTTAGATAACTAAGACAAATGTCCCATTTACATGTTAATTAAACTACACAATTCCCAAACGCGTTAAAATTACAGAAACGTGTGCTTTACAGTGCACACAGCAATAAATCTTACAATTACAGAATCACAGAATATGCTGAGTGGAAAGGGATCCACTGTCCAACTCCTGTTCCTGCACAGGACATCCCCAAGTGTCCCACCATGTGTCTGAGAGCGTTTTCTTTCTTACATTGCAGTGCCCAAAGCTGCCCCCTGGACTGCAGGTGAAGCTCAGTGCAGAGCAGAGCAGGACAATCCTCTTCCTTGCCTGGCTGGCCATGCTGTGCCTGATGTCCCCAGGACAGAGCTGACCCTCCTGGCTGCCAGGGCACTGCTGGCTCATGTTTAATTTGCCACCAACCAGGACCCCCCAAGTCTCCCTTTCTGTGGCGCTGGTCTCCAGTCTGTCCATCTATCCAGGGTTGCCCCATCCCAGGTGCCAAATCCAGCACTTCCCCTGGTTGAATTCCATACAGTGGGTGATTGCCCAGCCCTCTCATTTATCAAGGCCTCTCTGCAGGGTCTCTCTGTCTCAGAGGGAGTCAACAACTCCTCCCAGTTTTGTCTGGTGTGAGAACTTGCTCAATATCCATTCCAGTCCTATGTCCAAGTCATTTATGAAGATGTTGAAGAGCACAGGGCCAGGATGCCACTGGATTTCCCTGTCACCTGGGCACACTCTGGCTTGTCCAGCCTCTGTCAGCCAGCACCCCAACATCCTTCATTAGATGACACATACTTTTTTTTGGTCTGTGTGATGTATTTAACAAGAAAGGTGGCATTATGTAAAACAATCCCACTCTTACTATGTCTGGATCTTTGCCCTAAAAATTTTATGGTATGATCACAGACTAATGTTTGTCATCCTCGGGACACCAGAGACAAGGAAGGTATTTTCAGTAGTACCACTGAGTTGCACATAGCCTGGTCTTGGTGACAATGAAGGCACTGGAGATGTCCCACAGCACCCCTGCATCATACCAGGAGAGTTCTCTTTTGTTTCAACACAAAATCACACAAAATGCTTTTAAATGCTCCACTTGATCTTAAATAATCTGTTTTTTCCAAGAAAACAAAAAAATTCTCTCAGTTCTTAATATAGATGACATTTTCCTTCCTTTTGTAAAATTAGCTGCATCTTTTTTCCATTCTACCTTGGAATGGTAGAATTCCATCTACCATTTGAGGCACACCAAGTATGAAATTCACATTCCCCTGTATTCACTCATCAATAAACATAGAAAGAGATTTGATCACCAAGTCAGTAATTTCTCCATATAAATTAACAAAAAATGAACATGCAAAGATGAGCACGGAGATCTTGCACCACAGACATTTTGCCCACTTAACAAAAGACTGCAGCTCCAGCAGGCTGATCCCTCCTACAGGAAGGAATAATGGAAATCAGCCGTCAACTTCATCTAAGCAACGTGTCTGAAAAAAATACATCAAATGCTTAAGGTCCTAATGCATTTCCAAAATATCCTTATTACTCCCCTAACTATTTAAAGCACATGAAACTTCCAGAAGTTCAATTTCTACTCTTCAGAACTTAGGTAGATTTTTTAAAAAGGAAAAAAAAATTAAAAATCACACAACCTCCTATTCCACATACTCACTTCAAAGTACACATTTGCTTAAATGATTCAGAAATATTTAGACACTAAAAATCCATAAGAAGCAAAAGAGAATTACAAAATACTTTAAAAAAAAGTTTGATTTCTTATTTCCTCTCTGCTGCTTATAGGAAAATCTGGAGTCCCTGTCAGGTTTCATCTTAGCGGGGGTATAGATCACTATTTAAACTGAAATATTTCTCTGGCAGATGCAGACATTCCATCATTATATTGTCCCACTGAATGGGCAGTATTGCACATGAGATGTACCATATCCTCATCATGAATGTGCTGTAATGGCTAACAAGAGAAAATGTAGATGATTTATTTAAGCAGAACCAGCTTATATATTAAGGGTATGACATGTTCTGATGAATCAACTAATTTTTCCTTCTCTTTCATTTCCTCTAGAACTTCAAAGCAATCAAATGTTGTTTATGCATAAAATTTAATCCTTTCACCAATCTATAGTTTGATTGAATTTGCATACTCTATTTCCTACAAGTCAATGTGAAGAGAGCCTCATGTAATTGAAACCATTTCCCCTCCAGTCCTCCTATCTTTGTTGCAGTATTTTCTATTAGTAGCTCTATTATGCCTAATATCTGTAATGTTGGCAGATTAGAATTTTCACTTAATGTAACCTGTATTTATAAACCACCAGGATGAAAAAAGAACAAATACAAGAAAGAGGAAATAATAATTACCTGTCTTTGATGCCACACAGATCAATGTGTAAATCACTAAAATTCCCCAGGGAGCCTTGCTGAACTAAAATAAGGTCCTTGGGCTGATTATCAATAAAGATGAGCCTCATACAGCCTTGAAAAGCAGTAATGGGATTTAAACACTGGGAATCGGTGAAATTGTCAGGGCACCCTGTGGGAAAAAGAGAAGAGGCAGAGAAGAATATTGTACTTTTCAACTATTTCTGCTGGGATTTCCTGATGCAAGAATTCAGAGGCTTATTATTCCAAATGTTTTTATTCCTTCTGCTATGCAACCTCCTGTGTTTTAAATCCTCCAGTTAGGGAAAAGAAAAAAAAAAAAAAGAAAATAAAAAGAAAATAAAAAGAAAAAAAAAGAAGCTAGCCACTGAAAGTATCACAACATGAGGTTTTCACTTTGTGAAACAGAGTTGTGTTAGGCAAAATCAAAATGTGCCTTTTCTCATCTTCTTCAAACTCCACAGTTGACAGCAACTAAAACGTGAGTTTTTAAAAGAGTTATACAAAATGTATAATCATTATGTAATGGTTAAATTCTGTTGCTGAATCAATGTGAAGATGAAATCTTGTGGGCAACAAGAAAGACATTTGTGTCTGAGCTTCCCCAGTATTTACACAGCTCTGAGATCCAAAGCCTTCTGTGCATCCTCATTTAGTGCTGCATCCACAGGGCTCATCGAGATCAGAATCATACTACAGCAAGCACTACACAGAAATATATTAGATTAAAAGACAGTTAATGACAGTCCCTCTATCTAAATTAATGTTTGCACTCCACTCCAAAAAGCAGAAGATAGTATTTTTCAAGACTTTTTTTCCCATTTTCTAAATTGAGCTAAACCTACCTTCATTTTCCACTAGGGCATTGTACATAAATACCTTTGTAGATTTGAGCCGTATGTCACCTAAGCTCCAAAAAAATCACTGAGCCTGATCAGAACAGTGGTACCTACAGGAATACTGATAATATTAATTATTCTAAGACCTTTAATCACAAAAAACTCCCAAAACAAAAAAACAAACAAACAAAAAAGCCCAACAAAAACAAAACCAAAAAAAAACACAAAACAAAACAAAAAAACCCATCCACCCATGGTTAACACAGCTTTGTTGATTTTGCATATATTGTCAGATAGATGTAGCTACTCATTGCCTACCAGGACCCATAGTTCACTTTTACAGCTCTGCTTGCAGTTCCGCTTCTTCTCTCTCTGCCAGGCTTGACCAACACCCTTCAACCTGCCCATAGTGCTGAATGCAATCCTTACCTTTGCCCTTAGCTGCAAACAGTGCACCTGGGGAGAACTCAGTGGTGAGCACCTGAGGATCAGCATCACAGAAACCTCCCTAAAACAACCTACCTCCAAAATAGTAGCTGTTCCCAGAGTAGATCCTTGAGACAGTGGTGGCGTGGCTGGCGGTGGCAGCATCGTTATCCAGGGTCAGGGTAATGCGGTGCCTCCTGGCATTGATGTTAACAGAATGCCAAAGCCCATCGTGGAGACTGGTGCCTGGCAAAGAACATGTACAGAGTGAAAAAAAGATGTGCAGGAGACAACTGTGTTCTTCAAATCTCCTCTTGCTTCCAACTTGTGACAGCAAACACGCAGTTGAGCTATAGAAAGTGAGAACTGCAGCTGAAAAGAACTCATTACCTCTGGAAACAACCTGGCATAGAAGAAAGGGCCCAGGAAAGGGAAGTTTTGAGAGTATTTAAGAAGGTCATCTCACATTTTAATCTAACCTGGTACTACTGCAGGCACTCACCAAGCTAGCCCAATTCTTCACCTTTCTGATAGTGCACCGTTACCATTTGGGGGTTGTTTGTGTCTATCTTCAGCCTGCTGGTAAACACAGGTCCAGAAGTGTGCAGAGATCTCTGTTGGGCTTCTGGTACTAAACACATGTGTGAGGTTGCAGAGGATTAGATTCAGCAAGACACTTACAGCCTGTTCTCAGGCTCTAGTCTGAAACCTGACTGACTCCAGTAGGTATTAGTAGGATTTGTGTTTGATAAAACCCTCCATCACCAATGCAGCACACAGTACTATTAATGGATGTACAGAAGCTGGATTTCTACACGGGTGTTCTGAGAATTGGGATTGTTGTTCTGACCAGGAACCTCTAAAGGTTGAGGGGTATACTGGGCAGTCTCTTTCTCTTCTAGACACTCCTGCAAAGTGGGAAATTACCTGTCTTGTTTCCTTATTCTGAAAATAAGTGGGCGAGCTTCTGAACCCATACACAGAGGTGCAGATCAAAAGTAACCTAATTACAGTTCAAAATATGCTACCATCAGGCTGAAGTCACCGAGATCAGGCACAGACAACTAGTATTTACTCCCCACCCTAACGGAATATTTTTGTTAATGTTGCTTTCAGAGAAAACAAACAAGCACTTAGGAACACAAAGAGGTGTGAGAACAGCTAAAACAAAATAAATTTTTAAAAAAAGAGTGGGTGTTAGGTATGTGTAAAGCCATTTCATCATGAATTGCAAAATGAGACTACTTAGTAATGGCTGTTAACACATGCACCAATACCACAGAATTAGAGGCTGGTTTTCCAGCAAAAAATGGATGATTTTTCAACTAGAACAAGTGCATTTTGAAGTGGAACATGTTGTTGAGGTTTGAAACGGTTACAAAAGGAAACAGGTTCCATTTGGGGGAAAAACAGGTCCATTCTTGAGCAAGTATGAGTTTATTCTGAGTACCTGACACCTGCAGAACATGGCACATGCATTTTCTGCATAATTCCCATATACAAGTACCAGTTTAGCATGTTTTGGACAGGCTGGAGAGAGGTTCATGATTTCAGAACTACATAAAAACATCCAACCAAATATTAATATTAATATTGTCTCAGCTTTGTCAACAATTTAATTAGGACTGCAATAAAGGCTGGAATCTCAGTTTCCAGTGTTCAGTTGCAGCAAGCTTTGGCTGTAGCAATCTACATGAGTGAGGACAGATGCATTTTCTATCATAAAGGGGAATGAAACACGCATACAGAACAGCTCTGCTTTGACAACTCTGTCAGTTTTTTATCTCTGCTTCTTTTAATAGATACATCTGCCCTCTTTTAGTCTGTACAGGGAATATTTTAATATTACATGTTTTTAAACATCTGCTCTTTTAGAAAATATATTATTATTGTTGTTACTATCACCATCATTATTACTATTCCCCCAAATTTTAAATCAGAGAGGCAGCCCTATTTTACCCTCTTGCATCCTACCAGCTTCACCACACAAAGCAACTTGTAAAGTGCTTAAGAAAGCCTAATAGGGAGTGTAAGGAGAGCAAGCCCATGGTTAGCCTCTCTTCTGAGTGAAGCATAAAGGGGGAGTCCAAAGCTACAGTCAGAGAAGGAAAATCAGCTCTGAGCCTTCCTTAACTTCTGCTGGGGAAAGCTGAGATGGCTCCCAGCTGATTTCTGCACAGTCTGAAGATGGGAACAGGAAGGTCTTCATGTGACCTGACTGAAGAAAATTGAGTGTGACTGCTTAAGAACATAGAGGCTCAGTGAGATTGAGTCTGGAGATTTCAGGATGCCAATTTTCCAAGCTTAGATCAAGCTGTACAGATTTGCTTTAGCAGTGGAAAGCAAGAGGAAATTTAAAAGAGAAAGGAAGATTGGATGTTTCCTTATTGCTCGACCCTTTCATCCCATGGAGCAGAACCTTTGTGTTTTAGAAGGAGACAAGTGAAAGTAAACAAAAAAAATAAACACCTTCAGTGATTTCCACTGGGTTCTCAGTGTCCTTTTGAATAAGTAGCATCAATCTCCCACCGTGGAGGTAAACCAAGAGATGTCCTGAGTTTTCAGAGAGCTCGGTGAACAGAAGCAAGCCGTCTTTATTCCATGTTCGGAACTGGAAGCTGACTGACAAACCATCAATCTGGGCAGTGCCAGGGAGCAGCAAGTAGCTTCGACTGGAGCTCACAAAGGTGATAGGAACAACTTGTGGTTCTGAGCAAGAAAAGGTCACATTCCCCTGAAAAAAAAAAAAAAAATCAAACCTAATCAGCATGGTTTTTTTTCAGTCATCCCAAAACATCTGTAGTCAAATAAGCTCATTGGATTTCTAATTGCCCTCAAGGCTGAAATAAGTATTATTATTCAGACACATATCTTTGGAAATCAATTAGAAATGTATCTGTCCCTGCTGGGAAAACATATGTAACTTCAAAATTTTACTTTTATCCCAAATGCTGAGGATCAAAAATCAAAACCTCACTTCTTAGAAGGATCTAAACATAACCAAATGTCCTTATCATTTCCACACCTTAGTTGATTATCTCAGTCACGCAGCCCTGAAATCAATAGTGCAATTTGCCCAGAAGAGAAGCACGTCTACTCAAAGCAGCCTGCAGAACCTGCACCAGCTCATATCACTGTAGTTGGTGGAACAAATGTCTCCATCAGTTTGCTCAGCCACTGTAGATTACCCCACGAGGTCGATCAGGCCTCGGTATAAAATCTTAACAATATATAAAGCCAGGATGCACTTAAGGAGCCACATCTCACTCCAGGAGATTGTTGCAGCCAGCTGCTTTGAACTCGGCTGCTTTGTAAAATACCAACTGTAATGTGATAAAAACATTGGAGTGTAAGGCTTTCTCCATGATAACACTTCTCATCAAAGCCTGTACCTCACTCTAACAGGATAATTATAAAGAACAGCACTTGATGGATGTGCAGGAAGTTGCACAGTGCTCGGGGAATTCCTCTCTGCAATCTCAGACAGATGATGGAGCTGCTCCCTATCACTTTCAAATGTCTTTCCAGTCTTTATTTTTTAAACGGAAGTTAAGGTGCCAGAAATAGACAAAGTTGTCACTGGATGAGACAATCCCTGATAGATACTTATCTATATGGAGCTAAATGCATAGTACCTGTTAGGTTCAGAAGGCTACCTACCAGATTTGGCAAAAGGAATCCATGGGTATATCATATTAGAATGTGCTTTGAGATATAACCCAAAGCTTATCTGAACTCCACTGAACATTATTCAAGTGGGAAGTAGGATGGAAATTTGATCCCAGCCTTTAAAAAGTTTCTACTACCTGCTGGGACTTGCTGCATGAAGAGATGACACAAACTTTTTTTGCTACTGTTATTGTTACATTTCTACCTCAGCTTTTAATCAAATTCAGGCCTGAAGTCCTATCCTGAGACATGATCAGCAAAGAGTGCTGACTGCAGGGCCAGTGCTGGACATATGGACAGGACCTGCACATCTCTTCCCTTGCTTAACCTGGTCAGACTTCAAGCTCTGAAGTCTGACTTCAACTTTAGCCTCTCCATTGCCTAAACTAAAGCAGAGCAGGTGTCATTCCACCTGCCATAGGAGCAGGCAGCTGGAAATGCACAAAGCTGGTGCTGCAATATTCCGGATGCAGAATGCTGGATTAAAGGTGCATTTGGAAGACAGACAAGAGGTGTGTCTGCCTTTTTGGGGGGGGTCTTTTCATGAGGCATTTTTGTTACTCTTATTAAAAAGTCAAGCCCTCCATGATGTAAAGGCTATAAGTAATTGCAACCAAAGCTAAAAACGACCCAGGATTTGTACAAAATAAAAGGGGGAAAAAAAAAGTTGAGTAAAAGAATTGATGCCACAAGAACTTACATCAACTCAACTAATTTAGGAGGGAAAGACCTTAAAGCAGCATTCCAGAGTAAAGCCAGATGATGTAGATGATGTAATATGCACCAACAACAGTTGCTGACATCCTTACACTGACCATCTTGTCTACCTTTCTAGAGACAGTAACATGAAAACCTGAAAAAAGACACAACTTTTACATTGAAAAACATTTGTCCAATGAAGTGGGATAGGTTCCCTCTACAAAAATTTGCCATAGTGTTATTCTCAAACAAATTATTCCAGCAGGTCTAAGTCAGAAAAGTAAACAGCTCCCTCTAAACCTTCATCTGATCATGAGCATTTTGCTTTAATTGGCAGCAGTTCTGGAACTCTCCAGGGTATATGCCAGATTTCTGGCAGACACTTGATTTTATAATTGAACCCAATTTAAATGAAAAGTAAAAGCTCATTGGCTAGGAAATGGGATAAGAACAGTCTAATCCCTAGAGAAAACAAAGGAGACGTTCAGCTCTTCCCAGCTGCTGGAAACTCTAGCTATCATGTGGCATTTGAGAATTCTATTGAGTCCATCTCCAGACTGATTAATGACTCCTCTAACAAGCAATGAAATCTTTTCAAAATAGTTCTTATTGTTCTTACATGAGAAAAGTTCTGAACCTAAAAATACAATGGAGATATTTGCAATTTCTTCACTGGCTGCCATAACAGTTGCCTTAAAAAAAGAGTGGAAGAAGCCCAGATTTCTGCAGGCAGGGTACAGCTTTAGAGGTGGTTTTTGTTCAAGTGAGATATTGAATGAACAGGCAGCAGCATGTTAAAGCATTTTAAAGAAGAACCAGAGCCTCTACTATTAAAAGAGAATGGAAGAACATAGTTGCTAAGTGATGAGGATAAAAGTGGATTACATAGAAGATCCTCTGAGCCATAAACTCCATCCAAAACTGACTGGAGACTTTCCAGTGACTTCTGTGGGGCTTTGATAAAACCTGTATAACTTTAATGAATCATTTCAGTATTTTCTGGCCTTTCTTCATGTAGTATTATATACTGTTCAATGAAGAGAAAAGACAACACCACAGTCAGGGCAATTGGTAACAAGTTCCTTATACGTCCTCCTTGCTCTTGGAGAATACTAATCAAAAATAATATGCACTTGGGAAATTATTCAAACTGACAGCTGCACTGCAATTCTCAGCACTTAGCCTACCAGAGGATCCAGGCCAAGATCACAGCTTGAAAAGAAAGAACAATAAATGAGTGTTTCTGAGCTCTCATTCTACCTGCAGGTTAGAGCATCAAATGGGCACTTAAACTTTCCTCATTAATCACTCTACGGATATTGTCCAATAAAAAAGGTATCTTGCTTTCTGTAGAGGATTAGAAAGGATGATTTCATATGACAGGTAAAGGGACTAAGACCCCAGGCCTGGCTGAGATACAAATGTGGTAAACTGGCAAGAATATCTTCAGTTTGGAAACTGGAGGACTACTTCTAGCTGTGAAGGGACTGAGTTTGCAGACAAATTTACAAGGAGAGTAAAAGAAGGAAAAGGTGACCTCTGATGCAGTTTTAAAAGGGTAAGATGAAAAACTGGCATCAAACTCTGAGAAACTGGACTCTGAGAATGAGGGAGGTTCCTTCAAGCTCTGTTTTTAAATTAACTCTCAAGCAGAACAAATGTCAGGAGACCAACATATTTCAAATACTTCTCAAGACCATGCTGACCACTAAAGAAAAAGCAAATCAAAGTGAGATACCAGCTCCAGCCTTCTGAAATACTGATGCAGACTGTCTTCAAACAGGACACAGGAGCACCAAGGCACACGGTGTTCCTTCAGGTAGGATGGGCCCACTGAGTGAGCAACCAGCCCATCCCAAGAGCAGTGGACCAGAAGTTCCTGCACTGAGATGGGTTTCTGTTTCTCTGAGAAAAATTCCAATATGGAAATCTGACAGCTTTCCTGATCCAAGTTACATTGAAACTAATATGACCCTGTGATAATCAATCTCATGACAGAGAACTGCCCTATCTTCACTTACTGCAGGTATCATGAATTCCAATGAAATTTTAATTGTTTATCAAATTGATTTAAGTTGTTTACATTAAAATAATATTCCCAATGGAGAGAAAGCAACATTTAACAAAAATAGAGAAGGCTCAGAAAACCTGAAGCATTGTGACCACGACAGAATTCAGGGATTAGATGCTTGGGTGGATCTTTCTGGATGTTCTTTATCTCAGACTCCTAAGCTGACTGTGTCACTGGCCAGAAGCAGAACAAAGGATTTTACCATTCTAATGGTCATAGTAACTATACATTATTGTTTTATTACATGGTGCAATAATTAGGAGATGCTGACAAAAGATGAGAGGAAATATAGAAATATTTTGGAAATACTCTACAACATTTTTCTCAGAGAGACAGGAAAAAAGACCACAGGAGGAAACACACATATACACAGAAAATAGTAACCACTAATATTTTCTCTCTGTGGTGTACTGACTTGTCTGGATGCCAGGTGCCCACTAAGCCCCTCTACCACTCCCTTCCTCATGAAGTGGGAGGAGAAAATGAAGGAAGAAAACTCTCCTCTGTCAAGGGAAAGACAGTTTAATAAAGCAAAAGCGAAGACTGCACACGGAAGGAAAAGGAAACAAAAGAGTTAATCTTTACTTTCTGTGAGCAGATGATGGCCAGCTACTTCCTAGGAAGCAGGGTTTCAGCATGTGTAGAAGTTGATCCACAATAATAAATGCCTCTTCCCTTCCTTTTTCTCTTGGTTTTTATTGCTGAGCAGACCCATTTTGGTGCAGAATATCCCTTTGGTCAGTTTGGATTAGCTGTCCTGGCTATGTCTCCTCCCAAGATCTCACCCACACCCAATTTCCTGGTGAGGGGGAATATTCACTTTAAGCAACAAGTAGGAATGAAGCCAGCCTTTCAAATTCACCTTGCTAGAAATGAATAAGATAGATGTCTTAGATCAGACTGGCAAATTATTACAGTCCAAGTCCAGTCCTCTACTTCAAGGTAAAGTCATCTACAGCTTATTAGTTTTTATTGCCTGGAACAAAACACAGCAGCAAGGAGATTTTTTTCTTCATTATTATTATGAAAACAGAACCACATCTACCTTAAAACAGAAAAGTGTACAGAAAGCAATTCCTATCAGCTTTTTTCTTTTCTTTATGTATTAGTTTCCTTTAATAGATTTTCCTCTTTTAAATTCCAATTATCTGTGTATCACAGCACACCAGCCAAAATGGTCGGTGTTGAACTGCATACAATCCAGGCTCCTGACTGTGATGGGCTCCTCTTGCCCCCTTCTGTTATGCCAAGTGCCAAAGAATTCCTAAGGCCTTACCAATTGGAACAAGACCTTAAAAATATACTAAAGCCTTGGCTTTGCAGAAAATTACATTTTCTCCCATTTTTTTATCCCCTGCTAACTGCTATGACAATAATTAGCCATCTCTCTTCCTCTCCTACAGGGACTAACAGCCTTATCACCTCCCACCTTGAAACATCCTCCTCTGCTCAGCAGGCACTAACTGCCCTATTCATTCAATTTGACTATCCAGATAATGCAATAAATGAAACCCTGAACAATTGTTTCTAACCTGTAATTTGCTGAAGTCTGATGACTCTCAAAACCCCCCTTGTTTGCTCAGAAACATGTCATTTTTTTCTGCATGTCATCCACTCTTATTAAAAAATATGGTCTCCCTCCCTGAAGGACTTGCTTCACTTGTTGTCATCACAACCATCAAAATCCTAACACAAAGAAACTTTTATATCAAGGAGAGTTTATTAATGCAGCTTTGTGCTGGATTATATATTTGCACGCTGAAACTCTTCAGAATTGTGGACAAAGCCAACTGAAATCAATGGGAAAGATGTCATTTAAATAGACTTTATTTCAAGACCTCGATTGAGGTGACACATTTAATTTCTTTCAAAATAATCCTGTTATACCCTTCAGCAACAATAAAATAGAACCTTAGAATGAATGCTATTTATATAGATCTCCTTGCTTTTTCACAGTGCAGGTAGAATGCAAAGGAGACTCCTCTGAAGACCTAGAGAGCACACAGAAAGATACAAGAAAATATAAAACCCTATTTTTAAAAGAATCAAAGATTTCTGGAATCTGAGTTCACCTGCCTTATCTAAAAAATAGCAAATCCAGTTCTCTCTTTAATCATGTGACCCAACACTTTCATTAAATAATTGAATAAATATTTTTTTTTTTAATAAATTCAACTTGGTCCACAGGAAGCTGTGAAAAATGCCACTAAAAACTTCCAAAATTTTTTATGTATGATTCCTGTAGTCTTATTGGAGTGTAAAAAATAAGAAAAAGAATGTAACTAGTGATTCTCCAAACCCTAGGAGGGGCCTTCACGAATCACCAGCCTGATGTTCACAGATAGATCAACACTTGCCAGAGCACTTGGGTAGAATGAAACATTCTCAGACAAGTAGCTGCTTCTCAGGATGAAGGTATCTCAAATAAGCTTAATAAAAGAGCATGTTTGGATTCTCTATAAAGAGAATGAATTATTAGTTTACACTCTCCTGTCACTAGGTATCTTCCCTTGCTCTTTGATGCTGGCAATTGGTTATTTCCCCAAGGCACTGCAGTGACACATTTCCATGTCACCACATCCCTGGCTGTGCTGAGCTGTCACTCTCACACTCAACATGGCAGTGTGGAAATCCAAGCGTTTCTGAGAGCTGACAACTCCTGCCTTGCAGTACCCTGCACTCCCCTCCAGCCAGCACAGGGTTTGCTCTGCTAAACAAAAACACAACTCCAATTTCTATTAGCCAGAGGTAATGGAAGAGAAAGGGAGATCGTGTTTTTCTCAATTTCAGTGAGTAAGCAGGGTGGAACATTGAGAAGACCAAAGTAGTCATCTTTTCATGGCCTCCTAATTTCTTTTCATAAGCTAGACAACTTCCTATTTTGGCATCACAAATCAATGAAGCACAAAAACAACTTAAGACCCCTGGCCACAAGTCACATTCGAGTAGTTTCTAAAGGTGCAACCAGAATCTAGCATTAAGTAACCACTGGTTATAGGTTACCACCTACATTTTCAGGATGCTATAGCTATTTTTTTCTCTTACCTACTTCAACCAGATGCATTTAGCAATTCTCAATGAATTTATCTTCTTAAAACTTACTCCATTTCTTCCTGCATCTACATACACTCTTAACAAGCTCAAAATCCCTCAATGGAAACTTTTCCATCCCAGATATCAACAGGTCAAAGTTCCTTCTGTGAAGAACAATTTCCTTTCTGCTTCTTGTGGCTCTTACTTGCATATTTTCTTAGCCCTACTTAATTGCCCAAGAAGTGTAACTGCTGTGTGATTTCTCATAATGAGCAGTCTGCACTTCTCTTGTGCTAAGAAGACACTTAGTAAATAGGGCAAACCTTTAGATTACTATTTTAAAGCATTTTATGAGGTTTCCCAAGGGTCCACCCAATGACCATGACAGTGGTTAATTACAAGAATTTGACTTCTCATAACCTTTTGCAGTAATCAGTTGGAAAACACATAAAAGATTCCCTATCATTACTCCACATTCAATGACCAAGGGAAGGAAAAACAAAATGAACAAAAAACCCCAAACAAACAAAACAACAACGTCCCCCTAAAAAAGCCCTCCCAATTAAAAAACAAACAAACAAAAAACCCCAAACAAACAAAAAAAACCAAAAAACCAACAAAACAAACAAACAAAAAAACACCAAAAAAACCAAACCAACCAACCAAAAAAACCCCACCAAATGAAAAAAACCCAAAGAAACAAAACCCAAAAAGCACAAAGCCTACATCATGCCATCAGGGACAGAAAAAAGCCCAGAGAGGAGAAAGACAGCCTGTCCAAACAGACAGAGCTATGTAGGGAGGTTAAGTACCAAGCAATACAAAAATGGAACTCTGAAGGCAAGTTCCAGTTCAAAGAGACAGGCTGCCTCGTTATCTTGAGATGCCTTCTCAAGGGGATTTATCGCAAGTCTGAAAACTGCAAATGAGTTACAGAGAAGAACAGGCAGAATGATAATCACAGCCACCACCCAAGAGTACAATACATACTACAGCACTCTGTTATTGACAACCTGTAGTTTCTTCCTCTGACTTTAAATGCACCTGATTTGTGACCATTATTTATATGGGTGAGGAACTACATCATAAGAGGAAATCTATACCTCTAAAGCTGGTGTATCATTCTCCTGCTTGTGTGAAAGATGTCAAAAGTAAAAAACCCCAAAGCTGATGGGTATGAAGACCCCCAAGTCTGGCCCACTGACTGTGGCAACACTCACAAAGGCACAGAGTGAAGCAGAGAGTGAGTGTTGAAGTCTGCCTGCCTTTAGAGGCAAAAACTGATGTCTCTAAGCATTAATGGTTTTCTAATCCCAAACCAACCAGTTTGTTATGAATTTTCTTTTGCTAGGAGGCAAAGGCATTTTGGAGACTAACAATGCAGAACCATCTCAGGTGATCTCCAGCTTGTGGGGAGAGAATGTAAATATGCAACACGTTTTTGGAAGGAATAGTTCCAAGTCCCTGCTACATTTAATTTTTCTTCTGTGCTGATCCTTTCATCGCATTTCCATTTCAGACAACCTTAGTGGCTACACAGGTGTGAAGCAGAGAAGCTTGCAGCTCCCTGCAGATAGAGCTTGTTGCTTGAAAGCCTCAATGCACTTTGAGTAACAGCACCTAGTGCAGAATAATTCTGGCAGGCAGAAGACTACATTTAACAAGAACAAATTATTTTAATTTGAGGAAGTTAATTGCTAAGAAGTGAGGAAGAGCAGAAAAGGGAAAAGGGATCAGCCTGAATAACCCTAGAACTACCTCAGAGTTGCTAGAAATAGCTGGGATGCAAAGAATGTTGGAAAACAGATTAACAGGGCCCATTTCCTATAGAAGGGTGCTCATCTAAGACTATGAGGGAATCTGAGCATGGCAACCTTTCCATGCACTTTGCATACCCAAGTATCACAGACACAGCACAGAGCAGCTCACAAACCTTGAAAATGCAGTACAGCAGCCAGCCTCTGGAAACCATGGTGTTTAAACCACCACTTATGTGAAAGAGATTGAAGGATGGGGACACAACCCCACTACCTTAAATTGAGAGAAGGATCTGGATTCCTAGACCTTTCATCCAGCATTGTCTGAACCAAGTGTAGTGGTAACAGAGTTTTGTTGCTTGGGGCCACTTACACCCAGACAATGCCCTTCTGAGGAAAAGTACATTGCAAAATTTTGCTCTTCCCCTTTAGAAAAGCCTTCCCATTATCCAGCCAGCAAAACAACCAGCTGTTTAATGACCTAAGAAGCAGACAAGGGCTCTTTGCTCCCCCCTACCAGAAAGTAAGCTGAGGGGAAGAGCAATTTAACACAGTTCATAAGACTTGTGCCTTTGAGTCCTCAGTCAGAACAATCAAACTCAAGATTATTAAAGCAAAGTCTCTGGGTCCCAGGGGAATATCCTGGAGGCAGTCCTGACTGCCAACAACACAGTGAGGAACTTCTCACCCATCACCTTTCCATTTTCCAGCTCCCTGTGTATTCAGCTTTGCCCTAGGCAGGGAAAGCACAGACAGAACTTCCTTGCTCTTCTGGCTTGCTTTGTTTTAGTTGAGTGCATTCACACACATTGCTACAAACTAAAAGATGCCAGGGGAGCCAGAAGCAGTTTCATCTCCATGCTCTCCAAAGACCCAGTGCTAGCCAAAAGGCATTTATTAAAGCACAGTGTACGAGTGAAGCAAAAGCTGAACAGAGCTGCATTATATATGGTTTGTCAAGGCTCCATGGGAGTGTAGTTCACTCTTCTTGCAAAATAAAATGTTCATTATTTTTGTGATATATTTAAATATATCTGTAATTTTGGACATTACTACTTGTTAAGTTGTATTTGTGGTTTATGTTATCAAGCTGGATAAGACTCTAGTTCCTCTTGCTTTACCTTCACCATTCCACATTTAGAGACAGTAATACAAAGTCAATGGTTCTCAGAACTGCCAATACAATAAGGAGCAGCACAAAGGAGACTATTTCCAGTGATAACAGGAGTACTTTTTTCTCCTCTATAATATGAAGTATCAAAGTAGAATTCTGCTAGTACTGTACTTCCCGACAGTGACAGAAAATGGTTCAGAAAATAAGGTTTTGTCTGAGTTAACCAGGAAAAAAAACTCTATGACTTCTATTATGCCATTAAATATACATATTCTTATCTTGAAAAAAATAATTAAAATGTCTCCCCAAGCAAATTCTAATACATCAGGAAAATCAGAGAAATGCACTGGTTTCCACATGTGTCTCTCAATAACTCTCACCACAGGAGCCAGTGCTGGCTGGTGTTAACCTCGGCAATATCATTTTAACAAGCTAATTATCCCCACAACTATCCAAATCTGAATTCTGCTCATTCAATGCAGCCAGTAGCACCAAGAGAGCACAAAAAGCATGGAAGCAAAGAAGGAAAGCACACGGCACTGCCCCTTACCACAGTATAGATCTGAGGTTTGCGTCTTTTCGCCAGGTCAATTATATTGACTCCGTTGTAATAAAGGTTCTCAATGCATCCATGGAAGTTTTTCCTCTGAAAGGTTCCTGGCTTTCCTGGGACAGGAATCCCTCCGAAACTCAGCTTTTGGAAAGAATAAAGAAGAGCATTATTTATAATATTGTATATATGTATATATTGTACTACATTGTGTTATCATCCCAAAAGCAAGAGAGCAGAGCCCCACTCCACACATCCATTGTTAAGAACCAGTTCCCACCACCAACATCACTGGGAGCACAAGGCAGGGCCTGGCCACGTCTCAGGGGGAATTGCAGCCCCCATTGCATTCCTGCTGTTGAGAAACACTTCTGGCACAGAGAGCTCTCTGCTTTGGGAGCAGCTCCAAAGCCTTGGCACACCAATCTAGTGCCACCAGCTGCCCTCCCTGAACACCCACACACAGGGAAATCTTCCCTGTGTGGAACCCACTGGCCCAGAGGGTGACACCTGGCTGCAGCCCACAGTGTTCAGGAACCTCTGAGTAATGGAATAAACTCTCCCTGCTCTCAGAGCTCTGGGTTTGCCTGGCAGCTGTGGTCACTCCTTTCCACCACGTGCCTGAGTAGTTCTGGTTTCAGCCAGAGGACAGTAGTATCACACACACAAATACCCCATTTGCACCTTGCAATTCCACTGTGCTTTGGTCTTTACAACAGTCACACGTGGCACTTGGGACTGAGCTTTGTAATAGAGACATTCTGCAGGCTACAAAACTTCTGCTGTGCTGTTGTGTAAGTACTGGCAGATGTTAGCACTGGGCAGGTTACGGTTCCTCACTCAACTGAAGGGCTGAAAGCCCTAGGAGGACAGAGAGCCTAAGAAAGTAAAGCTGCCCAAATACAGCATAATTGTTTAGATTCTGAAGAAAAGAAAGGGAGAGAGTAAAAAGAAAGAAAAGCAAACCCCAC
>VZSR01003282.1:12808900-12822337 GCA_013398615.1 Brachypodius melanocephalos | reverse complement strand
TCATTTCTAATTAACATTACTGACCTTTCTGGCAAAGCATTACTGGTGATACCACTGAAGTTTTTCTCATTTTTCCCATCACAGCCAGCAGCACTGTGAGGGATATAATGCAGGTGGGGATCCTGCAGCCACATCACACTTTATCAGGAGCTGTGCTGCAATCCTGCTGCATCCACTGCAGCAACAGCATGCACTGCTGCGTGGCACTGCTTACACGCTAACAACTACTGGAACCTGGTCAGCTCTATTTTCCTGTCACAATTCCCAAAGCCTTACCTCAGTTCATTATCACAAAAATAAAGGGCAATTTGGGGGATATTTTTCCTCCCACTCCACCTAACAAGCTGGGATATGTAAGCAAATGAAACCTCCCTGGGTAACCCTGAAACACTTACTTGAAAACAAGTTCTTAATGAACTTGCACCTCAGTTGTTTTAATTGATCACTTCAGAGAAATAAAAAGTGAACAGACTGCTACTTTACGTCACTTGCAGGTTTGTTATTGGCATGAGGGCTTATCTGGTAGCAATGTTTTTTTTTTCCAGTGAGAATCATTAGTTCTTTCTAAAACACCAGACTCTCCTTCTTTCATGTCCTATTCTTCAAGTCTCCTGCTTAGGGACTCTGTACTGGGGTTTCAAAACCAGAAGAAAAAATCAATATCAATTACACCAATGCATGAATAAGAAAACAGCTTCCTTTGTGATTGGTAATAATTTTAATTATGAAAGTAATGATTTTATTACCCTCAGTAAGGCTTTTAATCCCTAAAGTGTGCTGAGATAAATTTTCAGTAGACTGCATTGCTGCAACGTTTGACTGAAAGACTGTCTCAGTGCAAATGGAGAAAAAACACACCGTGAAAAACCAAGCTCAGGGGACAAGGTCTGAGTGCCACAGTGGTTGGTGGTGATGCTGATTTACAACACATGAAGATCTTTTCTACCATGTTCCCTATTTTGGAACATCTGGAAAAATGTTCTGAAAATTAGACTGGAGCCTGAGTTTCCCCTAATTGGTACCAAGCAAGAGGTAAGAAATTGTATTATTTTGAAATTAGAAAAGCTGATTACTCGATTATTTGACTTTTCTCAACTCCATCGTAAAAGCAGTTACAGTTTTGGCCCCTAATAGCTCAGTCTAAAGCTGTAGCAGAATCCCACTGCTCCAAGTCCCTACTGTCCCTACTAAATGTGCTCACGATTTGGTAGAGCAGTGCCAGGGGACAGGTTCCACTCTCTCCACCCTGCTTTGTGAAATGCAAAGGAAGGAATTCCATCTGGAAGATGAGAGGAGGAGAGAGCAGGCACCTGCCACTGCTGAGCTGTCTGCTTTTCTCCCTTGGGTGTGTCAGGAAATGATCCTTTCCAGAGAAATGAATTCCAAGTGCAAAGGGGAACCTTGTGGCCTCTGAAGCAGTGAACCATGCCAGCTCAACACATCCAGACAGGGTGATGGCTCTGTGCAAGCACGACCCTGAGCCCTGTGGGCAAGGAAGGCTTGGCAGACAAGCACAAGGGGATGAAAGTGTCCACAGGTAATCTGCACGCAGGTGTGTGTTGATGGGGAAGACGTGAGGAACTGCGTTGCATACAGATATGATGAGATCTAGGAGTTTAAGGTGCTTTTGTACAACTATCATCCATTAGCACTGAACTGCTGGGGTGATGTAAACTGCACTCTACCACAACTTGGTGTCATCACAGGGGAGCACATCAGGCTTGGGTTTATGGTCTGGCAGGATGTTTCCTCTGCTCAGTTCTTCCCTGCTGAGCTGCTCTGGCTCCCTAGGTCTATCAGCATGCTCTGAAACATGCTCACATCTGAAGGGACCTGGGTCAGGGCTGGTGGTTGTGAGAGTCACAGAACCACAGAACTACCAGTATTGAAAAAACCTCTAAGATCGAGTCCAACCCAGCAGCATCACATTCATGACTAGACTATATCCCCAAGTGCCACACACCTTTGGAACACCCCCAGGGGTGATGATTCCACCACTTCCTGGACAGCCTATTTCAATGTGTGACCACCCTTTCAGTAAGGAAGATTTTCCTGCTATCCAAACTAAACCCCCTCTGCCACAACTTGAAGGCATTTCCTCTTATCCTGTCATTTGCTACCTGGGAGAAGAGACAGATGTCTATCTTGCTAAAACTTCCTTGCATTCTGGAGGTCTTCTATTCCTAGTGGGAATACAATAATTTTCACCTGTTCACCTCTGTGTGGAGAGCTGTAATTCGAGCAAGTCACCACTTGTCCTCCTGGATAGAAGGACAGCTAGGGCTGGGAAAATAGTCATGCTCAATTCAGTGCAGGGATGGTGCACAGTGATGCCATCAAAATCATATTGGAGGTGGTAACACAGGTGCTCTCTGAATACTGGACTAGAACCCAGGCTATGACTTCTCATTCATTCAAAGTCTGCCAAACTCTGAAGTGCAAACATTATGCAAGGCATAATTGCACAGAGATTGGCCACTTTCTGATGCTGGCATATATGGAGTTAGACTGACACAGTTTATGCTGGTAAAGCACGAAAGGAGCTCTCTGGGAAGGAAATATTAAATAATGATCTTTGCTAGAAAAAACAGCTCATAGGGTGTTTGCTTTCCATCATACTCATTTTATAGAAATTCATAGCTCACAGGTTATAACCTAAAGGGTTCACACACCTCATAATCAATATCCAAGTGATCTGAATCCCCCTTTGTTCGGAAGTGCTGGGTGTGCTTGTCCACTGTGAAGTTCACTTGCTTGTTGAAGCGTTCTATGAGAACCGAGTGCCAATGCTGGTCATCCAGGAGGCTGCCCAAGGTGACAGACGTGTGGCTGTTACTGAAGTGCAGGTTGGAGTCCCCTGGAGTGACACAGAAAGGCAGAAGACACCAGAGTTACATCCAGACTCTTAATTGGAGCGTGGGGACTGAAGGGAAGCACAGAGCAGAGCTCCAGGATGCAAGCCAGAGCTCTTGGAAACAGATCTTTTTCAAGGACTGCCTTAGATTCCTTGGGTCTCTTACCCACATATATGTGTGTATACCCCCTCTCCCCCATTATTTCCCTGTGCAATCCTTGTGATGAACCAGGAGGTGCTACTGATGCTGCCCCCACACATTGCAGCAGGCAGGGCATTACTGCTTTGTACCCTTGGTTCTGCCAGGTCTTTTCGGTCCTGGTGGCTTAAGAGCTTCCTTTGGGTAGCACCAAAAATCTTCTGTCTAATGTAACAGACCACTCCTGACACTCCACTGTCAACACTGTGCTTTCTGCACTTTATCAAGAAAATTGTACCTGTCCATTTTCACCAGGGGAAAAAAAAGGCAAAAGTCAGTAAAGCAATAAGAGTGTTTTCTTCAGCTCATAAAAAATTTTAAACCTGGCCTAGCTAGATCACAAATCATAAAAATATTTAAGCCCTAACACATTAATTTCAAACACTGTTCTGTTTTCCAGCTGGCTACATGTCTGAACACTTCAGAGCCTCTCACTGAAAGGGAGTGTGTATCCCTTTTCACATTCCCACAGAATGGAGAGAACACATGCTCCAAAACTGCCTGGCAAGATACAAGCAGATTCGAGAGAAGCCACCAAAACCCTTGCCCATGGCATATGAATACAATAAGAGGACCTGAAATGGGTAAAATTTTGTAAAACTTGGGGCTACAGCTGAAGAAAAAAACCTCATCTCAGAATACACATTCACAACAGTATCACCTCTGGAAGAAGTCACATAATGTAATTAACTGTACTATATTCTTATCCTAGCATGAAACATTTGTAAGAGGACAATTCAGTGGGGTAGATTCTCTCATTCAGAGCTTTGGGATGTAGTGTTTTGGTCCAAATAACATCCAAATCCCAAATCAGAAAACGATGTATTATCATTTCTAACTTTTGCTGAAAAAGAAAGAAGAAAAGAAAGAAAGTACAACTTGGGGACTCAGCTACTAATGAGCTTATGTAAAAATGAAGTCCAACAGCTGTGGAAAAATGTTACTGATTTTTAAAATAAACATAATTAAGCACAAGGGGAAAAATGCCCAACTCAAACCCCTCAGTATGAGGAACATGAGTCAGCAGAGACTGCTGAGGGCAGTACCATGGGACATCCACACATAAAGCCAGTGAAGATTTTGCAGTAACACTGGGAGAGGAGGTAAGAACACTCCTACTGCAGTGGTCCCTACCATTATCAAAGTGCTTCAGTGTACTTCATTCATCAGGGGGAAAACAAAAAAAAAAAAGCATTCTTCCACAGAAATAAATTAAGTCAGCCTTTCCTTTGATGCTCTGATCCAACAGGATTGTACAGTGATACCCTTACAAACATTGAAGAAGGAATATTCACAGTTCTCAAAAAGAAAATATACAGTAGTGTGCACAATGTTTTGACCAGAATGTTATCACTGAAATTCTGTATTCTCAGCTCAGCTCTGAATCACTGAGTAAATGGAAAAAAATTAGATACAAACCAAAAATAAACCATTTCTGCAGTCCAAAGACCACTTCCTGAGAATGTTGTTCTTAAAAATAATACAAAAAATCCACCCACACACAGAAAAATGGGAAAAAAAACAGATGCATGTGAAGAATCAGAGCTAGCCATTGAGCAGTTTTGACTTGCTCAGCACTAGTTAGAGAAGCCAAGATCTCTTCCAGGCTCAGCTACCATGTCCTGCATGATATCAGCACACAGAATGTTCTGTTGGTATCAGCTACAGTTTGCAGATACTGTCTAAGATAATTAATAGATTTACATGCAAACCAGTAATCCTAATTACCCTTACCCAGGTTGAGGTGCAAGGAGAGCTTCCCTTTCTGCAGTTCCAAGGTTATGTAGTCTCCACGCTGTCCTTCTCCATGGAACAAGACTCCATCCCCCTGCATGCTCTTGAACTTCAAGGAAACTACATCTTTGAATGTGCTCATAAGCTTCTGATTGAACCTGTAGAGAAGTGAACTTCTGCCATCAAAGTCTGCAATATCTGACTCTGGAAGAAAGAAAATGGCAAAATGGCAAGGAAGGGCAGCATCAGAAGAGGGCTTGTATTTTTTTCAGGATCTTTTCAAATACAATTTGGAGTCAGGTATTGTCCTGAGCGTACATCCACAGGATGTACTGATCATGTGGGCAACCACATTTCATCCATTTCCAATCCCCTCCCTCTGCTGGAGAAAGGGAATATGAGGATAAAACCAGATCTCCTCTGCACTTGCCTTCCTCATACAACACTTCCCTCTCACTTAACTCTTGAGAACAGAACAGGTGCCTTCCATCATATTCAGATCTCCAGAACATCCCTTGCCACATTTGCTCTTCATCTCAAATGCATTCAGGATGTTATTCATTACTTTGAACACTTCAGTACTCACTCCACTTTTGTAGCTTCACAAGTGTCTGTTGAGCTGTTCCTGCATGTCAGCCATGCCTGCATCCACCTCTGCATTCAAATAAGGATCCCCTCAGCCTCCCAGGGCTGGCTGCTTGCTTCTGATGGGCATTTATCAGCCATGTTTCTGCATGCAAATTGACTAGGCTGGCAGGAATATTCAAATATCAATTCAAAAAGCTTTTGAAGAGATTTCATGGGAACTGGGCATCTAAACTGATTATACACCTTTGAAAATCCTATTAGAAACATATTTTCCCCTTCAGCCAGCCTCTAAAATCCCAATCATTCTGGTAGGAAACAAGCTTTCTGTTCCTCAGTTGCAATTAATATTTTTTTTTGGCAGCAGCAGCCTGCAGTACTGTTCCTGCTTTATAAAGTGGTATTTTAAGCAAAACATACTTTTAAAGAAAATTTTAAATGTATCTATAACCAGAATATTTCAGGTAGCTTTAATTACTTTTAACTAATATGTTGTACACAAACATCTGACTGACATTCATTACTCAATTGCCATTTCTATCCAACTGCAATTTGACATAGTTTATGTATAAAATGTCCATTTTATCAATTGGTATTTTCTATTATTAAGAAAAATATTAAAAATTAAGAATATCAGACAATGAAGAATCTGAACAGCGGTTTACTAAACTACACAACTACTGAGGCACATACGCAAAGACAAGGAACACCTTCCTAGTGCCCAGGTAGGCTATCTTTGTTTGCCAACCATACATTTCAAGGACAAACCAAAGCTAACAGTTTTGTGTTTTCTTCTGAAAAATAACTGAGAGGTTCATATGATCAAGACTTCCAGTCAGCAACTGTATTGTGAGTCAAGTCAGTCATTTAAGTCACCTAAACTCCATTGAGAGTTGTTTCATCCTTTTAAGCATTAACATGAGATTCATCTTGCTCTTTTTTAAAAAAACAAAAATAATAAGAGATGGGGGAGAGGGTTTTAACATTTTTTTTAAGTGAAAAATTTAAAGAGGTTTGCAATTAAAAACTATTAAAAGCTCAGAAAATAAAACAGCTGTTAACGATTTGTTACCATGGAAACTACCATGAAAATTTCTGCCTGTCAGTATGACAGTTTGTACAGAAGTTTGATGGCACAGTTACAAACTTGAAGGGAGCACAACATTTAAATTTGATGCAAAATTCTGTAACTCCATAGCCAACTTCATTCCAAATCAAAAGGCAACTGATTTTTTTTTTCTTTTTTAATGAGAATAAAACTACAAAGAAACTCAGTCTGGGGAAAATTCATTCCTGAATAAACGAAGACCAACTTCTTATCTGTGATGTCAGAATTACAACACGCTGTTTCCCATCATTTGTGGAACAGTTGTTAGTTCAGGAATTACCACAAATACGAAAGTATTTCTGCCATCTGTTTTTAACTTCTGAATTAGGTGTTAAGAAACAGCTCCTTCAGAATTGCTGACTTCTCTCTATTGACACCTTGACTGCCAGCTTCTATAAAGGGAATTAAATTAGTGGTTTAGTTCTTGTGAATTTCCCCTAACTACATTAAACTACAATTTGGTTAAAGTAAATCACAAGCATCTTATAAAAATGGTTTCATTCCAACACGGGCAGGAATTAGGAAATAGCTTATAAAGATTTTACAGTCTTTGATTTCCAGAGCATTTTGCAACTGAAGCTGATTTTTCTGCTAGCCCTTAAAACCAAAGATACTGCAAGAGCAAGGGTGCACTGACTCAGTGTTGCTGGAAAAGCAGCCCTTTTTTAACCTTTTTCCTAAGATCCAAGAGTCCAGCCAGTCTAAATTCACATTTCAATTCTTGTTCTCTAACTCTCCACTAAGCCACAGCATAACATGATTTCTTGAAGAGCTCTACTACTGACATTTACAGAGGATATCACAAAGGAAAACTTGTTTCTGAAAAGCTCTGCTCCACCAATTATCAGTTGTGAGCACACTGGCCCAAAAATAGCCCAGAATGAAAGGGGAATGTGTCAAATAAATGCCAACACTGGCAGCCAAAAGTCATTAGTGGCAGTTTGCATGACAACAAATCGTTGGTTCCTGTTAAAAGCAGCCACTCCAGAAAACCTGCTTAGTGTTTATTTCGTCCATGTACGTCCACAACCAGGATCCAAAATGTCGAGAACGAGGATCCAAAATGTTTCCAGTCTCAGCAAATCTGTAGTAATAACAGACTAAAACATAACATGTGATTTCATCCTGCACTGCCTGCTGGTGTTCTTACACTCCCTCAAGACAGACTTTGCTCATTCTGGGCTCTTTTCTACACTGTCCTCATCAACAAGGCTGTTGACAGGCTGGCAGCAGTATGAGAGCACAGAGTTTGCTTGTGCAGCAATCTGCTCCCAGCAGCAGAGAAGACACACAGCCATACTTAAGAAGACAATCCTTCCTCCTAGTGGCTTTGGGAAAAGTGAACACTCAGAGAGAGAACACAGAGATATTCTAAAACAGGAATAACTCTAGGAACAGTTGCCATGTGAGACAGAAACTTTCAGTCTTGCACTTGCAGCAAGGAACAGAATCTTTAACTCCTGGCAGAAGGGAAGGGGACAGCTCCTGGTTGGAACAGATGTGTCTCCTGGTCAGACACAGCTTACCAGCTTGAATGACCCTAAAGCCATGCCCACGTCCCTCTCAGATCCAAGGGATGAATGTGGATGACTACTTCAGAGGTGACTGTTCTGCCATGCAGCTTTATCCTTATCACAAACTTCTGCTTCCTTTGGGTATGCAATCATTTGGGTATTTACGTTGTGCATTCAATTACAAACACTACGGGTCAATGACCATCAGACATTAGGCAGTTCTCAGCAATGAGTTACTTTCTATCTCACAGAAAGTCAAAGAAAAGGATGAAGGAATGTGGGGAAAAAGAAAAAAAAAAGGGAAGAAAAAGAAAAAGGAGGCAGAAAAAGAATCCAGTAAAAATACCATTTAATAAAAAAGCACAATATCAGATCATATTCCCCGAAGCAATGACAGCAAAATATGAGAAATCAGAGTCCTGAACTGCAAATGAAGAATTCTGCTCTCAGAAGACACCCTGTCTCACACCATATCATTGTTTCTCTGTGGTATCCCAGCCTGTTAACTGCACATGCACCCAATTCTGCTGATGCACCCTGGGTTGTTAACCAGTTATAGAATATGATCAGCATCTTCAATGCAGCTATAAATCTTATCCTATAAAAGCAATTGTGTCAGCAATTTTTTTTTTCTTATGCTAAGCTAACAAGACTTTTCCCAAGTATAAAGATACACTTGTCGCCCCTTGCCACCTCCAGCATCAAAAGCAATTGGTTTGCCATTTGTCTGGGCATGTCCTCTGCTGCAGCTCTGCTTATCTGTTACAAATACACTGCTGGAGCCACTGCTGCAAAAGGACAGCAAGGGCTTAGGCATATTTCTGCATGGAACTTTCCATAGAACTCATCATCAACCCTTTTCTGAACAGGAAACATTAATGTATGTTCTCAGATCATCACCTCATTCCTATTTCAGTACCTATTTTGAGAATACCAGATGAGATCTTTAGGGGAATTTCAAATAGATGTAACCAATTCTCATTTAAATACATACTTTCTGCAGAAAGTAAACAATTAGCAGGCTATCTGTGAATTACAGCTTATATGATAGCCTTGGAGTCCCTTATTCATATGAACTTCCATCTGTATGGGATAGGATCAGGTACTCATAATCTGAAATAGCTCTTCTGTTGAAAACATGTTTTTTATTTTTCCAAAGAAACAACAGCAACTGGCAGCCAAATAGAGGGTGAAATGAAAAAAAAGGGAAGAAGAAAAAAAAAAAAGACAAAAAGTGAAAGCTCTTTTGTTTGACAGGGAGACTTGAGGAATAAATTCATAGTAAACTATTTCTAGCAGAAGCAATAAACAACAGTAAGTGCCATTCAGCAGCACAGTACCATCATAGGCCAAGTTACCCACTCTGGCATCCAATGCACACAGCAGGACTCCTCAGTAGGTTTTGTTGCTGTGTCCTGGCAGAGGATCACCTGGCAGGTGACCTGCAAGACTTGATGCCTTCCATGTGCTAAACATCATCACTGAAAGCTGCACTGGCCAAAGCTAGCACAGCATTGTGTTCCTGGGACCTCTCGAGCACAGGAGAGTCATACACCAAAAATGAGATAACAGAGCCTTCTGCTGTCACAGGACTGTCACATTCACCTAAAAAGGCAGCAGGGAAGCCAAAGGTGGCTCTTACAGATGGATTTGTATCAGCTGATCCTGTTTCTACTCTCAGCAGCACATCCCTTTTTCATATACATACAGACACATGCATGAGGATGGTGCACATCCAATATACTTGTCCTTCTAGTTCAGTTTCCTTCTGGCTTTGTTCAACAGCCTGTCTCTAGAAACTTGAGCTTTGTAATTTTTGATTTCTTCCCAGATTATTAATATTTCTTGTGTTGCAACTGAACACAGTGAATGATTCTCTCTGCTATCAACTTTACAAAATGCAGTTATGTAGCTGAACATCAGCTCAGGATTTGCAGCAGATAGTCTGTCAGTATACCACTAAAGATGACATTTTATAAATGATCAAACATCTTTTGTACAGTGCTGGTGTGTCTGGGTTAGGAGTAGCCAAGTCAGTGAAACTATATAAGCACAACTTGTAGACAAGTATTGCTTGGCATATGCAATTTGCCAGAGAGAAATGTGAATGGCACATTTATACAAATGGAATGAATATTTCAACACCTTGTAAAAGTTTTATGAATCCCTTTATTTCTTTCCTGGCTCACTTTAATCTCATACCTTAATTCTGCACAAGCACTTTTATTTCCTGCAACTGCATGGTACAGGACAATGATGAAGACTTAGATGATAACACAAGGCAACTCAGCCTGCAAGTGACTCTGAAATCTTCTTTGTATCATAGAAAATACAAGCACAGTCTGACATGAAAGTAGTGCTCATGTAGTACATCCCATGGACTAGCACTAAAAAAAGAAAAATCAGCCACAAAAGTTTCAATCCTCCCTAAGTACAAGTTCTATTTGTTACATACTGTTTGGAGTGTACCCTTCACTGCAGAGGTTTGGGCATCATTAATAGAAGAAAGCTCTTGAAAACAGGTTAGCTGGCTGTTTCAGAATTATATCACCAAGGGCAGTTTATTTTGAATTTCAGCTTTCAGTTTACATGCTCACTAATACACCTGGAAAAGGTCTCTTGCCCTAATGGCTGTGTATCCACACAAGGCTGCTGTAGGTCAGTCTGCAGTGCCTGTACAGTTGGAGAAACAGCATCTAGAAGAAGCTGAATGGATGTGACAGACCTACACAGGGACCACAAGAATCCTCCTGTGAAACCATGTGAAGCAGTCCTAAGATCCCTGTGCAGTGAAAAGGCCCTAGAGAGCCCTGGAGTTGTGTCTTTGTTCAATTGGAATATGTGAAACAAAAAGTTTAATAAACTTCTCTTTCATTTAGCTCAGATGACTTTAGGTTGTCTCACAAATAGTTTTTATGCTTATTCTGTTATAGTCCATTATCTGTGCTTGGGAAGAACAGATAAGGACCCAAGCTAACTGGGGAGATGTACCCGTACAGTGGTGTCACATGATGGTGACTTGTGCCACACCATGCTGAATTTATTGGTAAAATCCTGTTAATCCCCTGAACTCTCCACAACAAAATCTCCCCCGTTTCCAGCAGCATCTCAAATACCAAAAATGAACACGAAGTCACCTGAGAAACAAATATTGGATTTGTATTTCCTCATGAGGGGGTTTCCATTTTCTGCAATGGAGCAGCCTCAGTCCTTTTGCCTTACATTCACAGTCTGCCATGGCCGTATGTCATACATCTGCAGCACTACAACAGAATTTGTTGCCAAACACCCCAAATCCAGCAACATTTGCAGGCTGCTTCAAAGCCCAAAACACTACAGACCATATCTTCAAAGACCATCATGTGTTAAGAGTGGCCAACGAAAGCTGTCCTGTAAAAGCAATTAAATCAGCAGACAGGTTCTCTACACTCTGAAGCTATAAAGTCATCAGCCTCAAATACAACCAGAACTGCAAAATCCACAGCATTTCACAACTAGGTAACGTGCCTTAAACTCAGAAATTAACTGTTTAGGCAAATATAGCCCTATAAAGATCCCAGTTAGCTTTGTGACCTCCAGTGGGCAAGTGGTTTTGCAGGATCTGACTGCCTGGCACTCCCAGAAGCAGCAAATTGCTCTGTGGTGGGCTCAGCCCTGAGGAGGCTTCACCAGCTGAGTGAGATGGGCAGCACATCCCTGGGCAAAAAGGCAAGAACAACTACCGGAAAAAAAAATGAACAATGGCAATGTGTTTCATGTTACATTGTAACTCATAAAACTTTTACTGCACTCTTTCCACAGCACCAAGTAAAAGCTCTTTGACAAAAGGTGGGTTAAGATGCAGCCACTTACTGTAAGAGCAGCCAAAGACCTCAACTCTCAGCCCTATCCGCCCACCGGCGTTCCACTGCAGAGGGATGAAGCGCAAGAACCGAGCCTTCATGGAGTGCAGCAGCTTGTGGTGAACCACACTGTCAGCATTGCTGTTCCCTGTAAAAACCTGGAAGGACAAAAGAGCCTCGGTGAGACATTAATCAATAAGAGGTGAATACGGCACTCTGAACAAAGGCTGTGAACTGTCAGCCCTCCTCATGATTCTTAGTCTCAAATGTTATTTAAAATTATTTAAACTGATTGTTAAGTTTTCTTCTGAGTGCTGCATCTCTTATGAAGGGAAACATGGGAGGCAGCAGCACACAGAGCACCTCAGCAGAGTGGAGGGATGTATACAAAGAGTTACAAAAGCAGTTGTAGATGGGAATGATACTGAAGATGCTGCACAATTTCTCCCAACTCAGGTTATTCCCCTGCACTATAATACTCCATCAGCCCCTAAAACAGAGCCCCACAAGCACAGTGAAGGATGGGGCTCCATTTAGCCTTTGGTGCACTCATGGAAGTACTAAACAATAGACACAAGCCATGGAAATTCTTCAGAGTCTGGGAAGAACAGAACAGTGTACTTCCAGATACCCAACAGAAAACTCAAGCAAGGAACTGGAAGAGATAAAAGCCTGAGTAAGTACACAGGAGGATCAGCTTTTTGACTGTGTTTGCACCCAAGAGAGCTAAAGCATGCAAACAGTAATAATAATTTAATTATTTTCCTTACCTATTTAATTAATTGCCTGCAACAGCAAGCCAAAGTTAATGGCCCTAGTCAGAATTATAACAAGAGGAAATTCTCTCATGGATGAAGAATAACTGAGAGATTTCAAAGACAAACCTGCAGAAAAACATCAAGACTCTATTCCTGCCTGAAGCATTTTCAATTCATCTTCACACTCTTATCTGTAATATTGGCCCAGGAATATCACAGACTTCCTGCAATCCTCAGAACATTTGAGCAGTTCAGCTAGGATTGAAATTTGAAGCTAACAGTTTTGTAAAACATGAAAACCAAAGAGAGAACACACAAAAACATAATCTCAAAGGAGAGCTGTATTTGTGAAAGAGGTCTTGTATTTTGCAAGCACAAAATTTCATCACAAAAAGTTGTACCAGTTTAAAATGCTTCTGCGGTTCAAAAATTGGCACCATTCACCTACACAATGCAACTGTGAGCACAATTAGAATAAGCCTATTAAAATAGACATACAATTCATTTTGATGGTTGAAGGATGTGTTAAAGAGACTAGGGGTTCATCTCCACTCGATTTTTTTTTCTCAAATACCAGTATTCTGACTTTTTTTTCCCAGATGTTATTATAGATAGCACAAAAAAAGGTCAAATTCAGTGTGTTCTTGTTTTACTAAACTCAGCATTCAATTGTTTTATTAGAATTACATTAAATAAACAATATTCTGGAACATTTCTAAGGCACAATCCTTTGAAGCCATATCATGTTTATTTCATTTCACCTTAAAAACTGTAACTTTGGAAAATTCTCTTCTATATACAATAAGCCTTATTTTCCACCCAGTCATGAATGCAAAAGACCAC
>VZSR01003282.1:12691439-12808800 GCA_013398615.1 Brachypodius melanocephalos | reverse complement strand
GTCCTGGGAATGGCTGAACATCTCCCTGCCCATGGGAAGTGGAGAATGAACTCCTTGTTCTGCTTACAGAAGTGTGTGTGGCTTTTGCTTTACCCATTAAACTGTCTTTATCTCAACCCTCCCATGAGTTTTCTCATGTTTAGTCTTCCAATTCTCTCCCCCATCCCATGCGGGGAGAGTGAGCAGCTGTGTGGGGCTCAGGTAATGGCTGGGATTAATCCTTTACAGACCTGTAAAATTATTTGTATTAGGAACTCATCAGGCTAAAAAGGGAAAAATAAATTGGTCATCCCAGTTGTCCTCAAAGCTTTGCTTTTTGTATACCTCCTAGTTCTGAACTTTTTACTCACAAGATCTTGTTTTCTACAAGTATTATGCGACAGTTAACTAACCTCGTACAAATTTAGCTATATTATTATTTTTCTTAATGGAGATTCTTGTTGATGTTAATTCAAAGTTAACCAAATACAGCAGATATGTTTTGAAGAGTGGAGAAAACAGTATTTCTGTATGTCCTGGTCTTACTCATACTGCTTTCCACATAGGACCCAATTTCAAATTCCAGCAGAGAGTCCTTCAGAGACTTTTTTCTTTATATTTCAAGTGAAAAAATCTTGTTCTTCTCAGTAATGAAATTGTCAACAGAAAGTAAACCTCACAGTCATATCTGTGGCAGTCCTCACATTTTTAGTAAGACACTAATGGATATATAAGATACATAAAGGAAACTTGTTTTCTGTTTGTTTGCTTTAAAGGTTCACGTTCTTGGAGTCCTGTAACTATGTAGTGTCTCACGTTTAATAAGATAAAAAAGAAAGTGTCACCCTGATCTTCTTCAGCCTTCTGATGTTTGCATTTTTGTAATGGAGTTTCTCACAGATTTTCCTGTAAACAATGTAATGTTATTGTAACTGTCCTTTCTTGTTTTTCATTCTTCTCTTGAGGAGACAATTGATGGACTTCTAGTTTGACCAGTGTGGTTGGAGACGTGGCAACCTCATCCTCCAGTCCATGGTCATTGTCAAAAAACTATATAAACCGAAGTAAAGAAATAAACTCTCTCTTCTTGCCCTGAGGACTTGGCTGCGTGGGTATTGTTCATTTTGTGTCCTATAGCGACAAGAAAGAAGAACAAAGGGGGAACAGAGAGTTTCCAGTCCTCCCAATTGTAAAGAAAAGCTTAAAATGCAGTGACTTAAGTGAAAGTAAAGGTGAAAAGTAAGAGACAAAAGAAAAATACAGCTTAATACTGTGAAACAAGTTGGGGTGTCCAGCATACTTTAAGGATTTTAGGTCTGTGCCATCAAGGAGGTTGTGGTTTTGCCAGGGAAAAGATTCACTCCACCACACCCATTGCAAGCTGATCTCACTGCCTACCCACTGGCATCTCTGCTGGGTATCCCTCAACACCTCAAGCAAGAGTCAGAATTATTCATGTCCACCCTCCAGATCAGTTCACTCCAAACCCGATGGGCAGCTATGTAAAACCATCCGTCCCACACTGAAAGAGCCACACTGGTAAAAATAAACTATTCAGAGGTTCAACACAGCCCTTACAGCACTTTATTTTTTCTCAAGCTCCTCTAATATACAAAGAGCTAATGACCCTTCTGGGGAAAGGAAATCCACAGGCAATGCTGTACCCATTGATCTGTGCCTACAAGATGGTTCTGTGCTGCTGGCACACCCCTGCTTGTTCCTGCTGGCAGGGCATCACTGCATGTGTGCCTCCAGGATTGCTTTGATTTTCACTTCCAACTCCCACTGCTATACAGATCACCTTTTGATACTTTATGGACCACCTGTGGGCTGCAGACCATTGATTGAATAATACCAATTGCCACAGATGGTCACTTGAAAACTTAAGATCCACGGGTGACACAGAAAAAAAATCCATCCATTAAAGAAGATGAAATCAGGGTGCAGTAGCAGATTTCACAGCCCTAGAGTTCAAATATTGATTAACAGTAAACCTATCGGTGAGAATGGCAGAAATCCTCTTGAGAAATGGCCTCTAGTACAAATTGTTGTTGATAAGGATTAATCCCCAGGAATAAAATGACAAATAAGTGCAGAAAACAAAGCACTTGCATTTCCCATGCAACACAGTTGCTCTGGGAGGGAGAACAGCACTTCAATCTGTGTCTTTTAACGAGCCCTGTAAACACAACAGACGGATGATTTACATGGGAAATTCTGCCTCGGGCGTTCTATGGGGTTTATAAATCAAAGAGCTCCACTAGTGCCAAATTTTGCCACCAGTTTCTTGAAGGCAAAAGGTTTTCCCCAGTGCCAGCAGCTGCAAGGTTAACAGCTGGCCAGGGCTGCCCCTCAGACCAAGCGTGTTTCACAATGCCTGGCTGCACGGTGCTCTGCTGTGACACAGACCACAGTAATATTTTATGAGGTTTTCCTAATGAGCCAGCAAAGGCAGGTCCCCCTGGCACGGGAAGGTGAGGGGAGAGCTGCTGCAGTGGTTTGGAGCAGGGTCTGACCGGCTCAGGGCTGCCTCTTGGGCAGCAGCTGTCAGCATGCAGGGAGGAATGACAATGAGACAAGCACATACAGTGCTCCTCCCAATGCTCAGCTCACCTGGTTCATGGATTACAGTGGAATAGGAAAAAATGGAATTCCAGTTTAAACAAAAAAGAAAATTTTGAAAAGCAGCATAAATCTCAAAACTGCTGTTGTTGCCTGGAATTTGCATGGATGAGGCCTTCAAGAAAAAACAATGATTCAACCAAATGGGCTGTTTTTACAACTCTCCCATTCAGAGGGATCCCAAAAGCTTTTCAGGGGCAGTTCAGGAAAATGTCACACAACTGTGGTGAAATATGACCTTTGTGTGATAACCCTGAAGACACATATTTGTTTCTTTACCTCATGCATTAATTCAGAGCTATGCCAGATCATACCAGTGAGACCTGATGAGCTTTAGATCATTCTCTGGACAAACTCTCAGACTGGTCTCCACCTCCCAACACACAAGTTGGATGCCAGGTGTCTGCTCATGAAAGCCTAATTAATTCAAAAGACAAGATCAGATGCAGGACTTTATCTCAGCCTCCCCCAGTGTGAACTCTCTGCACACCAAATGGAAACTTATTTACAGAACTGCAGAAGGTGGTTCCCCTCATGGCTCTGCTCAATACGTTCTGCTCTCCCACTTTGTCAGGCAGGTAATGGGATGGGTTCAAAATGAGCATGCAAGCAGCAACATCGGCACGATCCTCAGCCCTGTACCTGAGCAGACAGACCCGAGGTTAACTACCTTCTAGGGGAGGTATTTTAAGACATATTGAAAACTCTCATTTCTGCCAAAGTAGAACTGAATTGAGGGGAAAGAAATAATCAGATTATAAATGCGCAGAGGGCATACAACACAGATGTTAGCAATTTACAACATTTAAACCTTCAGTATAAGAAATACAAGGACAGAAAAGAGCACTCCACCTTCAAATCTCAGCCGTGACATCACAGTGTGCTGTCTCCAGTGCCTGAAGAAAAAGGACAAGAGGGCACTTGATTCAAGCTATCCAGAGCTTAGTGAAGGAACCAAAGGGAGACAAAAAGCAGCTAAGACTGTCATAAATCCCAAAACCGCCGTACTTATGAGTAAAACAGTGTCATCCTCTCCTTTGAGCTTCCTTAGCCAGAGGAGAAGGATCACGATCTAGGAGTTTGCACTGTGATCCAGACCATACTTCCTGGGGAATGACTCCCAAGTACTTGAGTGTACCTGCACTTCAAGGAAAGCATGAGTTTTCAAGGAAGAAACAACATGAAAATCTATAAGAGGAAGGAGAAAGCATTGCCTGGCTTTTCACATTTTTCAGGATGAAACAAACTCTGACTTTCATCTTCTCCAAAGGCAAGGAGATTTCAGCTCTGCTGAAGTTTGTGTTGCCTGGAATCCAACGCAGTGGGGCTATTGGGTGTGGGTGCTAAACCCAGGTTTGGAGGGAAAACAGTGACTAAAACCAAGCTATGGCAGGGGTCCTCAGTCTCTGCTTGTATGTGTGGAAAGAGACTGGGGGTTACCATGACCAGGACACAATACTGCCATAAACACACCCTATGGAAACTCAGCACCCTCTGATTTTAATGGGATGCTACAGGGTTTTTTTTCACAGAAAAATTATACTGGATCAGTGCTTGCTATCTGGACCTTAGGCCTGGACAGGTTTCTGCAACAATGAAAATTAAAAAATACATTTAGTTTCTGCTGCAAAACACAAGTAATTGCCAGTTCAGGCAATTGTACAAACTTGCCCCTTTCACCTCAGCCCAGCCCTGAAACACAGAATGATATAAAAACTAAAATATAATTTCAAAGTGTAAATGTTTGGGTTTTTTTCACATCTTACCATTTCTGCTTCCTGTGAATGCCAGCAGTGAAAAATGTTGCTTTGATTATGTAATGGAGAAAGTCCTGCCTAACACATCAAGCCAGAACTGTTAATATCTTGTCACAAAGAAACACAGTAAAATTGCTTTGCTGTCATCTCCATTGCCCTGTGCCCACACTGGGAGCTGCAAAAAGCTCTTCCTCATTTGGAGGGTGAGTTCAGCTCAGAAAGTTCATGGCAGGACCTGGCCCCTGGGAGTTTTCTCTTCCAGCATTTGGCCTTAAAAAAATTCCTTTGCTGTTAGAGGCGGCCAGACCCTGGGGAGAAGGAAAGGATAGCAAGGAGGACTGCTCAGCTCCTTGAAGAGCTACATTTGGTACATGGATGGCAAACCTAAGTGCTCTGTTTTCCCACCTCTCTTTCTCAAAAGGTTAAATTTTCTTTCAGTATTCTTTCAAAGCATCTGTAGAAACAAAGCAAATTTCCTTGGAGGAACTTGCCTGCTTAGGAGAGTAAATGGGAGATTTTCCACCAATTTAAGGAGGTTTCAGCCTGAGCCCAAGAGGAAACAGCTGTCAGCTTGGTCCAGGGATCAAAAAACTGGAAGGCGGGCTGTCCCCACTTAGCATATCAGTCACCTCTGAGCCTCTCTTTCCACTTGATGTCTCTTTCCTATAAATGCACCATAGTCTTCATGACAAAAGGTAAACAGTTATTTCTGGTTAACAGCCTAAGCTGATTCGCCTGTTTCCAGATTCATGCTTCACCTTCCAGCTTGAATATTATGACTCAAGCCAATCTAAGCCCTATCCTACCTTCATAAAGAGAAGCCTCCTTTCTGCTTATGTTTCTACTTTCCCAACAGCAGCTATATTTTTCTCTGTGAAACACCCATCCCTGACAAGAACCTCAGAAATAATATCCCCTGGCACACTGTCAGACAATAACCTCAGAAACAATATCCCCTGGCACACTGTCAGAGCTGCTATTAGGGAGGAGCAGGGGGGGGAAGAATAGAAGAAGCACCTGTCAAAATTATCCTCCCATAACATATTATCTGAAGAAGTGACAGCTTTCCATCTCATCCCTCTATCCCTCTAACAGGGAAAAAATAAAAACAATGTCTACAAAGAGGTAGTTAAACTTCCCTATACAGCAAGGATTAAAATGAATCTTGGTCAAGCAGGACTCCTACTGGGACTACATTACACTTGGTGCTTATTGAGGGGCTGACTGCTGTGCTCCAGCAATGCAGGGTCCACCTGGGCTCCTGAGCATTATTTAGACACCTCTGAGCTACTGGCAGCTTCTGTGCAAGCAGGGGAGAGGAGATGCAGTAATGTGTCAGGGTCCATACTAATTCATCACTTCCCTAAATGATCTGCTCAAGTGAGAAGGTTATTTGCTGCTAATCCACCCCATTACACTGCGTTCATACCTTTCTGTCTGGTTAGTTACTTTCCAAATACAGGAACAAATGCTGTTAACAACATCATTAAAAACAGATAGATGACTGCCCAAAGTAAACTACATCTATATTAAGGATGCCGCTTATTACCCTTCTGCTGACAGTTGGTAGAACTAATCACAGCGTTTCCAATAAAACCCATCATTTTTACATCATCAAAATATTTTGCAAGCAGAAGCATTTTAAAAATTATTAAAGAAAAGACATTGAGACAATCTGCATAAAATTCTTTTCTAAATATGTCTGTATCAAAATTAAAAACGTGTAATGGTGGCAACATTAAAAGAAGTTTCTTGGATCCCTTAAGGACAGTGAAACAATTCTATTTAGACCAAAGAAAATGAAACAAAATATTGGAGAACTTTTTAACCCTTTGTGCATTTTCTTCCCTGTTCTGATTGACCCCTAGAAAATTCTAATTTATTTCCTTGCTTTGTTCAGCAGTACCTTTCTATACTGAAATGGCCAGTTTGATCTTTAAACAGTTTGAATTAGTGCCAATCTGTTTCCAGAGTCGGCCAAACTGTACCTTGGCAAAATCCGAGATTCTGTATCTACCAGAGACCATTCCAAACAGGCAACTTGGGTACAGTCATCTCTTTTGAAGAAAAGCAAATTTACCAAATGGATAATACACGAGCTACATCACTTGACCTCAGGATGAGAAAATGGTCTCTGTCTTCTTCCATTTCCTCATACAGATGTGGCCCAAGTCCCTGATCCAATCTGTAGTTGGGCAGGTTGCCCTTCTTCCTCTTCCCAGCAAAGAACTAAGTACAATTTCTTTACCATGGTGAGACACCCTTGGCATACATATGTGAAGTTGCATCTCACAAAACTGCATTTCACTGATGGAGAATGGATCCCTACCTTCAGATTTTAGAATCAGCTTTGTCTTTGGAGCACCTGGAGGTGAAGCTGTTATTGCTGTTAATATCATCACTGCCACATAAATAAATAATAGAAGCAAGAAGCAAGCAGCAAAATTAAACTTGTAAATTAAAAGTCTAAGCTAAAAGTCAGCAGCTAATTCCTGCTTCTGTTCAGCTTCTGCACTTTATATTAAAAGCAATCCTACATAAAGATAGTATTTTAAACTAAATCACAACAAGGATAAATATTTCCCTAGTACCTTGACTAGATTAACCTTAGCCAACAGACTGAAACTGCACTTCTGCTGCCAACACTAATCATAGATTTCAGCTGTTCTGCATAAATCTCATGGAGACCTTCATGCTTTACATTAAATTAGTGGGATTAACAATGCAGTGAATATGTTTATGTCTGGCAGTGCTGGGGAACTCTGGGAACCTTCCCTGTGTTTAGCTTCATCAAAGTACATTTAAATAGCTAGTGCTGTACACTCAGTATCCCTCTGGTGGTAATTTGCCAGACGGATCCAGCAAGATGACACCAGAGAGGTGTTAGTTATTCCATGCAACAGTGACCTCAGATGAATACTGTGCTTCATTATCTTACATTATTTCGCTGTTATAAAGTTTGATAGCGTTTGCATTTGGATCAGTAAAGTAATATCCTGTGAAAGAAGAAAAATAGGTAGGCTTGATTTTTCTCGAGTGTTCTATAAAGCACTGAAATGCAGGTGCCTACAAACACATTTTTTGTTATACCCTCCTCCCCCACTGCCCCATAGCAACTTCCATAAGGAAGAAAAGACAGGTTATAGTAGTAGGCAACTCCCTTCTCAGGGGAACAGAGGGCTCAATACACTGGACAGATCCTCCTCTTATGGAAGAGGACAGAAACTCTTAACCCCCCTCCCTGGACCCTGGGTTAAGGACATCACCAGGAAAATTCCCAGCCTGGCACAGCCCTCAGACTATGACCCATTACTGCTCTTCCATGTGGGTGGCAATGAAGCCACAATCCCACCCCTCAGAGCAATGAAACTGTGCTCAAGTACATCGGCCTTAGTCTTGGCCTAGTGAGTGACACAGACTTGTCTGTACCACAGGAGGGCTAAATTTAATTGATATATTTTCCTCCTACAAAACCATTACTGTAATGCTCGTAGCATCCTACATTTGAGTCTTGTCATTGCACTTTCACATTGAGGTCCATCACTGAACCACATTAAATTAATCTTGAGGACACTAAAGCAACTTAAAGAAACCACATCTCTTCCTCCTGCAATAGAGTAAAATGAGCTTTTGAAGCATCTTGGCAGGCAATTGTGCAATGCCTTCCAAATGCGTATCTGCCCATTAAGATTCGACCACACATTTCATTACACCAACCACACCAAACAATCCCCAGTAGTAGGCCCTGAAGATCACGATGTTCTCTAAACTACAGCACAAAAAGAACAACAAAACGAAAAAAAAGTAACTTTCTGTTAGTGATCCAAGGAGGAGGCCTGAAATTCTGACTCTGAAGTGTAATTTTTGCTGGCATACAAATAACACCTGTTACTGTTGTTGTGATAGGACATATGGAGTCGTGATACACTTGGCAGGCCCAAGATCACATCAGACCATCAATAAAAACTGTTCCACTAGTTCTGTTTTAGAAATCAGAAGATTATGGGAATTTCTCGGTGAGTTTGAAATTTCAGCACTTGTAAAAACCAGATTTTGGAATGAGCATTACCCCCATGTGGATGAACACAAGGGAAGGAAGGTGGAAATAGTTTCTTTCAACAAGAGGAATTTCTATGCAATGGAAATGTTTCTGTAAATGTGAAAACTGAGATACATCACACTGGGCTGTCCCTAGGACCTTCAATAACAGTTTCATTCTTGTCTTTTCCCCAAGGAGGATCATCCTAGAGAGCCTGTTTCTTGGCACTCTCTAACAGCAGGGTATGTGATGCTGCTTTTTCTAAGTTGCCTTTTTTCCCCTCTCACTTCCATACAGTTTTTCCTTAAATCATAGCTAGGCAAACACTTAAAAACTAGAAATCTTAGAAGCCTCTCCAATGGTATCAATATTTCCCATTTAAGTATGACAAAAGAGGTGGGAGTTGAGGAGTGGGGGAAGTATGGGAAAGAGGAGGGAGTTGAGGAGAGAGAAAATCAATAGGTCCTTAACAAGCCCTTTTCCCGAGGTGTGAAATCTAGCACACAGGGCTCTTTCATTCTTTTTATCTCCTGATCATAGGTGAAATAAAGGATCCATGAATAGGATCCATGAAAGAGTTCGTCTTTAGAACAAGAAATAAGAACACCTATCATTTTTTGCAAATATTAAGATGAAGGCATTGCGCTTAAGGTGTTTTTCTTTTTATCCTGAAAGCAGTATGAGTAGCTACACCTTGAAAAGTAACAAAGAAGAGAAGAAAGAAGCAAGTGTTTTTAGACAATGCAATCCACAGAGAGGAAAATTAACCTATTACAGGATTTCCTTTCAAACCTTTTGCACACAGCGAGGCCTGAATAATAAGCTGGGCTAGGATGTACGTTCACAGTTCAGTTTTCAAAGATGAGCTAGTTCTCTGGCAAACAGAACTGTGCAAATATACAAATTTAACTTCTAGTAAAGAAGGGCACTGACATAGCCTCAAGTGCTTCTGCATCAATGCTGCAGTCTCACGCACATTTGAACTCACCAAGATTCTGCAGTGTAGCATTAATGAACACCTGAACCAGTACCCACGTGGAGAACACACAGCTTTGACAACACTTCTTTAAAACACCACTAAATCAACACATTATGACTAAAGGAAAACGCAGCAATTCTACAGGCTCCCAGATTGTTTATTATATCATATGGTATCCCTGGAGAGTGTCGGATTAGCATTTTCAAAGAGTCCAATTTCTCCCCATACTGGTGTTCATGTGACCTACTAAGGAATGAATTGTGCTACAGTCCATACCCTTGATTTCAGGAGAGAAATGGACAAAATGCACACCCCTTTTAACTAGCAAAGCATGGCCTCAGGAAATTTAGGCCAAGCCTGTCAATACAGGTCTCTGCGGTTATGTCAAAGGCACATGTGCTAACTCTGGAAGTGTAACTAGCTTGGGTTATGCCTTGTGTGTTCAAAAGCACATCCCAGCAGATGGGAGTGGAAAGCAGCCACATCGAGGAGGCAGCAAAGGGAACAAAGTTTGTAAGGATGCAGTGGGAAACACCAGTAAAAAGAAAGGTGCTATGTTTAAAAGAAGGGTTAGAAGCCAATAGAGACAATGAGTTATTATTGACCACTCTAGCACCTGTATGGATCGAAGTTCTTCCACATTGGTGTGTAATGTGCGGGTTATCAAAAACATGACCAAGAGATGTTTTTTCACTCAGTGGTAGATAAGGCATTAAGAAAAGATCCAAGACCAGAGAAAACTGAGAGAAGCCTTTGTCACCCCTGAATAGGGAGTGTAATTGTCCTATCATCTCAAACTCCAAATTTTAGAAAACAGAAAAGGGTAATTGCTGGACTTGGCAGGCAAGGTACTCAACACACAGACACAATGTTTTCTTTAAACTTAACCAGCACTCAGGATGAAAACGCTGCTGAGGAGCTTCTCTGCAACATTCACTCCACACAAAACTGCAATTCAACACACAAATGCAGAACTACACACAAAGTATTATTTTAAAGCAGAGATTAACTTCGAGAAACAAACCCCATAAAACCTAGGACTTGTTAGTTAGAAATTAAAAGTAACAACAGGAAAAATTATTTTGAGAACCATGTAAGTATTTTAAAGTCATCATACTGGAGATTTAAAATAAATCAAAAGCACTTCTACTGAAAACAAATTTCTTTAAAAGGAAAGAAGTAAATACTATCTGGTAAAATGAGAGACTGAGAAGCTATTTGAAGTGGGAAGACTTTCCTCTAAAGAAGTCATCACAATTAAAGGATAAAAATGGAAATTGGGATCAGCTCTGTAAGTACAGAGTAACAGCATAACACAGAACTTTAAAATTTTTAAATCATTTGATATAAGGCATAAAACCCAATAATAAATACTTTTCTGAACATGTGATAAGAAAAAAAAAACCTGACAAAAATGAAAAAGACAAGGCCATCGCTGTGATGGTGAATTAATTCTTTTCATGAGAGCAGAGTACAGGATGCAGCTTAGGGTATTTCCAGCTCTAGGCTCTTTTTCAGTTATGGGTGAGAAAATTATTTTAAATTGAAGTATCAAATTAGCATATAAAAAACCCAGAGAAAATCCACTAAGCTCAGTTAATATTCTACCACAATTTCGAAATTCAGTATAAAATTGCTCAACTATTAGTTGTGATGACTATCCTATCATGGAAATGTACTTCATTAGCAGAGAAACAGAAGGTGGCAAATGTAGGAGCATGTTTTTAGAGGCTTTAAGACAGACTGTGGTACCCACTTACAAATAAATCCATAAATTAAGAGAAATTATTTTAAAAATCTGAATAAACAAACAAGCAGATCATTATATAATGACTAAAAGACATCTTGGTTTTTAAGAGGAAATACAGACCTTACAAATTTATTATTAGCCTTCAAAGGAATCAGTTTCTGGGTTGATAATGATGCTATCTATAATTGATGCCATGCTCTTACACTTCTATCAACTTATGTTGAAAACCACTGAAAGAAAAAAAAAAAACAACCAGACCAAGCTCACATATGACAAAATAAAATGTGCATTTATGGGGGTCTAATCTGATATATGCTATTTCTGGCTTCCTAAATGTCATATTGAAGAAAACACAGAGTACAGAGAACTAGCACAGCTCAGTGATAACACAAAATCTGTTGGCTTGTGAAAATCGAGACTGACTGAAAAGTTGCACAAGGATCTGATTATTGTAGAATGATCAGGCAGTAAAATGAAAAATAAAGAGGATCAGAGATGGTAAAGCACCATGCCACACAAACAGAATCATCCTCACCACAGGCCCCATCTGAAATAGGTTGGAAATCTGCCACTGTCATTCAGGAATCCTGAAGCTTTGTAAACTGCTGTATGCAAACATCAGTTCAGGACTCAAAAACGGCCAAAAACCCCAAAAACTTGTTAGGAATTGCAGGAAAGAGAAGAGAACCAGCCATCCAGAAAGCACTGATATTACTTGATATATTAACAGTTATGTGACACCCTCTTGAAAACTTTGAGGCTTTTGCCTCTCCATTTGACAAATATACAGTTGAATTGGAAAAAAAATACAGAAAACAGCCGTAAAGTAGGCCAATGATATAAAATATCTTCAGAATGCTGAAAGATTAAACAGACTGGGATTTTTTAGCCTGAAAAAAATTGTCTGAAGTAGAATACAACATGGAGCTATAAAATAATGAATAACAGATATAGCAGGAGATTGGGGAATTATTATTCATGTTTACTAGAACATGAAAACCAAACATCCAACATAATTTGCAGAAAACTTGTGGACCCAGCAGCTTTTGTTTTACTAGGGATTTCTAGATGTGTTTTCTCATCAGATTTCTAGGTCTGTCTATATGAATTGTCAAATCTATTGCTAAATTGTACTGATCTCTTCACCAACCCTCTAAAGAAAAAACAAAACCTCAGAAACCACAAAACTAATAAAACATATCAGCTGTTAGATAAAGGGGTATATTGAGATTCATAATTATTCAGTGTCTCAAAGTATATGCTGACAGAAGAGTTGAAAAATATCTATTCCTTTTCCCCCCAGTGAAACATATTAAGGAAATTTCTTATTTGAAGCTGGTGACATTTCATAGGAAACTGTGAATAAAAGAAAAAAAAAAAGACAAAAACCCAACTAATTTTATTTGTGAACTATTTATTCATTGGCTTATTTTTCAATAACTATACTGAACGGGAGAAATCTGAAAAACAATAAAAATGTAATTTAATTTCAAAGTTTCTGTTTGAAAAATGTCACCAAAAAAGATCCTTTTCCTTGAACAAAAAAACCCCAGTACTGACACAGGCATTTTTTCAAAGAGAAAATTTATCCATAAATTGACTAGTCAGAACTAGGGATCACAACTGCAAAGTTGCCTGGAAATCAAACACAGATCTGGTATCATGATCCATCAGTTTCCTTCCCCTCCCTCCTAGCTGCCCATCCGTACAAACTCTATCACACTTAGGAAGATTCAGTATCTGAATGGACATCCACGCTACTGAAAAATAAAATAGTATTAGTGCTCCTTTTAATGACATCCTAACTTCTCAGAATATATTCATTACTTTAAAAAGACATTTCTGCCTCAAAATCATCCAGAATTAAAGAACTTAAGACTATTACTTGAGCATTTTCAGACAGCTCTTACAAGAAAAAGTTTTTATCTTTGGGGTGGAGGTATCCTGCAGGTGTCCCTGCGAGGGGCAAGGGTGGGGGGGATTCACCCCTGAAAGGGTGAATCCTTCAGAAAGGGGGATTCACCCTTCAGAAAGCTGCCAGCAACCCCAGGAAATCAGTTTGCCCAGTTGGGCCAGCTTCCAGCAGCATTTTAGACCTTTATGCTGGCCAATGTGCAAAAAGTCAATTGAGAACATCTCAGCTCTGCCATCTCTGGAATACTTTAATTATGCAAGCACCCAGACTGCTCTTCCTGCAACGCTCACCCCATGTTCTTACATTGAAGCAAACCAAAACACTGCCCAGCAGAGAGAGCAGGAAGGGGGAGGGGGTGTGTGGGGTGGGGAAGATGCACAAAGACCCTCCATCATCACCATCACATTTTGACCAAATTGATGCTACAAAAACAGCACCTTTCTTTAATACATCTAATTTATGCCATTGTTCTGTCATGGCTTAGACAAGTTCAGCTGCACCCCAGCAAGGACCACCACTTATTTATCCTCCAAGTCCCCAAAATGTAGAGCTCTATATCAGCCACCAGGAAGTATCCCTCCTGGCAGCTCTTGGGGATTTGCTGACTTTCTCCAAGGTTCTCAATCCAAACGCTATCTCCAGTTCCAAATCCAAACAGATGGAGAGGGGCAAACTGGGGAACACTCCAGCTTCAAGGTCTTACAGCTACACTACCAGCCTCCCCTACCCTGTGGAGAGCAGCTGGTGGAAATCAGGACACACTCCTAATGTTCTTGGGGGCTCCCATTATGTAGAAGCATGAGAAATGGACATTTGAAGCAGGTGAACCCTTCTTTCTTTCATTTTGCATCATAAAGATAGATAGAAAAGACATGGTCTACTTCTAAGGTAATCCTAAGCATTTGTTTTCATCGCAGTTGGTCAAAAATCACCAACTTCTGCCCATCCTTACCATAAGGACCCAAGGCACAATCAGATCACCCCAAATACAAAAATCTGCTTCAAGCACCTTCATGTGCTGCACAGAGCAAGTTCCAGGCCTGGTGCTTAGGACAAGGTGTGAGTTGATCTGTGCCCCACTCTAGACAAAGGAAATAAAGGCACAGGGCCAGGAAAACCTACCTGTGAGCTCTGACAATTAAGGAAAATTAAATTGAAGTGGACTTGAAAGATTTTGGTCCCATTGGCTAACAAATGTTACAAAATAACCTAACCTGTGGTGGTGATCCATTAATTATGTATTATTTATGTATTAATTTCTCTTTCAGTGAGCCTTATGAAGCCCTTCCCATCCAGAACTACCATAAAACTGAGAGATTGCTGTCTCCCTAGACAAATAGAAAAGGCTTTGTTAAAGGAGAGACAGTACCATTTGATAGCTTTGCTCTATCATGATTTGCTACAAAATCATAACCTCAAATCAAGGCTCCACCAGGAACTTCACAAACCATCTTAATTTATCACTTGCGCAATGAACCATTCCTAACTGGATTGAACGGGGGGTTGAGTAATCAATTTTGTTAATTGCCTTCAATCAATTAAAATGGGTTTCTTTTATCTTAAGCAGAATTTGTGGGTTTGTTTGGTTTTTTAACTCAGAAATTAAATGTTTTATTTATGTAAAAACACCCTAAAAAACCTCAATTTTCTGTAAACACAAAAATAAAAATTTTGCCCATATAATGCAACAGGATTGAGAGGGGAAAGAACTGAAGATAAAAGAGAAGGCGATGAGAATGTTTAAAATTGGGACTCAGTCTTTTAACTCATTTGATTTCATATGTCTAAATGTGACTTTTTACGACCCTGTCTTCATTTTTGCAACTTGGGCTAACACACACTCATCCTGCAGGTGTGTAAGCAAAGGGTTCTCCACCTAGAGCCAAGAAACTGGAAAGGGCTGTAACATGACCTGTGTTTATTTGTTATGCTGATGCTGTAAGTGGCTCTCAAATAGCCACTTGGACTCCTGCAAAAGACGAACTGCAACATAAACAAATCCAGATGGCTTTGTTTTGACATATGTAAAACCTTGAATCTGCCATCGGACTGATGTGAGAAAATCTCTAGCTTTCCACCATCCAATTAAATAAAAATAGCCTGTTTTTACTGCTCAGGCAGATGAGCACACAGCTCTCACCAGGGTAATATCCAGAGCATTTTAAATTCTCTCCAAAGATCTGGAAATCCTAAATGCACACATTTTTGTATTCCCATTCTGGAAATGCACATAAGCCCTAGTGTTGAAAGACCCACAGCAATTAGGTTAATTGACATTACATCCTATTGCTCCTTCCTTCTAATCTGGCAGAAAAATCATCTGGCCCCAGAAGGAGTTAATAATACAACACTACAAAGTGCTTTGTGTCTGTAATAATGTATTTCCTCAATGCATCATGGGAACAATGTGCTTAATTGAATTATGTAAGTGGAAAGGTTCTGTGGGGGTTTTTTGATTTTTAGCCTTCCAAGTTTTTTTCTGTGTTTTCTTGCGCTTGCTTGTTTTAAATATTAAATGCAGGAAATAGACTAAAACAAGAAAAAAAATTAAAGGAAACAATAATGTGACAATATCTTGTTTCTTAAACACATTACTAACTGCCTCACTATGAACTCATCAGAACACAACTAATGTCAAGTTGGAAATGTGAGGGTTTTTCCCCCTTTTTGAGGGGTGAGTGGGCATGTGTGGGAAGTGGTGTATAGCTGTCATCAAAGCTCCTCAGTTCCTAGCCATGAAAACCTTACCTCACCTATACTGTGAAGTCAAAAACCTTTGCTGAGCAGTACGAGTCTGCCCTAGTGACTATATGAAATGCTAGTTTAGGTCACTGAAAATTCTGCCCATCTGACTCCCTCTGATGACTGACTCTAGCACTACCCAGGGCTGGAAAAGCCATTTCAGGTGTGCCTGCAGCAACCACTGCTAAAGCTTTTGATGTATCTACTGTACTCCTTGTCTTGCTCATGCCAACCCAACATTCTCCACCAGCCCTCCAGAGTCTCTGTGAGCCACAGAGGCTCTGCCAGTCCTTGGCTTTCTGCCTGTTTGCTACAGGAGGCTCTTGCAACCATTTTCAACCCAAATCTTGGATTTGCAAGGCAAGCTATGTTGAGAAGGAGTGAAGGACACTGTTCAGAAACAAACAGTGGTTAACACGCTGCTGGGAATGCACAAAGCCAGCTCACCTCTCAAGGTTTCTTGCTGATCTGGGCAGCAGTTCTCACAAACCCACAACCCACAAGCTGCTGAAATGCATACCACCTTCTGAGAACATGATTAAGGAACGTCACTAAAATGATTCTCAGCAATACATTCTTTCATCACTGAAATTCCACTCATTTCACTGGGACATACTTTAATCGACACTTGAATTTTGGTTTCACAGAATGATAGAGTGGTTTGGGTTGGAATGGATTATCCATTATAAGGATTATCTAGTTCCAACCCCAGGACCATGGGCAGGAACACCTTCCAGGGCCCCATCCCAGCCTGGTCTTGGCTGGGCATTGCTGCAAACAGAAGAAAATGCATATTGCTGCAATCACAACTCCTGTGTATGTATGCAGAATGAAAACTGGTGTCACTTGCATCTAAACCCTTGTGCATTCCACTTCGTGATTCAGAATTGTATTTCTTCAGTCACAATCATTATGTTTTGGGTGGATGTGGTTGTTAAAGTAATATGCAATTTAAGAAATGATAGTGTAGCAAAGTTGCCTCCTAGTAAAACAATTCACACTGCAGATAACGAAGATGGTCTTGCAGTCTATTTTTAGAAAAGAAGCAATACTGCTGAAACTGCCTTTAGTGGTGAATAGTTGCATTAAAAGGAACTCAGATAGGTCGAAGGGATAGACAGCAAACATTTTTTTAAATGGGACAGCTTAAATTCTTCAATGCGCAGAAATGCAGACATATAGTATGAGTTTTTTCACAACTCTTTTACCCTCCATTGTCTCTTGGATTAGTGTAGAAAAAATGTACCTAATTTATTGCGGTAATGTGACACTTTACACCAAACAACACCTAAAACTCTTCCAGGCTACAGCCTGGCACCAAAATTTCCAAGACAGCAGTGTGCTCATTCCACCTCTCCCACAAACTTCCTGCTTCCTGGTATCTATGATTTTACAATTTCTTGTGCTTCAGTGCTCATGTATCTTACAGTTACTCTGTTTTGTCCTTAACAACTTGCCAAGTCTGCATAATACTCAGCAATGAATATGAAAATATGAATTAGATTTACCATTATTAGAGGCAGTCAGGAAATCGTATTTCCTCTCAGAAGTGATCTCCACTAACAGCTCAGCCTGTTCTGTACACATCCTGAGGTACTCACAAAAATTTTATTCCTTCTATGCCATTGAACTGCTTCTCATTCTGACACTACAATCACTCAGCTCCAGCTCATCCCAGGCCACACAGAAGGAGGGCTAATTCAGCATTCCTGTGTAGTGTACTTCCAAATGAATGCCACAAAGTGACACCTTTAGTTGTTGCATCCTCAGCCAATTTCAAGTAACTGTGATCCCACTAAAGTGAGGAAAAGCACATGAACCCCCAGTGCTGACTGAACTGAAAAAACCCCCATCTTTCTCACAAAAGCACTGTGTTGTTCTCTTATCAAATAACATTGTTTTCTCTTTTTAATTAAAGAAAAATGAATCCATCATGATTAGTGACGCAGAGAAAAAACGTTTTATAATAGATTATTAACTTTGGCATTTGCCTGTTAGGATGCATTCTACAACCAGACAGAAGTATTTCAGAATTAGCCATTACAGCTATCTAGCAGATTAAACACTAGGAAGAAAGTTCACCAGTCTGTAGTTTAACATACCTGGACTGCTCTCAGGATGAACACAGTCTCTCTGGTGATATCTGAAGTGCATTTACCGAGCTCACTGTTTATATCTTGGCCTTGTCTCAAGATGCTACACTGATTGCTTAACCATCTTTCCCCTGGTTCTACATCCCACTCCCATGCTAACAGAAATTAATTGCATAAACCCTGAGAAATTTCTAACATTCCCCAGATCCAACTCCTTGGATTGAACAATAACAGGACACCAGGACTCACAAAGCCATTTATTTTTTTGCCACTTAATCCAGACGGTCCCTGGGTCCTGACTTCTCATCTGTCAAACAGGGGTAAATAATACCTTGTCAGTCTTTTTCACCTACTTACAGCTTCTCTTCAGGACAAATCATCTCACTTGATGGATGTTTCTGGTGTATGGCAGCACAAAGCTCTGATCTTAGCTCAGAACTTGTTCTACACTTCTGTAAAAATCCTATAAAGTAATAGCCATGTAGAAACATATCTTTCTCTCTTGCTAGAGAACCATTATCCAGAGTACACCAAGCTATTACCACTAACTGCAGGTGTCAAGAAACCTGACATCACTTAAAAGAGCTAAAAACTGAAAAGTAGTTCTATAATTCAATTTACAAATGGTTTTCAAGGTATATAGAAAATGCAGTGGCTAAACAGAGGATGACAAAAGTGGATAGAGGAGTTGTGAAGTTACTAAACTTTTAGAATACAAACAGCTTGTGAAAAGCAAATAATGGATTTTGATAAAGAAAAGAAAAGAGGACGGAAGGATGGAAGGAAGGACGGATGAAAGGACAAATGGACTGAAGGAAGGTACCTCTAAGAACCCTCTTGGATATTGCATATTTTTATGGAGGTCATTTTAAGGGGAGCCTCTCAGCTATAAATTAAAGGAATACATAGTGAGAGATCCCAGAATCCTGTCACATTAACAGGTAGAAGAACTAAACAAACAAAGAGTCCAGCATATCAACTAAAAGGTAGAGAATTTTTACTTATTTTAAAAGAGAGACTTCAACATTTTTTTCCATAGGGTTAAATAAAATAAATACACTGGTTTCAAAGGACACATGCTTGTTTAAACCTGGAGTAACTCTTACTTCTTTGACAAGATAATATGCTGTCTCCCTGGCTAGAAGCTGAAATCACTGACACAAGCTGAAGTGCCACATTTTAGGGGATCTCAGTGCAATTATTCTAACTGTTATTATTCTTCCTTGTAGCTGCTCTGTGTGCTTTTGATTGAAGGCAGAATTAATAACAATTTGCAAGTTAAATTCTTCATCACAGACACAACTCTCCCTTCTCCAGCAAACAGAATTCATGTTTGTAAGAAGGCATTCTAGGGAGGGTAAGAGCAGCTCCAGGATTACATTGCCCTTGGGATCTGTCCTCTTAGACCTTGCCCATTATTCATATAGTTTATCCAACCCAAAATATTGCAAAGTTCATAGAGCTGACCACAAGAAACAGTATCAGTTTTACTGTGGCTGTTTATATTTCAAAATTATCACCTTGCTTCGGTGGAATTTCTGAAAAAACTTGGATATAGTGTTTCAGGGCCTTTCACCAGCGACCAAACAAAGAAAAAACCAGGTGCTCCTACCTGTTGCAGACATTTAATAGCAGCAAATATGGAGCTCTCACCCTAGTTCTGAGCCATGCAAGACTCAATAAAATCACACAAGCAGGTTTGCTTATTCCACTCTTGCTTGGTTTCTTTAAGATACCAGCATGCTCACACACCAACACATACACACCCATTCAGCCACCATTCTTTGTCAAAAATATGAAGGTTGGCAAGCATGCACCAAAAAGCTGGGAAGCAGCAGGATTCCAGCATCAGCATTTCATTCCTAACTTCTGTAGGTTGCACTGTGAACTCCTCCCCTCCCCTCTGTTATATGGTCATTTATTACTTCTGCAGGAGCCTGGCTTCAGCCAGCAGTGGAGAATGTGTCTGGAAATCTCCAGAGCTAGATGCAATTCCTTAATAAAGCAGGTGTTCCCACTAATATCCTTATCCTTGCATAATGTAGGGGGCAGGGGAAGGGGTCACTGTAAATATGCAAGAGGAGAGGAAGCCAGGAAAAAAAAAAAAAAAAGAGTTTCCTTCATCAGACCTGAATACAGAATACATTTTATCCCCATCTGCACTTCAGAGATGGAACTACCAATTATGAGATACCAGTTTTATGGAGACAAACTAGAAAGACAATTGAGACAGTTGTTCTAAAATACTGTTTACATTTCACAAAAAAATGCTGATTCATAGGAAGAGTTCCTAGTCTATGACAGCAAGGCAGAATAACTGATTTCAAAGCTTCCAACCACAATTTGGAAATTTTAGGCTCAAACCCTTGTTGCCCCTTATGCATACCTGGAATGTGGGCATTTAAATAGAAATCTGTAAATTTATTTTGAACTATGCCTTAAGGATAAAGCTCTGGGTCACTTCATTTAGTGCTAGTACCTCTCCACTTGCTTAAAAACACTAATCCTCTTATCAAGAGATTGATCAGCAAGTGAGAGAGTGGCCTCAGTGACAGGTCACTCCTGCCTCTCAGGCAACTACTTACAGTGCTTTGCCTTAAATTATTTGGACAGGCCACCTTGTGGGCAGGGTAGGAGGGAAACCACACAGATGGACATGCCAAGAACAAGGAGCAAGCACGACTCTGCTCATCAGCAAAAGGCTCAGACCCCAGCTGGCAGGAGTACGCCTGAACACCACCCAGTGACTTCTAAATGCAGAGCAAGTGCCCATTCCTGGGAACAGAGGAGGGTTAGGGAGGCTTTTATTCCAGAAGCTTCCTCTCACTGTCACCAGGGTTGGTCTCTCTGATTCACAGCATCAGTTTTAGATGTGGCTTTCTACCAATGCAAAGAGAGTGGCTCAACGACACAGCAAGGGAGGCAACAGCTCTGTCTGGCACCAGACATGGTCCTGCTCCCATTTGTTTTTGTCTTTTAACACGTCAAATTCTTGTTTTCAGCCTGTGTTCTTGGGGGAGGGGGGGTCGGCTGAGAGGGAAGATAAAAACTATTTAAAATGCTAGGATCTGATTTTTTTACCCAGTAGTATATGCAGCTTAAGTAAATTGAATTTTTTCTTCAAATGGGCATAAACTCATTAAATAGTTTTATTTGCTTTAAGATTCCAAATTAACTTATGACTTTTCCTTGTGACACAATTAACTTTCTAAAAACTCATAATAACCCATCATGCATTTTGGATGGTATGAAAATACCAAATATTTATAAAATATTTTTTCTTATGAAGTACACTTCACAAGAATTTCCCATCAAGAAATTAATAATAATGGGTCTGGAGCTGGGTTTGAAGAGCATACAGTGAGTAAAATTTAAGATGGCATATTGAGGAGAAAACAAAATATTGAATAGTTGCTCATTAATTAAAGACTATCCGGTTCCTATGCTGAAAGGAATGGATGATGTTGTGCAAAAAATAGTTTGTGATCAGGTAATTAAAGCCCTTCCCAGTGCACACACATTAGGGGGTCTAATTAAGTTTGCAATGACATTTTCTATCCTTCAGGTTTCTAACTTCACAGCTTAATAATGTTCTTTTAACATTTCTTTTTCATTAGCAATAGCTCTCTGCAATACCCCAACAAAACAGTTATGCATTAAGATGTTACATATAAATGCATCTGCTTTTGATCTTTCTTAAAAGAATTTCTCAGTCTTTATACCACAGACATAAAATGAAATATGTAGCACTTTATCTCCTACCAGGAAATTCAATATCTCATTTTTTTTTTCCCACAGACACTTTGAGCCCATAGAATGTGCTGTGGAATCTACATATTCATTCCACTCCAGCTTTGGAGTTAACAGCTAAAGAGGTCTCGGTTGCACAAGAAACAAAGTTGATTGTTGATCTGTACCACATATCTATAGCTAGGTGTGATTACCATAGAAAACAGCCTTTTACAAAATTCTCTATCATCTACAAAGTTCTCTGCTTTTCCCCATGAGCCTGGTTAAGCTGGGTAAGAATAGGGAAATCTTCAACCCTGTTTTGCTTCTCTCCTCACTCTTCTACAAAGCAATTTTCTCTTTTCGACTCAAAGTGAACATTGTAGTGTTAAGTGCAAAGTATGCAGATGCAGGAATCTTCCAGTGTGTGAAATACCATCGGCCCACCCTTGCTTCTTTATGCTAATAGAGAAGGAAGCTTTTCACACTAAACTTCAGAAGCATTCAGTCATAACCAGTCACAGCATAAGAAAACCATCAAAGGTGGAACTTCCTGGGCAGAAACTGACACAGACAGAGCTCTACCTGAAAATGAGGAAGAATTTCTCTATTGTTCAGTGGCCAGGCACTGGAACAGGCTGCCCAGAGAGGGTGTGGAGTTTCCCTCACTGGATACACCCAGGAGCTTCCTGGACACAATCCATGGTCCTACCTGAGCAGGGAGGTTGGACCAGATGAACACTGTGGTCCCTTCCAGCCTGACCCACACTGTTAAACATGACACAGACCTCAAAACAGAGCTATTGCTGTCGTGCTGATGAACACCACCTTTCAGCAACATCTTAAAAATTTTTCCCTCTTTTCATGAGCTCTGCTTTTCTCCAGCAGCCAACAGGCCCAGACCAGTTGCCTTTTCCTCTGCAGCATCTGGGGGTGCTGAGGATGCCTGGGGCTGAACTGCCCAGCCCCACACTCAGTGCTACTCAAGAAATATGGAATATTATAACTAATACCCACACCTTATTGCCTCCATCCCTCCCCTAGGATTAATAGAACCAACCACACAGTATATAGCACAGGTTACTTATACTTAAAGAGAGCAATGCTTATAAATAACCTCTTCTCTGCAGTGGACAGTTACAGCCAGCACATCATCTTATCACTAAGATTTTTCTCCATCTAATTCCATTTGCTGTTACTCAGTGAATATCAACAATAACTCATTTAGCTTTAATGACATTAAAAGTAGAGACTGTCCTTGAGATAGCATCTAATTTTTCTTTATGAAAGCCAACATAAATTCTATGTACGAGGTCTCTGACAGCCTGGTAATAGAGGTGTTGTTAAAGTGAGCTAAAAATACAAACCAAGATAAAAAAAAAAAAAGAAGTATCTTTCAGAGGAATCATTAGAGAAATTGATGAGGTCTGTTTGCTTTCCTTGCAGTCTCTGAGGACATATTATGTATATAAAGCATGCAGCTAACACTAAGTCTGCCACACAAAGATACTAGTTGAACAGATCTTGACCTTTCCTTCCATCTATGCAATAAAGATAAAGGTTATTACAGGAGTTCTGCAAGAGCTCCTTATTATAATTATCTCACACTTAATATGAGAGTTAGTAAAATTGTAGCCATTTTTTCCCTTCTAGGAATGCCCGTACAGGGGGAAAAAAAGCAAATAAATACGGTCCCTGAAGTCCTAGATAAAAATGCAAATACTTAACCAGAGTAATGTCGCCCAGGCAAATAGTTCTACTATTTCCTAACTTACCAACTTTCTGCTTGGCTTTGTAGCCTTGCTATTTGTATTTGTATATAGTTGTATAGATGAATGCAATTATTAATAGATTTGTGAGTTTGATATGTAGAGCTGAGTGTTCTCTACTGTGAATAACAAAATTAACAGTACAGTCTGGGGGTTTGGGATGTGGGGTTTGGCCCCTCTAATTTCCTCCCCTCCATGACCTCACAATATCCTTGTAGTCCTCCTGAGTTGCCTGCCCCTTTTTCCAAATGGCATAAACTTTCCTTTTTAACCTGAGTTACAGATAAAGAGAGAACAGCAGCTGAAAACAGAGAAGGTGTATCATAATAATGAAACCACAGAACTGCTTAATGTAGTGTGGTGACAACACCAGAGACATTCTCATTTCCACCAAGGAAATGCCAGTCTCCACCTGCTCTGAAGAAGACACCCCAGTCCTGGTCAAGGACAGTCTTTCAGGTTGATTAAATATGGATGGAAATTTTATGTTCATATCCCAAGCAATCCAAACCTTCAATTGCTTCATAATGGTAAAAAAGAAAGTGGAGAGCTTTGTGGGAGAGAGAAAACACCAAAGCCACACATTTCTCTGGAGTAGCCACTATCAGAAGGGAAAGCATAGAGGAGGCACATACCAGGCTGTGCTTTGAATGACATCAAATGATATCACTGATTTGTGCTCAGCATTTTTATATGTTTGAATTACACATGTAGCTCAGGAATATGAGGTCAGCATCACAGTTTGTCCTGTGTAGCATTAACTTAAAGTAGCAAGAGGAAGAAAACTCGGTGTTCATGGGAGAATTTTCTTGCAACGCCTTCTTGTTCTGCCATCCCTAACTGCTCTCCTCAGGGAAAAGAAAATACATTTGTGGAATTCTTTTCTAATATATTTTGTCAAGGACATTAACTACATTCTTATTTTTACTGTCTGCGGGAAAAACCAGAATCATTCTATTTACATAAAATGCTGATGTGAGACAAGGGCTGGTTCCTGGAGCAAATCAGAATCTTGTAGCATGCCAGAGGTATATTTCACCATCGTAAATGTTATGCATGACTTTATAGTTTGCCACACACACGTCAGCCTGCAATAAGGAAAGGGCATCTCTGAAGTTACCAGCCATGACTGCTAATAGACTCTTTTTTGCAGAAATCCCCACTGCAGTCTGAAAATGCAAATACAAATGCTCTGCCTGGACTGCAGAACAAATGAGCCTCAGAAGCAGCCCCACTGCCCTGGCCCTCCATTTGTGGCCACTCCTTTTTGAAGTGCCTGTGCCCCTCCAGGCCAATTCATCCAGATTTCCAATGGCAACAAGCATGCCATGAAAGGGGCCAGGGAGGAATATGGTGTGACTCATGCTGATATTGGGGCTGGAAAAGGTCAGGGTACATGGGTAAATGTGCTTTACCATCTCTCCAAAGTCCTGCATTTAGGGTGGCTGAAAAACCCTGGGAAATCTCTTAGTCCACATCTCTCTTAAAAAAGAATCAAATACATCAGTTTCTTTCATCATGAAGGCCTAACCTCTTTTTAAGAACAGTTTCCCTCCTTTCCCTTAACAAAAAGCCAAAAGAAAATTAGGCTTTGTGCATCCATCCAGCCAAACTGTGATTAGACACGGAGTGGTACCCAAGAGTAAATTATTCCACAAATACTGAATTGTGTTTCTGTGTTTTACTCCAGCTTTCTGTAAGTCTCCACATAAGTATTTCTCCTGTTAGTGCTCCAGTTTCTCCAAGTTTGGTTCCTCTTCCTTTGTTAGTGAGTAGTTACAGTAACACTGTACTGAGCTTTACTAACTCTTACACATCAATTTAAAAAAAAATAATTTGTGTTACTGCAAATAATTGGAGAGAAAGCCAGTATTCCTGAAAATGCAACACAGAACTTTTGAAAAAAATAATGATACGCTGTAAAGTGCACATCAAAGATAGAGTAGCTAATTATCTCGAATAAAGATTTGGTGCACCACCAAGTTACCACTGCAAAACATGACTTTCATAAATGTTATCTGGAGAAAGCTGGTAGGAAAGACCTTAAAAACAAGTTTCTAATGCACAGTGAAAAAAATGTACTTTTTGACTGTTGTTCTGGCTTGCTGGCTCTTGTTCTGCCAAGAGACAGCAATTTTCTCTGAGTCTGCAAACACTAGCATTTTAATAGCCCAGATGAGTAGTAACCTTTGACAGGTTTGGGCAGATAAGGTGGAATTAATGTCAAGTTCTTTCTGAAGGGATTTATTTACCCTCTGTTTTGTCATGGATCTTAAAAGGTCAGATCCAGCCCTGATCGTGAGCATCATTACCTATCTCTTAATGCTTCCAGGCCACTCGGATCATGAAAACTAAGAAAAAAAAAAAAATACAGCTAATGTGATTATTAATTTTATGGGTATCTGATAGCTTCAGGAAGAAGAAATGTCCCTCTTGGACACCTGGCAAGAACACATTATAAATCTAGACTTACATGAATCCAGGCTAAAACTCAAGCAAACTTTGTGAAGTCATCCTGCAGTGATCACTTACACAGAAGAATATTAATTTGAAACTTGGTGATTAGCCAGAAGGAAAGTTGAAGGTCATGATTTTGGCCAAAAGGAATAGAAAAAACCAACCAACTTAAAAAAAAAAAAAAAAAAAAAAAAAAAAAAAAAAAAAAAAGGCTCAAAAATAAAAGATAAGACAGATTTTTGTACTACTGGTAAATCTTGCCATGTTCATTTTCTAAAGTGAGTAATAAAGAATTATTTGTAATTCTGGATTCATAATTTATTAATACCATTTCAGGACTACATGTTGAAAATTGATAAAGCATTTTCATCAATACAGTAATGAATTTAAGTGGCAGCTCATAACTTGAAATTCTTTCAACCAGGTAGCCCTAGTATTTTGTCAGCCCAACAAATCTTTTTCTTCTTCCAAGAAGAAAGACAAAAAGCCTTATCTACAGTGTTTGCAGCCCAAAAACATAAATCTCATTAAACAACTATATTATCTATTTAAAAAGTTAAATAAAGCTTTTTTCTCAGTTCCAAGAATTAAATATAGCAAAAATTAATACCAAGATACAACAAACTTTTTAAAGATTTTGTCAGTATCCATACACACAATAGGATCCTTTGGGGCCAGGTATTCTCACCAGCCAACACTGCAGTATCCAGTGCACAACTACCTCCTTTCTGCAAGTCCCACCTCTCTGGCCAGGATGTTAAGGACTTACCCTCCCTGCCCAGCTGCCCAGGAGCCACTCTGGCAGTCACACTGTCACCAGCTGAGCTGGGACCATGGCACATTCGCAGCTGAGCACCCAACACTTGCAGTCACACCAGGCTTCCCTAAACAGCTCTTGGAATAATTTCATCTTGATGCAATTACTAAATAACAAAACAACAGCTTGAGCTGCTGTGTTCGAGGACAGGCTCTGAACAAAGGAACCTCTGGGTTTTTATTCCCTCACACTCTAGGGCAGGAAAATCTGGGGGTCATTGGCTCCTGCCCCCAAAGCTCCACCTGCAGCTCGCACTGCAGCTGCCCGCTGAGATCTCTGCACTGGATGTGCTGCTCAGCAAGAACACTTGGCAGTGCCCTGCTAAAGGGAATCCATGGGATGTCTCCCTCCAGGACAAATGGTTTCCATGATGAGAACAGCTTAAAAAATCAGACAGCACTGGTGACAAAGTCACCAGGTGTCCCAACTCGTATCGGAGCAACTAAACCCCAAGCTGAAGAAAGCAAATTCAGACTAACCCACTACACATTAGAACATGAATAGCATTATTCAGCATGTATTTCAAAACAGGCCTTTAAAGTTTTGCTGCTGGGTCCAGAACTGTCTCCAACATTACCAGAAAACTGCAGCACACTAATGAACCCTGGAAATCACCCTTGGGATCACAGAATGAAGTCCAGGTTCACATATAACAGACACAAATAAAAGCCCTACTTACAGCTTTTGTTCTGAGAACAGTAGTGGACCAGAATTTTCAGTTGTATCCTAAAATCAAAGCAAAATGAAAAAAAAACCCTCTCCAGCTATGTGATTATATTCTCTAGCAAAATTAGTATACAAGGATTTTTAGAGAATTAAGCTTGATGAAACCGAGATTTTTTTTTCCTTCAGTTTTTATTCCTGAAATCTTGAGTTCATGGTGTTTCTTACAGGAATGGTACCAAGGTATTCCCTTTGCTACTTCTCAGAGTAAGTACTGAACTATATTTTTTGTATGCACTACATTAATGTTTAGTAGCTAAGTGACAACAAAACCTGTGCTATAAAAGTTAATAAAAACACTAAAACAAATAGTATGTAAGGAAATTACATCCAGCAAAGCTGGTAGAATGACTAAATAATATAAGCAGCAAAACTACACTGAAGAAAAAAAAAATCAGAAAATAAAAGTAAAAATAAAGAGGGAAGGATTCTATAGAAGGAACTCTACCAGTCTCAGTAAGCAGGGAAGATGACTCATTGATCTAAATAAACACTGAAATCTGCTGATCTCCATGTAAAGCAAACACCTTCACTGGCATAACCTTCACCGAGCCCCACAACAGCACCTATTTTAACACTTGCAAATTTTCTAGCTTTGTCATACATAGTTTAGCTTTTTACTGAATGAGCAGGAGTACAGTACCTTGCCTCAAAGTATTCTGCTCATCCCTCTCAAAAAAAAAAAATCAATATTTTATAAATATGGTTTTAATACATTTATTATTACCTTCCTGTTCTACCTGCTATTTCACCCATATGCAAGTTGAGGGAATTTTTTTGCTAGCTCAGGTGTTTTGCCCAGTGTCACTGACCATCTCACACCTCAGCATGCCACAGTGGCCCAAGAAATCTGTGTCTGCAGCAGATTTTTAAAGAAAAGGTCATGTTTACAACACTGAATTAGCCCCCAAATGCACACTGATTAAGCAGCCTTTGCTCCTCTCTTGCCCCTGACTGTCAGCCCTGCTAATTAGTAAATTCAAGCCACTAAGCTCCCACATCTAACAATTTCTTCTCTTCCTTTTTCTGGGAAGTGGAAGGTAAGGAGTGACAGCTCACACGTGAGATAAGAACCAACAAGCAAACAAAAGAAACACCTTTTGTTCCCTTATAGTTACTTCTAAAATGCACTGATTTAACACCTTCAAAGGAGGTACCTCTGAAGCCCCACAGAGGAAAAGAACAAGTGACAGTTCAAGTTTGATTGAGTGCCAAGTCAACTTTCACAAAGTTACTACAAAGTTGTGCAGTGAGCCCTGGAATCCAAGATGTTGAAGGACACAACTGCAGCTCCCTCGGTGTGGAGACTGACAGAGACAACCATTTATGCTGCTGAGAGAAATGTAGATGCACTTGCTCAGACAACAAGTGACTGAGTGGGTTTAACAAGCAGGATAATAGCTCAGGGTGTCATTTTGATCTGAATACCTAATTAAAGGGGATCAAGAAAAGGCTCAGGTTTAGAAGTGGCCTTGAATATCTGCAGCCTAATTAGGATTGATTTTGCCAATCACTGCTCAGAACACGACTCTTCTGCTTGCACTTGGTTCCAGTAAAACATGTCAGCTGCCTAGAAATCAGCATAGCTTCCACAGGCACTATCCACCTAGAAAATGGTGTGGCTTCAAACCTAGCCTACGATGCTTAGGTACAAATCCTATGGGCTGCTATCCTTTAGCTTTAGATTACTCACGACAAGCACAATCAATAAGCCTTGTTAGCCTGAGGCTCAGAAGGGCTGCAGCTGTTTTTTCATCTTAGCCTGTACGTGTAATATGATAGGGCAGTGAGGGGGCACAGATGAAGTGGCTTGTTATTTATGACAATATCAATCAATGCACTCTATTGCTAAATGAATTAAGTAGCATTGCAATAACTGGCTTTTCTGCTGCAACTTTGGTTTTTAAAAATTGCACAGAAGAGTGATATTGATCTGCCTAAGTCTACTGCCATTTTATTTCAGTTCTTCTGCAGTGGAACAGAGTCTCTTCTACCACTGCCCAAAAAATTTATGTAACCATAAAACTACATTCATCTAAAGACCCACAAAAGGATTTGAACAGATTTCAGCCTTTGAAATTTAAAGCTGGGATCCTAAACCTCTCAGGAAAACAAACATGTAGTTGACTCAGGAGACTGGACTCTGACCATTCAACACAAAGTTTCCTCAATTTCCTGCAGCCCTGTTTCTCTGGATATCAGTCAGGTATTTTGCTGCTGCTTCTGCTAATGTTGTACCTTCTGAAGGTGGACCTACTAAACAGGCAGTGGTCTCTGATGCTAGCAGTGCCCTTAATGTCATTACAAATGGAAATGGCTGGACAAAAATACAAAATAACAAGAAACAGACACCTTGGAAATGAAACACTTGTGTTCAATTAGAAGTGAAGGACTTGGGTTTACTCTGCATCTCATCTGAAGGAAGGCTCACCATGGAGCCATCGTTTCTCTCGTTGTTTGCCACTAAGAGAAGAGTCATTTCATTCTGGCTCACTGGGCCAGAAGATCAGAAAACCACAGGGAACCTGAATGTGTCTCTGGGCCACAACCACCCCCTTATCATGGGAATACCTCAGGAAATGAAGCATTTGGTGTTGATCAGCTGTGCTTTCACCTCCGAGGGAGGTCCAAGGCATACCAAGACCTGGAAGAATGACCCAAGGTAGCAAGAAGTACATGGCTGCACAGAGATGAAGATATGGTGATTTGAGCAATATAAATGCCGCAATTTCAGCTTCTAACCAGCTATTAAGAATGTGGGAAAAGTTCAGTCTATTTGCCAAATCTGAATCACATTGAACCCATTTATATACACTCATGTGCTTGAAAGCTAGCAGGTATAATTAGGCCAGGAAGGTAGTGATTAGCATGTGATAAGGAACGACGTCTAATTGCATAATTTAAGACAAATTGATAACAGACATGCCACAGCTCACTGTCTATGGCTGCTAGACATGTAGGACTGCCTGCACTGCTCCTTCATCTGTGACATTTTGTTTATCGCTCTGCCTGCTGCTGCCCAGACAAATAAACCCTCTGGGACCATTTGATGCTGCATTAGGTTTCGTGCCTGAATGCATAAGGGTCCCTAGAAGGCAGCAAGAGGATTCTAGTTACTTTGTAATCTTACAGACAGCATCAAAATTGATGTTCATTTTAACATGGAATTCTGTGGTAATATCCAGGAATTTGGCTGTGTACACAGACATCCTTCAGTCACTCTTTAGCACGCCTCTCTCTTTTCACCTCAAAGTCAATGGCATTTTTAGTTTTGGTAGGGTCTTTTTGTCTTTTTTTTTTTTTTTTTTTTTTCTTTTTTTTTTTTTTGTGGAGGGTAGAGGGCTTGGGACAAAATATTTTCTGGCTACAGAGCTGTCAAAATCACAGTCAAGAATAAAATGGCTTCATAAGTAACAAGGGCTTTGGAGGCCATGAAATCAGATTATTTCTTTGAATGACAATATTAGGATGGAGACAACCAGGGAAAGGCTTTGGTGGGCATGAAAGCAAACACAAAGCCTGAATCCCCCTAATTCAATCTAATTTGACCACTGAACATCCAGAAGATATAATGCAAATAAAATGCAGAAAAGGCATGTTTTGACATGTGAATCAGTTAAGTTTTGATACCCACTGAAAACATCTCCAAAGAGGAGACACAGATGGCTTCTGAGTGAGGGTATTATTGTTGTTTTTTTTATTTGTTGCCTTTTTTAAAAAAACTGGTAGAATAAACAAGAAACTGCAATCAATAATGAGGATTCTGTTAGTGTAAATCAGACTTTGATTTGGTGTATGCAGCTACAGGAAATCTGCTTCCTTCCACTTCCTTTTACAACCAACTGTACCAAGTAAAAGTCTGGACTAATTCCAAGGGACTAAACCAATTATGATAAATAGCTAAATCTGTGAATATGTAGAATCAACTGATCATTGCATAATTAATTATACTCCCAAGGCTATGGTAAAAACGTGGCAGCAGAATCATCGTTATTTTTGTCACAGTAATTATAAATCATCATCATTGCATTCTTGCAGATATGGCTGGATGAATGCCACCTGAAATTCTGCCTTCCTTCTGTGTCTCAGATTTGCTTCTCCACTGTCCTATGAATTTAATTTATTTTTACACATATACACACAACTGCCCTGCATGTTTGCCAATAACTCTTCAAACCTGCCTTAAATATCTGTGAGTCTTTAATCTGATAAAAATATTCCTTGCAGATCACAATTTCTGTTAACCTTTGTCATGATGTATGCATAACCACATGCACATATTTCTCAGGCTGGAATAGCACACATATTTTACAGGGCTATAACCAAATAACGTCCATGGACATAAACCAGTGTCCATAAACATCGATACCATTATAAGCCTTCAAATACTAAGGCTAAGCACTAAAAGCTGACCTCCAGCTTGGCAGAGGGAAAAGGAGAAGCAAAGTTAAGTGAAGGGTAGTGTGAAATTGAGGCCCTATTTCATGGCAATGTGCTGCTTCTGCAGTTTGTTCTAAAAACCAGCTGCAGATATGCATTTGCTTCTAATGACTGTGGCCATCCACAAAACATAGGCAAGATGAAGGCCCCTCAAGATGAACAAATCGGCAAGGAAACAGTTTTCCAGGGAAGAAAAAAAAAAGAGAGAGAGAGAAAAAACAAGTTTCAGAGCAAATAAGATAACTAAGTAAGTAACTTTCAAGTTCAGCAAATACATAATTGCAAAGCCCCTACTCTACAATATCTTATGTTGAGCACCTAATTACAGGTGTGGGATGAAATCCTGGCACCACTGGAAGTTTTATTACAGAGCTATGTGGAATCAACATTTCAGATTTCCTCATTTCTAAATTGCTATGCTTCACGGCTCATTCTGTAAATGTAAATGCATGAGTTAAGTGCCCATATGTTTGCCAGATCACGGGCTAAAACCTTCATTCAGATGAGTAGTTACCTGTACCTTAATAACCTCACAGATTTTAGAAAGCACTCTTCAAAGTCAGTTACTATTTGCTTTAAGTAGAGGTAACAGAAAGTGTCCCACTAAAAAGGAACTTCAAGAATCTCTGCACCTGTCTTTAGATCCTTTTCCCCTTGAAAATTTCCACTGAGAAATTAAACATACCTCTGAATTTAATAAATAAAGACTATCCAGGTTAATCTCTGCTATCCTCTTCACTATAATATATACTCTAGCTGGAGAAACAACCAAAACAAAAGCATTCCATTGTGGCTCAGTCTAGTGGGACAGAAGAGTAGTTAAGCAAAAAACTAAAATTAAAGAATCAAAAAAGAAAAAATATGGAAAACAGCATTAATGTAGAAAACATGAAGGTGCCTTTTTCACTCCTGCAGTACTCAAAACTCCCCTTCTCCTATGAGGAAATTCAGCCAACACATCCAGAAGCTACTAGACGTGAACTCCATGGCCATCAGATCTCAAAGAGTCAGTTTCCTAAAGGGTGACTATCTTTCCCTTTCTTTGTGTGTATTTTCACGAGTCCCACAGGTTCTGCAGATGATAGGATGGCAGAGCACATCAGAATGCTTTCTCCTTGCTAGAGTACCTAAACCTGAGATTTGCTGCCAACAAGGCGTTGCTACCGTAAATGTGTCCATCATGAACTACGTGACTGCAATACAAATCATAACCACTTGAAATTTCTGAAATCCTTCTATAGGGATAGCCCTGGCTTTGGCTGACTAAAATTTGTTATGGTTTGTTGGGTGTAATTTGTTAATACTAAGTGCTCTCTGCAAAAGTCAGCTGCACATTTCAGCTGTCTGCACTGACATAAAAAGAAACTTGGGTGCTAACTCTGCTTTAGGCATTACAAAACAGTTCTCAACACTAAAACCAAGAGTTTTGATCTTCCTTTCAGAGGAAACTAAACTAAGAAAAGGCTGCACATTTCAGTGCACTAATCTCAAACCTTCTTCAGCATAAATCATTCATGGGTTTGGTAGTGTGCTTGTGAATTTGTAACAAGAAATAAGCATAAGTTAGAAAGTGTAAAGGTATTGGAGTGCTTATGAAGGATCACATATTGGATGCACATAAAAGCCTGAATACATACATCTGGAACACAAATTAAAAGCAAGGAAAACTACCCATTGTAAAGACACATAATGAACAAAGTGACAGATGTTTGAACAATGATTCCACTGCAAAACAATGTAGATGCCATGACGTGGAAATCTTTCCTAAATCTCTAAAGAATAGGTTTTTTTCCAGAGACTGCTTTATGGGAACAATACTGACGTGTGCCCTCCTCCTTGGAGAAAGTCTTTTCCCTGAAGTACTGTGTGATGCAAGAAGGCAGTATTGGTAAGGTATCCTTCAGGAGGATGATTCTTCGTGTCTGTTCTCCTGACTAAAATCTATCTCTATTAATTTACTGAGTAACAGATCACAGAAGGCTTCTTAGGAGACATGTTTTTGGTATTTTTCCTTTCCTTATTCTATTTAACTTTTTTTTAGCTGAAGCCTAAACAGGAAAGCATCTGCTGAGCATATGGAATTTGCAAGTATTACCATTAATGTATACTGCTAACATTAAGATTTTTCCAGCAGGCACAAACATATTCTGACTGGCATACAAACACTTTTGGCCTGAAGGACTCAGCAAGGAGAGATGAGGAACTGGGGACCAGCTCTGTAGTGCAGCATGAGCATTTGTGCCCAGAGGAAAACAGAGGTTCTGGTCTGACACAGAGGAGGTAAAACACATTTTAGATATTCAGAAAGTCCCCTTGTGTCAGCAAACTGTTTAATAGAAATACAAAATCTGGATCCAGAACATAGCCTGCAGTTTTCTTTTGATACTTGATGTAAACTCCTGCCCTGCAATCTTAAGAATCTCAAGTTTTCCCCCAAAGCACCCAAAGAAAAGATATGAAAGCATCAGCCAAAACTGGTTATCATGCCAGTGTCAAAAGCACCTGCTACTCTTGCCTCCAGGGGGATTTATAGAAGGAGAGTAAACAGAATTGCTAGTCATTGCCAGAATTGCTTTAGTCTTTAAAACAGTTCCCAAGCAAAAGGTGTAAATTCCTTTTGGATCAGCTTTCCTAAATTAACTAGGACAAGTTTGGATGCTTTCTTGACTTTGTATCAAGACAAAAACTCTCCTGAGGCAACCATCACATGGATTTTAAAACAGTAAGTCTAATTTCCAAATGGAAGTTATTGTAAATAAATCATTATTTTTGCAAGCTGAACCTAAACTTGAAATACTCCAAGGCGAAGCCTTTCCATTCAAATTCTCCATAAAGTCTAGCAAACCTCACCTCAAGACAGCTAGAATCTTCTCCAGAGAAGATTTGTCCATTCTTATCACTCACATGGGAGTCTGCATATTTAAAATAAAAATGTGACTCACATTTAGTTTCTCTGAGTACTCCAGCTGACTAGTTTTTATTTGAGTCCAATCTCATCTCTCCTTCAAGCTGTAAAGGTGTCTATATATGGAATCCTTCATCATGTTTCCAGAACTGCATTTGTACCCTCAACTCAGCATTAGAATATTTATTCCCTGAAGGGTGAAAGTTCTTCAAGTACTGCTGTGTCAGGATTTACTCTCTCCTTTGGATTTAAACAGTTTATTTTCATGTTTGATTACTAAGCCCACAAAGGTTAACTAACTCTTGTAGGGCAGGTGTAGACAGCTCCCAAAAAGTGTCAGACACACATCAAAAAAATTCAGTGAAGATAAATTTCAAAGGATAATGGACAGGCTTATTTATTCCACAGATAAATTTTGTTCTTACTTATTTGTACCTCAAGGGATCTTCTAAGGACTTTTATCTTTCCCCATTCCCTGAGAAACAGCTTTCAGAGTCAAAAGTACAATTGGTATAATAACCTTCAAGATTTATGATTATGTAAGTGTTCTGAAAGTTCTCATGCATTAAAATTTGGAAGTCACTGAAACAATGTAAAAGATGCACCACACATCTGAAAAGGCAATACATCAAAAGAGATCCCTCATAATAAGAGTAATAATTGAGTATTTTTAAAAAATATCACTATTTTCACTAATTGTTCTTTCTTTTATAATTAGAGAAAAGATCTAATAAAATATATTAAATATTTGTATTTTTTTCTATATTAATCATTAGAGAAACAATGTTTCCAGACTTGGAATATCCCAGTACAGGCACCAGCAGTTAAAAACAAGAAATCTCATAAAACTCATTTCTTAATGACAATGAAAACAAATAATTTTAAAGTTCTTTATACAAGCTAAGAAGTCCCCTCTTCAGTCTAAATAAATAAATCTGTATTAGCTGAAATGACTAGAGGTTTGGGAGGAAGGAATTCTGCAAAGATCGTATTTCCAGCAACGTAAAGATGGTGTCACTACAGAATTTCTGGGTTTAAAGAAAAGCAATAAAATAAAAAAAATATTACTTATCAGACAATTCTACATGTGTGGCTACACTATAGATATAGATGTATAAAAGGTCACCTTAGCTTACACATCAGCTAAGAAAAAAAAGCAAAGAAAGGCATTGGCACCTGTGTTCGTTCAAGGAAGAACATTTCATTATCCTTACAGTTCAGGGATCCCTGAGGGGAAAGGGCCCCAGGGACAGCAGTAGGCTCCCAACCAGACCATAAAGGAGCAATGCAGCAGAATATCCACATAACCACACACACTTGCAGAACATGGGACCTTTGACAAATAGCCTAAGAAAATTAAAGTTTTAATAAATCAGGGACCTCCCCATAAATCATCTGGACCTATCTCTTTTTCCATCTCCCCATTCCTGCATTGCCACTATGCAAAGATCCAATCTTAGTGCTGAAAAAAAGTTTCTGTGAAGACAACACTTTTCGAAGAAAGCACCTCAGAAACAGTTTGTAGGGGCCTCTCTGCAGCGGGTGGGTGTCTAAGAGCAGGAAACACTGGGCACATTCACCCAAAGTGAAATGCAGATCTGCTACCCAAGGAGAAAAGAAGAGGATGAGCAGAAACGAAAAACTCTTGGTTTCTGCTGATGCTGACTAAAGATGTAATGAAACTGTTCTTTACTTCCACCTCAGATACCAAAGCTCTGGTCACTGGCTACAGCTTTCTACCTCTCCATCTGTCCCTCTCTCCCCCCTTATCTCCATTTCTCTCCTTTCTCCTCTTTCCAATCAGTTCACAGATATCTACACAAGACCACTGGTGTCTACATAAGATCACACCCCTCTGCCAGTCCTGGAGGGGTTTGCAAAGGTTTGTTCATTGCTTGCCTCTCTTTCTCATGTACCATTTTCACTAGCCACAAGCAATAGGTTTCTCTGCTCACAAGTTTCTCACTACAGGATTAATCCAATATTTAGAAAGGGCTCAGAGAAAAATCAGTACAATCTTGTAAGAGCTACCGAAGAATTGAACACTACAACTCAAACCAGTTTATTTATTTGGATTAATCTAATTTAATAGTGAATCAGTAGAAGTGAAGTGACACACCTTTTAGCAGCAGGAAATTTGTCTTACTTTACAGTACATAATAGTACAAAAAGAGTACTCTTGCTAGTTGGTTCCCTACAGAAGAATTGGTTTTTCAGACAGCTAGACCCACTCAGTTGTTCCAAAAATGTACCAAACAACTGCAAAGAAACTCACTGAGCTCTGAAGTCATATGGATTACATAACTATTTGTTCCATAATTATTCAGAATTTGTAAAGACACCAATTTCAGCTTTCACATGCAATGGAACATAATTTGCAAACAAAACCAGTGAAACTTGGTCTACTGATATAAAAGAGCTGCTGAATAAACTCCATCATGTAAGAGGAAATGTCCCCTGTTTTCCACATTATCCATCCTGGCATGCCACAAACAAAATTTTCTGTCTTAGTAGATGCCTGAAGGGGAAAACGACAGCATTCTGGCTGTGGCAGACAAAACTGCTGGAGATGGCTGGAAGACACTCATGTTTTGGGACCAGACACCACCCATCAGATCCATGCCAACCAACAACTCTTCCCACTCCAATCCATCAGGGCTGGCCCTATGGAGTCACACCCTACAGTTGCTAGCAAAGCAGTGGAGAGATGAGATCACAGAGAAGATCCAGGATGCAGGAATGAGAAATTAGAGACCATTTCTCAGCCTTCCTGTGTGAAATGGTTACAGAAAAGATGCATTTCAGGCAATTTGCAAAGGCATAAGACTGGGAAGTCAGTAACAGCAGCACAAACTGTCAATAGCCGTGTTTCTTGCAATTTTTTCTGGGTCAGAGTGAATTGCTGCCAAACTCCAAGCACAGAGAATTACTGAAGACACTGCTGATGGATAACATGTTAATATCACCATGAAATTCTCTAGACTCCACCTTAATATCACTTTACAGTTAACCAACGATAAAAGCCCATTGTAAGGTCATGGAATTCATATAAAATTCAGTTAGCTTAAGGCTAACTCCAGTACCTCAACAGTAAAGGGTTATTTGAAATCTAAGTATATCCATTTTATTCAGACATAAATCCATACAGAGTGCACTTAACAAAAACAGATATACTGACACTTTGAATTATTCTCCCAACAGAAGAACTGCCCTGGTGATATCAAGAAAGACAGATATCCTGAGAATGTACTCAGCAGACCATGTTTGCAGCTCAGTAAGCAAAACCAGAATTAGAAGCAAATTAGTAACATGCAAACAGCATTGCAAAATCAGGCAGTCCTAAATCTGAACAGTCCTAATTACAATAAAGGGATAATGGTTGCCTCTTCAAAATCTGTAATAAAACAGCAATGAAAACTTCTGGAAAACCTTGCTTCCCTGCAGCAAGACTGAATTGCTTTCTTCATTCCTGCTTGAAAGCAGCAATTGGCTTTTTGTTCGTTCTTTTTCTTTTCTCAGAACAAAAGTGATGGAAAAGGAAATAATCCACAGATACTTACCACTTAACACCTATTTGACTGGCAATAATTACTGTGCATAAAGGAGTTTAAATATATCTTAATGTTAGTACAGCAGGAAGCATTATAACAAGACAGGCAGAAACTCAATTCTCCAACCCAAGCAAACAATGTGGGGCTTCTCATTACTACATGTGGAAATTTTGCTCTGGTCTTGCTTAGAGGGTGTTAGGACTAGGAGCTAAAAGATGCTTAAGAATAAATTAGCACAATTATAAATCTGACAAGAAGATTAATATTCTAACTATGTTCACAATAATTAACTCACCAAAACAGTTCCAGAGTCATTATCCAGCTAGGGTGGAATGGGAAAGTTTACAGCACCCCTGTAGATTTATAAGCCAATTAAGAGTGACCCTCCTCTAGATTTCATTAGAAAAGCCTCTCGTTCAGCAAAAGCTCACACGTGCAAGAAGTTTCCCGACGAAAAGGGATGCAAGGGATCTTTATCACCTCTATTAAACACTTTTCCTGCTCCCCTGGAAATTACATATTCCTAATGCATCCTCAGCCTCCTGCCAGCTCTCCAGCCTTCCACAGCATCCTTACACCTGCGAGAAATACAACACCACTGGGGCACTGCCCAGGAGGTGAGCTCTGCTTTATTACCTGCACGGGAAGGTGTCATGGTCCAACACCAGAGAAGCACTTCAGATCTTGTGATGCAGCTTTGGGGTTAGGGCTCACAGCCCCTCTCCCACCCAGAGCCATCTTCTGCCTCCATGTGCAGAGGACAACAGATTTATCAGAACATTCAACAGCCAAGTCAGGTGATAACAGCTGACCATCACTACCCAGCACTCTCCTCCTGCTCAATGTGCACTCTATGCTCTATGTGCCTGGGACTGCACACAGTGTGAACTATCTCCTTGCTATCTATGCCATTTTCCCTCTCCATTGCCTTTCTGCAGAGATTCATTGCTCTACTATAAAAGCCTTCTCTGACACTGTCAGAACAGCCTCCCTTTATCTCCAATTCCACAACTTGCTCTTCTCTTTTCAAAACTTTGTATAAAGAACATCTCTTTTCTCTGTTTGTTGCGTACATCTATGCCTGTTTTGTCCCTTCCTTTGTGCCTTCCTGCATAATTGTGTTTTTTAGCTTTGTAAAGTATTTTTCAATACAGATAGCATAAAAATTGCTCTCTAAAATGAAATAGCATTGTATCACAACCCAGTTTTTTTCTCAGTAAAATACACAGTTTGGACTGACTCAACCTGTGATGTGTATGCAGGTAAAGCAAATTTTGAATTATTCAACACTTAAAAACACTGAAAAATCATTTACTTGTTACAAGCAATAAGATTTATGTTTTATGTCTCCCAATCAATAGCTAGTGTGTCCACACATAGCTGATTTATCCATATTGAAAATATAATTATGTCTAGTTTGCTCTGAACCACAGAGTCCTTTTGTAACAAGATTATTTAAATACAAATGGGGTTGGAAAATTGGTTTTAAATGGCTAATCTGTCTTGTCTTCAACTCCAGCTGCAGAATTTACTAACATCATAAACACAGGCTGAGTGAAAACTTAAAAGGTTTTCTGATTCTCCCCGCGATCTGTCTATGCAGTCCTCATTAACAGGGAAGTTGATGGGAGCTGTATGCAAGCTGGGAGAGGAGGATAATAAGCCTTGTAATCTCTATAAAGAGAAAGGGATTTTTACTGGTGATATGTCATACATGCTGCTGTGCAAACGTCTGTCTTATTGGCAGCCCAATAAAGAATTTATATGCCCAGGTTTCTGATGCACTGCAGAACATCTCTGCCATATGGGTGGACCAAACTTATACCCACAGGGCTGGAAACAATTCCTCAGAGCATCAGAGCACTTGCAATAGAGACCATCAGACATTCATGGGATCATCAGGAAAAGTTTCATCTGGACAGATTTACTTGGGGACTATTGAAGGCCCTGCTGCCTTCCTGCTGTTCCCACCAAACGTGGTCAATGGCCTCGTGACATGCAGTGGGGAAAGGCTGGGCCAGTGCATGCTCCTCCAAGAGACCACTGCAGTATCACCAAATACACCATGACTTTCTCTCTGAGTCATGCACATCGGCTGGGAGAAAATGCAGATCAAATCTGACTTGGGTTGAGTAGAAATTAAAGATTGGTAACTTGCCACCTCACCCTGAAAGAGGAAATTACTGCCTTAAATCCTTCTTTGACAGACCATCCACCTCCCTCCCCCCTCAAAAAGGAAAGAGGGATAATGCTGTGTTTAACCATTAATTTTCTTCATACCAGTGTAATTGGTATGAGGATCTGGTTTGGGTCTGTGCTGGAAACACTCCTGATAATGGAGGGATGTTTTCATTCCTGCTGAGCAAAAACATCCTTGAACCAAAGCCAGCACAGACACAGGATCCCAAGTCTGGAACTACCACACTTGTGACAGATTGGTACAGAGTACATTGCCACAGATTGTGACAGTGGAGGCTACCCTGGGGGCTGCTTTCCCAGCCCTGTGAAATAGTCCACTACCTTAAGTCAAGGACAAAGGTTCTTTCCTAGGGGTGTGCAATGCAGAATTTCCCTTACAGCTATTCAAGAGACAGATGTTTAGGACAAGCACCTTGTTGTTCTTGTCCTCATTTCATCCAAGGGTCTGAAAAAACCTTTAACATTCAGCTGGACAGCACACTTCTATATTTCTTCCCAGTTAGAAAAAACCCTAAGGACAGGAAAACTGCCAATAAAAGAGGAATACTGCATCATTTGAAATTATAATTCTACACATGCTTCTGAAAGTTTCTTTGGCTTTACTCTTTGTGCTCTGAATGGCACTCTAGATCTAATTTAATTCAGTGAAGCAAATCCAAAAGTGCTAGGGGAAAAAATCAACTTTTTCCTCAGTTAGAATAAAAATTGTACAGAAGGAATTCTTGATCTTCATTAATTCCATGGGTAGACATACAAGCTCTTAAGTGTTAATGAGCTTGCCAGTTTAGGTGGACTAAAGTGTCTAATGAAATGTCAAATGAGCCCACTTTGGATTTACATTATCGTATTTCCACGAGGAAAGTTTGGTGAGGCATCCTAACAAACCCTTCAAGCCCTCTGGGAACATGGAGCAAATGGTTCTTCTGGACTGGAATTACATTACTGGTTCACTTGGTCAGTGTGACTCCTAGAAACTCACATAAAGCGAAAATTATCCAAATACTCTGCTTCCTTTTCCACACCCAAAGTCTATTTCATTTTTCCTCAGTTACAGATAAAATTATCCTCCGTAGTCTATGTTGGTTTCCACTAGAAACATGTACAAAAATTATCTCTCCAGAAAGCAAGCATCCAGGTCTGCTGAGGCTTTGGAACTTGTGTCAGAATCTGCCCTGAATCAACTTCATGCCTGAGCACTCTAGTAAAACAAGAGTCCAAGTTGCTCATAAATCCTAATTCACTGTGAAATGTTCTTTTTCTCATGTGCAATATTAGATGCCAGATAAGAAACTCATAAATTGGTTCCTTAGGGCATTAAGATTTGCTGTGGCAAATTCTATGTGTTGCCTTTTCAAGTTTCCCTTTAAGAAGAAAAATTTACAAAAGAAAATAAAAGTTCAAGTGTTTCCAGAAAGAAAAGGTCTGAAAAGTTTGACATGTAATAAAAAATTAATTTGTCCTTCTATAAAATTTTAACAAGCCACATAATATTTTCAGGCAAAGAACTTAACTGACACCAAATCTGTAAAAATATCTCAGTATGGATTTCAGATTCCCAGGGGTGGGAGTCAAGAGACAGATTAAATGATCACTATATTCAGTTCAAAATGAAATTCTACTGCTTATATATATATATATACATATATAGGCAGCCTAACATAACATTTTAAGTGACAGGTGAAGCACTTGACAATTTTATGATCATCTTAGGACCAAAGTTGCTTTTCTAAGAGAAGAAGGATTTCATTACCTTTCCCTGAATCAAACCATGACAAAGCAAAGTGATGTTACAATGGATTTTAGACACACAGAAGTTCACTTCCCTGTACATGCATCTCCACTGCCACAACACACTCGGAAAAATTAAGAAGCCCTCCTCCCCTCTTCCTGCTGTACCCCAATTCCCATCACTCACAGTCATGTTCTGGAAGCAATATCTGCTTTTGTGACACAGCGTTTAAACAAAGTATTAACCAAAGGAAAAACTTAAGTCTACTTGGCTATTCCTAACATGCTCCCCTTTATTTTGTGTGAAGAATCCTTTTCTTTTAACATCACATATTTTCATGCTACCAGGGCTGTTGATCCACAGAACTACACCACATAGCATGGGGAGAATCACACCATTTTTTACCCATTCACCAATAATTGACATTTTCTGTACAAAAAGAAGGCTTGTAAACTTTTCTGTCCACACCTGTGGTGCCACTGCTGCCCCAGGCACTCCTATCAACAGCTCCTGACACAGTCACACACTGAACCTGTGACACAGCAATGGTCAAATCTGCATTAAAGTATTAGAAAAAGCCTTGATCACTTTTAGTGTGTGTCCTAAATCATCCCACAACCCATGCTGCAGCTCCAGCCTTCTCCAGCTGAGGAGCAATTTACCACCCATCTTCCTCAGCATGCCCTCTCTTGTTCTGGCCAAACACGTATGAGGCATAGAATTAATTTCCATCTTTCCTGGAGAAAGCACGGAGGTGATTAGCCCCATTTACCCTGGTGTGCCTGAATCAGAGCCAACCAGGCATGAAAGCACACAGGTCATTTTAAGTGCCCTGATCATCCTCATAGTCTGAAAAACAATGTAGTCCTGAGGGCCTAAGCTTGTATTACACAGACCGTCGGTGACACAACCCATTTGGATCAAAGCACCCCGCGGAATGGCTCAGGTCTGCTCTCTCAGCACTGCAGTGCTGCTTGGGGGTGAAACTGGAGCTGCTCCTCCAAAATCCCCAATGAGCCTGAACCAGAGGGATCTGTGACCAAAGGCACAGCCAGCTCAGACCTACCCAGACGGTGTCGTCCTGCCTGTACTGCCTCCAGTTGCGGCCGGTGTCGCTGAACATCAGCGCGTAGCTCGTCACCCAGTCCGAGCTCCCGTACCTGCCCTGGGTGGCCACCGCCACGACCTCCACTCTGTCTCCCAGGTCAACCTGCAGCCACTGCTGCTCGTTGGACTCCAGAGGGGACCAGCCACCAGCTCCTGAAAGAGAATTTAGATGACAATGACAGCTTGATAAAAACCATTAAATTATTTCAGGTCTCTACTTGAGCATGCGGCTGTTTTTTTCACATTTTAGTATCAGGAAATGCACTACATGAGGTGTGCTTCCATCAGGTTATCTCCATTAACCTAAAGCTCATGAGGAATTTCGAATTTCTAAACATTTTAAGGAAATTTATTCTTTTTCAGCTGTACAAACATCAATGAGGTTGGCACATATTCAACAACCAAAAAAAAAAAAAAAATCATATCCTACTCTATCCTTGCAATTCTGGGAATGTGGACTTGTAACTTGCAGTTTGCTTTGATATTTTCCTTTTTGCTATGTTCAGAAAGAAATGCAAAATGTTAGTTATTTTTATTTGAGCCCTATTAAGTATTTGAAAAAATGGTTTCATTATCACTTAAAAATGCATTTCAGATAATTTGTTGTAAAGCTAGAAACCATTTGATTGAACAACTAAAAGGACTGCCCTCACACTGGAAAGTAGGATGTCTCTGACACGAGCTTGTAATTTATGTTTGTCTTTTAAAAGTAAAGATTTGCACTATCTTTTGAATTCCTTTAGAGGTTAAACAAACCTGTGGTAATGAAACAGCCAATGAAACAGAACTGCAGTCACTGCTTGCATTTTACCACTTTGCTCACTACAATAGGTGGGAGATTATGGTTAAAAAGAAAATTATTCCAGACTGGGATATATTATTTTATGTTCTCCTGCTTTCTTTACATGCTAAAATTACAGGCTATGTTTATTTTCTTTTAATTTGTTTCTCCTTGCACACATTTATTTTCTGCATATTCTCTGCATTTATTCTTATCAATAAGCAATCAGTGCAGCTATGAAAAACACAAGCCATCAACCAAGCAGCCAAGATGGCAAATTTTGAGCCTGCCACTGCTTGTGCAATCCAGCACCTTTTTGTTTTGTCATTATTAATGAAGTTTGGAAAAGCACTCCAGCATGACTACAGTGAACACAATCACATTGGGAATAAAACTAAACTGATCTGTCTGAAAGTTGCTCCATGAAAAGTTCATTGAAGTGAATAGAGTTGAAAGATTAATAAATGTGGCTTCTGTCAATGAACTCAATTTCAGTAACTCTGCACTTTACAAACACCTTGTTTTTCCTGGATGGCATTGTACTTTCCAACCCACAACTGAAATCCCTTTGTCTAAGAATAGGTGTTAGAACTGTCATTATTTACAATTTATTAATATAGGATTTATCTGAATTCCTGGAACCGAATCATACCTATTCCATACCTGGAATGGCGTATTGTTCCTGCTCCCCTGGATGACTCAGCCTTCCTTCCTTCCTTCCTCTACAAGAACTCTCCATGGAAAAAGAGTTTGCAACCAAACCAATGCATTCTCCTTCTTAGTGCCATGATTTACCCTTTTCAATCACAATAGAAGTCTTCATCATCACTGATTATTTCACCTGCCTTAAATAGAATATTCTCTCCTATGATCATACCATGAAACACCTAATGAGAATACTAGGAATTTCATCACTGATTTCTTCTTTGACTACTTCAGAGCTCTTTTAACTCCATATCTATACATACCTTATTTATGACTATAATACCTCCTGTTAAAAGTCCTAACAAGGTTGCCTCTCACGCCACCCTTTATTTTGATATTTTAAGTGCCATATAGAAGTATGTTGTCTGCCTTTAAGGTACAAAGTAGAGAGCGGTATTCAAAGACAACAAACTACAGATTTCTCCTACACACAATTTTGACTATTGCACATGATAACCAAGGGCAAACTTCCTTTGGTTTGTAATATCCAGTATCTAAAATAGACTCGGAACATAATAGTTGCTGCTTTTCTCTCTCTCGCTCTCTGGTTTTTTTTTGTTGTTTTTTTTTAAAAGAGTCTTGTTCCAGGAACTGATAGGATATAAAAATCTGCTTCAGTTCTGGCAAAACTCTTCCATTCATGACTCAAAAGAGCCTATTCTAGATGTTTTCAGCACATACTAAAAGAAAGTTGGCATTTTCATCTTTCCTTCATTCAACATAGAGAATGACAACTAGATGAAGGAAAGTAACTTATAACAAAAATATTTGGTGAGTTTTTCATTAAAAAACATAAAACCTTTGTTTTCTATGTTCTAGTTTATACATAAGTTCTTAAGCCAAGCCTGTTGGCACAGATGCTTCACAGCAGTATGTCAAACATCATAAGTAAATATCTACTTTATGCTTTCTCCCTTCTGCTGCCAGAAGTGGCATGAACATGATACACTTTCCACAAAAGTGTTTGGCTTTACTGTGCACTGCTATTTTCCAGCTTGAGCACAACACCACAGGCTTATAATTTCGCAGTCAAACAAATGACACACACTGAACAGAAATTTGGGAGATCTGCGCTGAGCCTGAGCTCTAAAATCATAGATTACATGGTGTCTCTGAACTGCATCTCGCTCATTTGTCTTTTCACAAGCACATTTGTCTGCTGAGAATGTCACTGTTTAGATATAAGCACTGCAGACACAGCACTAACACCTGCTTGTAACATCACCCCTGCCAAGCTGGTCTTGCAAGAAAGACACAAGTTGCAGGCTATGTTTTCACAGAACAGCAGCTGCTTTATCTAGTTTTTCTTGTGGAGAAGAAAGCCCACTGTGTTTCCCTCTCCCAAACCTTCCACCATTACCATTTCCACAGGTGGACATTAATTCTACTGCTAGTAAGAATGGCAGCTGAAATCCCTGCAACAGCAAAACTGCATTGGCTGCACGACTGAAAGCAGAACTGAAGCTTTTCCCACTGGGCCTCTCTCACTTGTGCTAATAAAACAAACACGTAGCTTCTGCTTGCTCTGTGGTTATCCCAAATCCTCACCAAATACTGCTGTAAGTGCCAAAAATCAATAAATGTTCTTTTTCCTCCACATTTACTCTGTTATACAGAGCAGGTGGCACAAGGGATACAGGCATTTTTTCCAGCACAGCCTGTGTCTGCACACTTCTTTTATGCTCGTCATTCCTGATAGTGTGTCACCAACCCATCCTGTACTTTTTTTAGTAAGTAGCAGAAAAGCACAACCAAAGTAGAGCAACTGTTGGGAGCCCTTTGCTCCTCTACCCACCTTGATGCTTGCCCTGTGGACTCTTTGCCAGCACACACCCAAGACAAAGGACAAGAAGGCTCTAACAGGCAACAACACAGGTTACTGAACACACATCAAAGCACATCAACTCCTCTGAACAGATACAAGCACAACCCAATGTCTTTCTCCTGCAGTTGGGCACAAAGATATTGAAGAGGATCATGCAACTTTTATGAAGTGTGGCATAAATGCAAACCAGACAAAAAGTTTGGCTTTGATTATGCCCATCAGATCTGCACACTTGTTTTAGGTGTGTTAAGATGTCACATTGTCTCTCACACAAAAACAAGAGACAGGATGCTTAATAGTTCCCCTTTCTGCCCACCAGGTTCCCACTGGCATTGACAGGATTCTGCACATCGTGCTACAACATCATTCCTCACAGCTCACACATTTCACATCTTCTGGGCAGCATTTCAAAGCAGGCATTCAACATGGTATGGGGAAAGTGGAGAAACAATACCACAGGATTCTGATATATTGTTCATATTCTCCATGGCAACAAATCATAATGCTAGAATTATGGGGAGAAGAAGGATCTAATGGTTTTTTCAGTTGGAGGCCCATATGATTCCAAGAAATATGATCAAATACTTTTGTTTCTTTTTCAGACTGTTTATACATTTTGCCATAGTTGTTTCAAAAATTGCATTTAAACCCAGTGTTACACAGTCAGTGCTTTTTGATGTTCCCCAGGGCTGCTCAGGATGCCCATATTTACTTATAGTTGATTATTACAAAGCAAAGGGAATTATTATTTCCACCCTGCGTGCCTTACGAACAGCTCAAATGGCTTTCTAGCACTAAAACTCCTGGACTTCCCACTGCAACTAAGTGCTTCCCTGCTGCAGAATTTTACTTTAATGCCTAGATCAAACACTTCCTGGCCAGAAAACAAATTCTTTTTGACATTATATATGCTTTATATTCGCATATATAATTGCCTATACTGACTATTCAGGCTGAGAGCTAATAAGAACTGAAAAATCTTAGGTGATACAGTCATACTGTAGCAATTTTCTTATTATTTTTCATTATTTATTTACTGTATACAAAAAAGCTGAGAAATCCCTCTCATGGGCAAATAATGTATTTCATACGTCAGAATCATATTTATCAGAATTATACCAGCTCTTTAGCATTACCAGTACAGATTTATCAGCATTTTAATTAAGCACTTTCAGCTGTTCACACAAAGCTTTACTCATGGGTACTTTGTGTGTTTTTTTCAAATGGCACATTCCACTACCTTTTTTTTTTTTTAAACAACAGCCTTTCACTTATTGTTATCTATTACTGCATAAAACTTGATGAATTAGAACTTTCTGTCAATAAAGAACTGGTTTGTGCTTTATAAATTCATCTTCAATTGTTGCATTCATGCTTACATTATATTTTTTCTATATATTTATTGTATTCATCTGGTTTTCCACCCAGAGGCTCTGTTCCTGCAGCACTGTCTTATCAATTACAAGCAAAGCTAAGCCAACTCATCAAAACATTCAACATGATCAGAAAGCCACAGCCCAGTCCTTGTTAGGAAATACTATTTCCTGTAACAATATCTGCTATTTGCATTCAAGTGACAGTCAAAGACAGTTTCTACAGCCACCATCTACCACTGCTTGCTCTTCCAACCCAAGGTCAGGCACTGCTTTGGCAAGAGTAGACTTATTTCTCTTCACAGTAGCTGGTGTAGGGCTAATCGTGCCGGAAACTGTTGATAATACAGAGATGTTTCTGTTATTGCTGAGAATTGCTTACACACAGGCCAAGGCCTTTTCTGCTCCTCACACCACACCACTAGTGAGGAGGGTAGGGGGAAGAAAAATTTGGAAGTAGACACAGCCAGGACAGCACAAAAAGCTGGTGGATGAAGGAGGAGGAAAAGGGGGATGTTCCGAGTGATGGCTTCACTTTTACTCTTGAGATTCTCTTCCTCATCCCACCAGGGGAGTGAGTGGCTGTGCAGGGCTGAGTTGCTGGGATTTGTCCATGACATGTGCCCAACGTGGGCCTCAAAGGGTTTGAGATAATTACAGACTTGATTGGAATGTACTAGATTGAATTTACAGCTGTTACTGCTGGTTAGCTATTAATCAGCAGCTTCTGTGTTTGCCATGGGGCTTGCTTCCCTTGCTGTTTATTAGAGTCTACTGCTCATTAGTAGCTACTTTTTGCTTTTGCTGCTTGCTGTACTGCTCATTATCTGACTGCTGGGCCTGGGAACATTTTGATAACAGCAATGCCCATGCTCCTGGGCTGGCAAGTGGCCAGGGCATCTTTGCTGCTCCTGTTCACTGAGCAGGCTGGAGCTCCACGCCTTTTTTCTAGTAGTGATCTATCTAGTGTTTCCTAAGATGAAATTCATATGTAATATGACAATACAGGGCTTTCCACTTTTAGGGGCTCTGCCTTGGAAATAAGATGAGAGCTGACAACAGAAATTTGCAACAGGATGTCAAATGACACCCTTAATACTGACAATTTCTCCTTTCTGGTACTATGCTTCCTATCTGTGGTGTGCAAACTCATTAACTGGGCCTCAGACATTCTCAATGGCAAATGTCTGAAAAGTTGTTTTTCACCTTCACCATTTCTGCAGAGTTGTGTAATCGTTGAATTCCACTGGAATTTTATACTTAGTTGCTATTGTCTTTAACATCTACACTTTAGAATAGGCTCTCAAACCTAATGACCTTTAAACTCTTAAAATCCAAATAACCCATCGAAACTCATCCAAAGCAAAAATACTATCTTCCTTGAATGATATCTCCACAAGAGAAGTGGAGATCTTCAAAATTAATAGAAGCTTTCTATAATAAAGGAGGAAATTACTCCTACATAGTGCACTCTCAGGAGCATAAATTAATGGCTCTATTCAGCTTGGCTCTGAATGCACTGCACACAAACAGCATAGAAAGTTATTCTTTGTGAAAGTGATTAAAATGAATACTTTATGCAGCTCATACTGCAATCTTACCATCTCGCCTGTTGAGTTTTGCAAAGCTGGGACTGTGAGTACTGAAGAGCTCCGAGGAACTGGTAAGGGCAGCTGAAGGTAAGGGAGACACCAATGCATCATCACAATTATCTAAAAAGGAAAACAAAACATACAGAGGTCATCATATGAACAACATATATGCCAACTTGTGCTGTCTCCAGCTGGTGCTTTTTCTACTTAGTAGAGAGTGAACACACAGCTTGAGTTGTGCTTTAATTCACATGTGAGAACTGAAATTACCCCTCCAGAATGTCCCAGTCTGGTGGGACAGCAACTACATGGGAGCTGCTGTTAAGACACTGAATGCTTGAAAAACTGGAAAATGTTGTCCTTTCAGTGAATGAGATTTGATTGTCTACCCTGCAGTTAAAGAGGGTATTGAATCTTGTTGCAAAAGCCACTGGGAGAGTGCAGTAATGCCCTGGCAGACCTTAGAGAACACCCCAGGAGTTCTGTGTCCAGAACAGTTTTTCCACAGAACAGGTGTGCAATGTAGGAGGTACAACTTCATATTTCTGTGTGGAGGTGACACACAGGAACATGCCATGGGGGCTTTTGCAACATGTGAAAGTGTGTCCTGTGCTTCATAGGTGTCTCAGGCTGCACTAAAATCTCAAAATCTGAACATCTTCATCATTTTTTCCCCAAGCTCACACAAACATGCAGGGCCAAATTAGTTTTGTTCATTCACATGAGCAGCCTCTGTTTCTCCACTCTTTCTTTCACCTCTGCTCCTGAGGACAGATGGGCTATGCTAACACTCAAGTGGAATTTTTGAGCCCATAATGTTTAAACAGGGATGGAATTAAATAAATTTTCTCATTACAATGCTGTCACATAAATGCTCAAGAACATAATGCGTAGTTTCAGTAGGGAATAATAAAAATAAACCCCTCTCATTTTTAATTGAATCTCCCATGGAGCAAACATGGACCTCATTACTGGGAAAAGTCCCACAGGTCACCAGGATCTCAGGCCACCACAATGTTCTTGCACTCAGAGAGTAAATATGCAGTTTGCAAGGATTGGGGGTGGGGAAAGGAAGGGCTAAAAAAGACAAAGAATAAAAGCAAAACTTGCTTGATAGTTATGAAAACTAATTCTGATTGCTCCAAACAGAGTGATACCTTTTCCATATAGAGACAGATTACAGTAAAATACTTCACATCTCTTTCTACAATGACTCTCTAAAACAACCCAGATAATTTTGCAATCAAAATCCAGCTCTATATTAAAGAAAATCAACGTAATCAATATAATTTATATCAGTGCATTGAATGATGGGTCTCATAAACCAAACTTCTCCACAAAATCCTTTCTATCTCTTTGATTCCCAAGAGTAAAAAGGCCTAGCAAGAACTGCAAGATAGATAAATGAGGGACAAGTCTGCACTGATGTAGCCACGAGGATAATAAGCCAACAAGATGAAGTATCATGGTCCTGAGCAGATTCCCTATGACTTATACCCTTTGAATCTCAAAGAGAACTTCTGAAAGGTCTGTGGAGTCCCAATCTCCTGGTACTCCATGACATCAGGCCATAATTGTTCTATTCAGACTTTTAAAAATCCCAAACAAAACAACTGTAAATTGAGGGTCTTAAATTCAGTGTCACTCATGACCTGAACAGAGATTTAAACAAATATTGGAAATGATGAGTTCATAAGGGCATCATATTCACCCAAATTTCTGCATTCTGTAAAACCAGCAGAGTGGTTTGGAACCTCTCAAAAGAAGGTCCAAAATCCTAGTGGACAGATCTACAGGACTATTCAGCAACACTCAAAACATGGGGCTGGAAATAACTGTCTGGAAATAGCAGGGATTTCACTTTAAACAGTGACTAGACTGCTGGCTCTCTTCAGTTCCCTGTGGTTGCTCCTGGGCCACAAGAGAACTCAGCACATGCATCAGCCTGTGATCCAGTTGTCCATCACTGTTCCCCAAAGGCAGGACTGGATACCTACGGGACACCAAGGATTTCAGGAACACAGCAAGAGGAAACCATTTCAGAGCAACACGTTTAAGGTTTTCCCTGGGATCTCTAGAGGTTCCAGGCTGAGAAGTGACAATTAGCTCCTGTAACTATGAGATGTTTTGTCTAAATTTTCATATCCTTTGCTTGTGTCCCAATGGACATTCATCTGGGTATCTGCTGCTACAGCACTGCAACATCATTTCCACACTGAATTCTGGGATCCTTATTTTGCTTTGTTCTAATAAAGGAAGAAAATAGAAAGAAAGAATAAACAGCTGAACTACAGCTAGAAAACCTTCCCTGAATTAATGTCTAACTATAAAAACATATAAGTTTAAGGCTTCAGGATTTAGGACAGCATTAAAAAATTGATGATAGTTCTGAGAGCATCAGGACTAATACAGCCCAATTTCAACAGATAAGAGAGGAACGATTGATTGACTCAGAGTACATACAGGAATTTCCTCCAAGTGAAGATTATTTTTGAATGGATACTCTGACAAGATGCAAGGTCACTCTTCTGCCTTTCAGCCAGTCAAAACTAATTCTGCACTGGAGGTTGAACCAAGAGCTCTACATGCACAGACCTACAATGCAGAATATGGCACAGTTTTTACACAGCAAATGAAATTCCAGAGTACAGCAAAGTTCTTAGGATGCACCAGACAACTTGTACATGCACAATAATCCAGATCATTTGCAGAACTGCCCTGGTATATCCCTTGTCAGAGACCCAACACGTACACATTTAAGTCTGACACCTTTTTGTAAAACAGCTGAAATAGGATACAAAGTTCAAAAAGGTGGGATATGCACGTACAGCAAGGGTCATTCCATTGGCCCTGCTTCCATGAGAAGGCAATACTGAAAAGCAAACAAACCAACAAAGACACACCTCTCAAGATTAAAAACCCCTCCAATAAAGGATGTTATTATCATGTTTCCATTTGTGATGGATGCAGACAACAAAGAGATGAAAAATTTGGGGCTTATGCAAGACCAGAGAAGACCCATGGCAAAACCAAAAGCAAAACCAGCATATCCTGATTCCCACCATATAATCCCAGCACACACATTTCAAAAGGCTTCATACCCTCCAACTTGATGTGAGAGGAAAAAAACATTATTTCAGGTGCTCTCACATTTACAGCTCCTTACCTATAGTTCCTGACCTATTTCTCCATTTGCTTTGGGAGTTTGCCTGTCAGAACAGGAACTTTGCGTTTCAGAGTTAACTGCATTATGGGCCTATTAAAACATTGGGTTTAGCAATGAATAATTCTACACTAGAGAACCATTTAAAACATCTGGACACTCACAAAAGCACATTTACAAGCCAGTTGTTCAGTTGTTTTCTCCTATGCTTTCCTTGACAGGATAATTAGCAAAGAAATAATGAAAAAGAGGGTCTAATTGTACCTATAAGCCAACTTTTTTATGCAAACCACGCAACAATACAGATGTTGATTTGCATTTGAGAAAAGGGTTGACCCTTTTGACCTGACATTGAATATGCCAGCTTTTGAAAAACAAGCAGTTACTGAAAGCATTTACGTTGTCATGAGTGTTAACAGAACTTTCATAAGCAATCATGCTTCTGGAATTAAGAAAAATAATTACATATATTAACCTGAATTTTCTGGGTTTCTGGTTTTATTCATTAGTAGTTTTTAGAAAATAATGATAAATTAACAAAAAAAACCAGGAGAAGTTAATATATTATCTTTTTTATTTTCATACTATGAAGTTGTTTTATTGATCGGTTTTGATTCTTTTCTTGTAGCTTTAATTACCCTCCAAATAAAAACAAGGAAATATCTTCTCCCTCTTTGCCCATGTATTTTAATTTTTGTACAGAATTCTTTGGACAATCCCACAAATATAAGTGTTATCAGCTCAAAAACATTCAAGTGACATTTAGACACTAACTCTTGGGCTTCTTTGAAACATTCCAGATAATACAAGCTTTAGCTAATAATACACAAAATGGAATTTCAGAGAGGGCCTTTTGCCCAAATACCTGATTAAGCTCTGTATGTTGTGAAGGCCTCCAACATCTGTGACATGTATGAAAAAATAACTGGAATATATGTATCCAGCTCCTAGAGAGACAGTATTTCAAATGCTCCTGAGGAACAGCAGGTTTCTCAAATACAGCTAACGTATTACCAAAACAGAGTTAGCCCAGGAATCGGAGATTCAGAGTAACTTTACTAGTTCTTCCAGTACGTATTTCACACTGGTGTTGGTACGCTTGGCATGATCCAGTTTCTAACCTCCTTCCAGACTGAGACAGACTTCAGCAGCAGCAATTGGTACAAATTTAGAACATTTCTGATTAGTGGACACTGAAGATATGTAGAAAATCACAAACCCCAGAAACCCACCATGGTCACAGGAATGCTTCTTAGAGCAGGTCCTTTGAACAGGATCAATCCTTGCAACACCAGCAGGGTCGCTACAGGCCCAAACTGAGATGTGTTAACAAACCTGTCCTGCTCCTATTTCCCTGGTTCACCTGAGGAGTCAGTGGGACAAAATACATTGATTTCCACTTGCCAAGGCCATCCAGAAAGGCCACTAACATTTCCTGAACAAAAGCTTTGATAAAGAGGACACAATCAGTGAAACATCTCCAGTCCCTGGGCTCCACACATCTTCCAAACATCAGCCTCTATCTGCTTTTGGTACTGCTGTACCTTCACCAGGACAAATGTGCAGAAAATACTGTGAGATTTGCAGGGCTTTTTATGTGGTAGTACATTGTTTGTCAAGATCTCCTATCATTATAATAAGTAATTACTTATGCTGGTACTTATACTAACAATCTCATATCACCATCAATGGAAATTATTTGACAAGACTCAGATCTATGCTGCAGCTACTCTATTAGTAACCATAAGTGTCACAAAATACTTATAAATACCATGAAAGCAGCACTCAAAGTAGGAACATGGGACTGGTATCACCCAATAATGAAACTGAGGGAAGAGTGGGGGACAGGACATAGCATGCAAACAGAGCCAAAACAGCCTCCTCTCTGCAAAATGATGAAAAAGGAGGGAATTACAACCCAGAAAATGGTGTGATTAGGCGCCATGATGGAGTCAAAAAGATAAATTCAGAAGAAGGTAACTGTCATGACTCCTGCTCTGTCCCATGGTAATAAAAGCATTTTAAGGGAAGGTGCCTCCTGTAGGTGCTTTACTTGAAGAACTCAGGGCCTGGCACATCCCCAAAGAGCTCCTGCAACAGACCTTGCTCATACATCTCTGCTGAGGCAGATGCAAGAGCTGCAATGAGGGCAGGAGTGCTTGTGACCAGTTCTGCAAACCCCTGCCTGAACCACAATCCCTGAATTTCAAAGGGACTTTTAGAAAGGCTTCACAGAATTGCAGACCTTTTGCACATTGATAGCTATTTAAATACAGATATGTCCATTTTATCATAAACATGAAGGAGATTTCAGGGTAAATCAGAGGCCTTGTAGCTTAGTCTTAAGAGGTCTCACTTGGAAATTAAAGATATATGATTTCAGTGAGACTTTTGTTGCCAAGATGTAATTTTATTCATTATTAAAATACCAGCAGAGTTACAGATGGTGCTGAAGTTAAATTGCGTGCATCATTTTGATTGCAATTGTAAATGGTCTCTGTACTGGGATTTGAAGTTGAAAAGATTCACTGGTATTTATAGGCTAGATAAAATTCCTCTTAGCATTACCCACTTAATGGCATACTTTGTTTTAAAGATGTAAACCATGCTTTTTGTACCATGCCTCTTAACAGTCCTCATGAGTGACCACTGATGCCTTTCACTTCATCTGTTTTCTCCTGCCTTCTGTAGGTACAATTCTCCTTTGAAAAGGCAAAAATACATACTTGGACTTACTGTGGAAATTAACCTTCACTGTTATAATAATCCAATGAGATACATGTGCATGGGAGGAGATTGTGTGAGAGGTAAAAAATACACACACAAAAGACATGGGAAGTGCAGTAACATGAAGTATGGCTACAGATTTGGAAGAGATTGGGACATTATTTTTATATCAACAGTCCCTACAAAAAGCCTCTCATGACAACTACCACCTACAACTGAGTTCTACTACCAATTTAACGACCTTAGTAAATGATGCTTGAAAACATGACGAGAAAAAATAAAATAAACCCCAAACAACCTGTTTTTCTGTAAAAAGAAATTCCTTCTTTTTTCCTTGTTTTTTTTTTTTTGGTTTGTTTTTTTTTCTTTCCCAGAGACTGGCTACACGTATATGCACAGCTGTGAACTCCATCTGTTAGCTGAAATGCATGGCATATTTTCCAAGATCTAAGACACTAGAGAAAGTACTTAACAACACAATGTTCCTTTTTCTTTTCGCACTATACTGCAAATAAACGTCAATAGTTAAGCTAATCATGAGCTCTTCCTAAGCAACTGCAAATTACATAAGTGTTCTTTCATATGCCTGTAAAGACATAAAAGTATTACTCAATCAGTGCATTTATAGAGTCTCTTATGATACAGTGTGCACGTACAACCTTGTTTCACAAAAAGTGGTCAAGTCTGATTTTGAATGACTCCAGGGGCTCTCATAAAACTGATTCAATACTGGGTCTTTTTTTTTTTTACTGAAACAAGCATGTCTGCCATGTAACTCCTACTCACAATAATGAAGTAGAATTGCATCTGAAGAACAGAGCGACAGGGCTCAAACTATGAATTTCAAATAGCCATCAGTGCAGTTCCACTAAACTAATATGCAGAAGCAATTCTTGTTCTGAGAGGGTGAAAGAACATCAGACTAAGCCAATTACCAACAAAATATAGTTAGAGAAGAACGATCTGAAGTTAAAGGAAGAAGTGTTCTCTGATTTCAGCTCTGTCATAGCCCATGTCATTTAGGTGAGTCATGTCTGCAGCTACAAAATGAAATACCATCACTTTATCTTATACTACACGCTTTTCATTAGATCAGAGGCTCGTTGTCAGACAGGAACGAGCTGTTGTCAATGAACAGCAAATCCATCACAGAAATCCATTTTTGGCACTCAAAAATTACTGAAATTGCTCTAGATGTAAAACAAAAAAGGACCACAACAAAAGGATGTGCTGACTCAGCCTCCCAACATTTACATTTCAATGAACAACCTACAAAAGCATATTATTGTCCAAAGCTGTGATTTACTCTCAGCAGGTGTAACAGCAGTTGCCAGAAATTCTTACTACTTTCTTTGCAGAATATAATGTTTCTTGTGCCTATTTGCTGCTCCTTTCCACATTTCTGATACCCTGTTAATGTAAGAGTGCTTTGATCTTTGACCTGAGAGCAAAAACCTACAAAGCTGACACAACAGACGAAGCAAATTTTATACCTGAAATCTGCCCTTTTGACATTTAACACACTTTAGGGAAGAGACAGTATAAACCCTCTCGCACCATGGTAGGAAAATGTATCCTGAGATTACCTTTCTGTACAGGAAAACACAGGCAAGTAAGTGACTTTGTTGGCACATGGCAGTTTTATTAAAAAAAAAAATAAATCTAAGAAACTGGATGCCTTTTTCTCTGACCACACAGCACCACACCATCACAAGCACTCTTTTAATCTAGGCCTAGATGAGATTTGATACTCATGCATCTCAAACAAAGTCTTAAAGTTTATATATACCAAAGATCAACACTGTCTTTAACATTTCAGAAGTTTTAGCAGCACCCAGAAAAAGAGAAACTCGATGCCTTTTAAAGGCATCAGACTTTGCTACAAGCATGTTCTGTTCACCAGAAGCCGCCTCTGAAGGAGTTCAGAGCACCACCAATTAAGCCACAGATTCTAAAAAAACAGAACAGCATTTTCCTTAAGATACCATAATACAATTAAAACAACACTAAATTTGCAGGGAAAAGTGTTAATGTATGTGCACCCATCAGCAAGGCTGCCAGGACCCTTATCAGAAGAAAACCACAAGAATGATCAGAGCCAGCTGGACTGAGTTCTATAGACATTCACCTACAGAAAATTAAAATGCAGAGGGGGTACAGCAGATTTTCTGCTGATGTTACTCAGTGTTAAAATTATTCAGGAATTCACTGGTGAAGCAGTTTTTCTAAGTTTTCCAAATATTGTTTTCTAAATGGAATGTAAATACCTGTTTCACTGAGAATAGGGTTTATTGAGGAAAAAACCAAACAAGCAGGAGAGAAATAAGAAAAAATTCTGCACAAAAGCAGCAGCACATAGGTTATCATGATGACTAGAACATGAAAACCAGTTTGGGAAACACAAGCGCTTTATTTGAAGGTGGGAGAAAAATACCATTTCAGGTAACTAACATAACTAATTAAAAAATTTGATCCATTTTCTAGTAAAATTTGGAAAAAGAATTGTTTCAATTATTTAAGTAGAGCCATTACATCTTCTATTCTTCAATGTTCAGCCAAATGAGACAGAAATACAGTTCTGACTACTTAGAATCACAGAACAGTATCACAGAATCATGAAGGTTGAAAAAGACCTCCAAGAGCATAGAGTCAAACCTTTGACTGAACATCAACATCACCACATCAACTAAGCCAGAGCAGTGCCACGTCCAGTCATTTCTTGGACATTTCCACGGATGGCGACTCCACCACTTCCCTGAGCAGCCCATTCCAATGCTTAACTACCCTCTCAGTAAAGAAATTCTTCCTGATGTCCAACCTGAACGTCCCCCGGCACAGCCTGAGGCCATTTCCTCTTGTCCTATTACTGGTTTCCTGCGGGAGAGGCTGACCCTCACCTGGCTGTAACCCCCTTTCAGGTAGCTGTAATCAGTGATAAGGACTCCCCTGAATCTTCTTTTCTCCAGGGTTTTCTCCCACATCTCCAAGCTGAGGAATCAGTCATACAGATGGACATTTATGCTATTCCCCACATTTTGAGTCATCTTCAAATTTAGCATTCTTGTGGCAGCAAGAATCTCAACACCAGCTGCTTATCACCATCACCAGTGACCACAGACACCTAAGGTTAGACCTGTAAGTGAAGGCTCTGCTGCCTTTGTAGAGATGCACAGTGTTAGCTGGGGTACCTTAGAGAAGAAAAGCAAGAATGCAGTTACCATGATAGGCTTCCTTTTGGGGAGTCACACAATTTTCATTAATTCGCAGATGAATGCAAGAAGGAAAATTAAAGAATAATCATCCCTTTGTAAGTTCTAGTCTTGTCCTGCTTCCTCAGCACAGTATCACAGTTCAAATACTTCCAGTTTCTTTGAAGTCACACAGTTTACCCTCACCTTGGAGCAAGATCCAGGAGTTATCTGCATGAGTGGGATGCCTCATTCCCATTCTCTCTCTTTTTAACCCAACCACTGCTTCAGAAGAGCAGTGAGGTTGGACAACACCCATCATGTGGGAAACTCAATCAGGCCACGGCTTTTGCCTTCCTAAAGAAGATTTTTCTGCTCTGGTTCCTATGGACCTCTATGGAAAAGGGCTCATTTATACAGGCAGACCTTGCAAAGACTTTCAGACAATACCATAACTTTGTCTGGTAAGGTTATATTGTGCACATCTAAATTTAGAGCAGCTATCTGTAAGCAAATAACAGAGGCAGATTGTGGAATGCTGATGAATTTCACAGGCATGCCCAGCTAACAATGCACAGCAATTTAAAAGCCATCAATAACCAAGAGGTTGTCCCCTTGAATTTTCAAATCAATCATGATAAAATGAATTCAATTTTTATTTTCCCTTTGAATCTTTGGCGAACTTGTGGAAAAAACTGATTAAAGGGGAAAGAATACACAGCATGGGATTTGCTAAATATGTTCTGTTCGGAGGGGTTCACTAAATGTTTTCAGTTTGGAAGAGAGTCTCTTCAAATTGCACAACATGCAGGATGGCACACTGAAAACCAATTATATCTCTGAGAATTTCAGTGCATCCCATAAGGCTGAGAGAATGTTCAATTTGCAGGCTGTGAGCAAGGATTAACAGAGATGAAGGTAGCGGTAAGTGCCCATGTACCATTGCATTTAAATGTAATGTCATTTCAAGGGATGATAAGTAATCATTTCATGTCTCAATAACCTCCAACAAAAATGCCTTATTTAGCCCCGAAACACCAATTTCTAAGACTCTTCTATGCAAGTTAATGGTTTAGATAAGGGACAGGATTGAAAAAAGTTCAAAATTCCCATTCTAAAGCAAGGTGAATGCCGCTTTGATGTCACTCTAAAGATGAAAATTTTCTTCCAGTCATTTCTTAGGGCACTGTGTTCTCTCTTCATCAGTCACAGTGGCATTTTTAGTGACACGGGAAAAAAAAAAACATAGAGATCTCTTAGATTTAACATAACAGCAAACAAGCAAGACAGTTTATACAAAAACTTTTCTAACTACCCGTAATTATGTTGAGAATCAGTATTTGAGATTATATTGATGCTACAGTCTTCGTTACAAACCTACGCAACCTTAGGCTCTAATCTCATGCTCTGAACAAGACTCATGGCACTGCATGAGCACAGTCCTCAGCCTTTACATCACTGTAACTCTGGCCCATAACGCACACCCAGTTCAGCACCTCGGTCACTGTATTTCCTTTGAAGTGGAAGGCACTTCCTAACCCTCTGAAAAACATATCTGCTAATAATCATCATAATTTGAATGCACATAATGTTTTCTGCATTATTTTCAGAGACAGACAGTTACTCCTGGATTTATCATAAACACTGGAGGTGGAAGAAAAAACTCTCATAATCTATGTGAACACACAGTAAGAGGAAAAAGAAGGGAAAAGGACATACCCAGAACAAGTAGGACTGTCCACACGAGGATTATGCAGAACTTGTTCTGCAGCAAGTTCACACACATTAACAACAGAATAAATAAATAACAGCTATAAAATACACTAAGGATTGCAGTGCAGTATTTCTTTCACACGGGAGAAAACAAAACCAGACATTCTGCATTAAAAAAAAAATGTAATGAAAATTCAAGCAACTGAAAAACCAAAATGGCAAAATTCAACAAGATGGCAGGTTTGATTTAGAGTATTGATTAATGTATCAGCTTGAATGCCAGCAGAACTCTAGCAGTCAGCTACCTTTTGTTCTGTCTAAAGAGGCCATTTTTCATCCAACAAGGAAAAAGGTTCGCTTTCTATCAGCAGTCCTCCTTGTGAGGAACTTTGCAAACAAAAAAATATAAAAGTCTCAATTAAAGAAAAAAAAATTACATCAATCAAACTCCTATGTTTCATTGTCCCCAGTCACAAACAGTATACAGACCTGAGCTATCTTTGCCAAGTTACCTTAAGAAGCTTTTCTAGATACAGTTGTCAGATGTGGAACAATTTGGGTAATAATTTGATAACTTTATTTTCAAATATGGCAAACAGACAACTCCTCCACGCTCCCTAATTGCATGTCATTTTGTTTAGACAGATCCAATTCCTTCAATACTGAATGACTAGCTCAAATGCTTTCACATGTAATTATGGCTCAATCCAGACATACTTTTTTAAAAACAAAGCAACTGTATATATTAGGGTAATAATCTTTTAAACAACAGAGGAAAGCTCAGCTGTGTATTTTCTTATTCTCTTTAAATCAAATTCAGATCCTGCTGGGGTTTCTGCTGGTTCACATCCCATTTTAACACACAAACTCCCACAGGTTTTATCTCTTCAACAAAGCAATGGCTCAAGCCATTAAAGGTTTGTTTTATGCCCCTCTCAATCCCTGGAGATAAATAGAAATTGATGTTTATTTTGAGCCTTTTGAAATTTGAATAATTTCTGCAAAGTCCTGCAGCCCTGAAACTAAAATCTAATTACCTGCAAGTGTTTGCAGACGTAAGTATACATTCAAACTCTCTCTTCTACGTGGCAAGCTTTTTAAAGATCAAAGAGTTACCTCTAGCCTTGAGGCTCCTTATTTGAAAATGCACATTAACATTTAATGGTGTCACATTCCAAAGCCCTACACATTGCTTTGAAAACGTATCCCTCAGTGGTGGAAACAGCTTTCCCTGCTGCTAGCACTAATCAAAGGGACAGGAAAACGCTTTCAGAAGATCCATGGCCAATGCCACCAACACAAGAGATGCAGAGCCTGGTTGTCTCACAAGCAGTTACTTGCAGCATCACAACCCAGCACATCAGGCCAATGAAAAGAGGTCTTGCCCTTCAGTTTTTCCCTGGAGGAGTCAACAAGCAGATCTTACTGCTTTCCTTGCCACTGAAGGGGACCACTCATGAAACTCAGAATCCAGGAGTGGCTGAGGTTGGCAGGGAGCCCAGGAGATCACACAGGGCTCCTACAGCAGATTGCCCAAGACCAGGCTCAGACTCACGTTTTTCTTAGCAAGGCTCTTCCCTAATCCTTAAGGGCAGTGAACAAGCTTGAGTTTGTAGATTCAGTAAGTCTATCCTTTCATACAACAAAATGTGGTACTCAGGAATAACGAAGTTCTTGTGGTGTCCTGACAGGCTTTAACTTGGAGAAACTCTATGAAAACCTTCCTTCTGTGTCCTGCTGAGCTGAATTGAATCAGGTGAACTTCAGATAAATTATTTTTCCAGGACACAAAAAAAACTTTAATGTGATAATAGCATCTCTAAATTTGTGTTTATATGGTAATGCAGAGCACTAAAGAGATGAGTATGTGGAATTTGTCACATTTTTGAGGAAGAACTAAGGAAGGCTGATAATTTTCTTCTTTTCATCTGTATTATTCCTATTTCTTTTCTTTTTTTCTTCAAATAGAAACCAGTTCCAAATCAACATGAGAATAAAATATAGTTGCTTATATTTAGGTATTGATTTGTGTAGGTTTGTTCATTGGAAAGGCACCAGTAAAACACGGAAAGATTCAGGGATATGATTAAACAGGGGGATGGAATTAAATAATGGAGGCATATAATTTGTTTTTTAACCTCAGTATGTTTCAAATTGTGAAAACAAGGAAAACAAACATGTCAGAATGTTAATTCTACAGCATATCCTCTGTTACACTTCTTATTAACTCTATGAATCCTGGGTTACCCAAACAATGCTGAGGTTGGATCACCTTATTAGAGACCACATAAGACATCACACTGGCTTCTGCTACTGTTGAAATCGCTCCTTTCACCTACATGGTAATAAGGGAGAATAATAATGGAAAAGTGTAGAAGCCCTTCCCAGCAGACCCATGAAGCTCCAGAATGACCTGATGACCAGTCCCTGTCACACATTCATCCCTGGAAGGTTAAGTGGATTTTGATGAAGCCATCAGCTTCAACTGCCAAGAGCTTGAGCCAATGCCAAATGAGGTCAAAGGGATTTTTTTCCCCTCCATTAGCTTCAATGAGCTCTGAATAAAACCCAGCGGGCTCCAGTGTGCCTACTAATTGTTAAGGGAATTAGAATTCCAGTAAATCATTACAACTGTGGTCACTTGAAACCAGAATGACAAAGGGAAATTACATGGTCCCCCACATCTCTCTGTGTGAACCACTAAGCTCATGTTAAAACCATGATAATGTAGCAGAATTTAGGAACACCACCTCAGGGGATGCAAACCAACACCTATGACACCAGGTTAATTCCTGTTGTCTTGAATTCCAGAGAATTAATGCCTCATAAATTCAGGTGTCTATTTATGTACCCACATCAAACCCCCTAAAGAGCCCCTCATACTCTCAAAGGTAACCTACTTTTCACAAAAAGATTTTGAAAAGTTGTGTCTATCAGTACAAAGCAGAGACTGGTTCAAGGGCCATGAGACTATGATTTGTACATAAAAACCGTCAAGTGCGGAAGTTTATAAAGATGTATGTTTAGTATATTATTATATATAATATATACTAGTCTATAACATATGTATACACAATACGGTATTTTTTAAATAAAGGTAGGCCAATTTGTTAATCAAATTCACACCACAGTGACACACAAGCCGTTACCATTCGATTTTTACGCTGAACCATTCTTTAAACATTGGAGACCGACATGAATTAATGCAGCCTTTATTTAGCTATCACCTGGAGGATGTTTATAGCATTTTGTCATTGCCCTGGCTAATGCTTAAGCACGATCAGAGTCGTGTTGTTCCATTTCAGTTTCTTGCCTGCCTCAGAACAAGCCCCTGCCCGTGTGACATTCACAGACACGCTCTGCAGCCACTGTCCAAGAGGGCAAAGGCTGGGGGCTGAACACAGCAAACCAAGCCAAGTCTGGCTAAATGAACAGAGCCCAAGCTTGTTTGCTATTCCAGTTGTAAACAGCAGCCCTAAATGCAGTAGGGGCCACACAGGGTAGCAAATGCAGACAGCAAGGGACCCCTTTGGAATGGTGATGGTGCTTTCAATGACATTAGGCATGGCTTCCCCTCCTCTGGCAGGGCACAGTGCTTTATCCCCATGCTGCAGAGATGGAAATGAGGCAGAAGACAAGGTCACACAGAAATCCTTTTGGTTAAGTGGGAGCTGAACAGCCTTCCAGAGTCCCACAACACTGAGGAGCTTTGCTCCTATTACTCTTTTTTCTTGTTCTCATAGAACAAGTCATTTGAAACTCAACAAATGCATGAAAATTGCCAGAACTGAGTCAGGGAAAAGGATGGGAAAACTAAAGGAGGAAATTAAGAATACAGGCATTAAGAGAGTTGAATAGGACAAGTACAACAAAGAGAGGACAAGCATGGACAGCTATAGCCTTCCATTTTTTAAAACAGCTCAGACCTGTTAGGATGGTGTTTGAGTAAAGAAAAATGGAGTACTATGAGGATTGGTAGAGTGGAAGCTAATTTAGGTATATGTCTGGAGCTTAGGTTGATTAGGTCATTCACAGCCTGAAGCTTTCTGGCCATAACAAAGCCTATTCCAAACCATCCCTGCTGTGTCTCACTTCTGTTTATTTGACTAGTTCTGTTCAAGGTCCAGATTTGGCAGAGCTTCTATTTCCCCCAAAGTGCATTTCATTTTCAACCATCTGCTAAAGACTCCAAGCCCCTTCTCTGAAATTTGAAAGATTTAATGACAATTAGCACGAAAATACTCTTTTTAATTTTATTAACAGATTGTAGAATCAAGAAAATTCACAGGGGGAAAATGTATTAAATAGCATTGCCTTTCCCCATCACTAGACCTGCCTACCAAGTGGTATGTACAAGGCACATGTGGGCAGCTGCAAAGCACTTTGAATGCAGAGCTACAACATTAATCCTGTAAGAATAATCACAACAGCCAACTTGTGCTATCATATAGCTCTACTGACTCCAGTAAGACCTTGTAGAGATGCACTAAGCCATATGCAAGTCATTCAACAGAATCATGTTATTTGCTTTCAAGTCCCCTACCTCCGGCCCAATCTGCCAGCTCCCTGCCTCCTCCCCAAGTACCAAATCCAGTAAATGTTAGAGGAAAGCATGTTCTCACACTGCTGGTCTGAGAAGTTCAAGGGAGAAAGGCTTCATCTGGAAAGCTTCATCACTGCATGATACATGCACTATAGGGGACAGCTTCTGTATTTTGAATAATTCAATTTTTTTAAAAGAAACAAAACCACCTAAGTTTCCTAAGAGACCCGTAAATTCATGACATTTCTATATGAGTCAAAGGCTTTAATTTCTTGGAAACTGCATTTTTTTAAAAATACTCACTGTCACTGCAGAGACTGTCTGTTTCACAGTAATTCATGTCATTGGCAACCTTTAGAAACGTGAGTTACACTGTTAATGTAGTAAAACGGCAGACATGTAATTATGCCCTGAAAATAAAATCTTTTGTAGGCTTTAACAGCATCTTAAACATTAACTTAGTTAGTTCCACCTGTCAAGTGGTCAGATGAGCATTCTTGAGACATACCTATTTGAGAGTATATGCCCAACTATTTATATTTCTTGCAAAGGAGATTTATCTCTTTTGGTACACTATGAAGCGAAAATATTTCATTTTCTTTCCAATTAGGAGAAACATCAGGTCTTTCCCTCTGCAAGCTTGTACCCAACCCTGCCTTACAGCCTCAATGGAAAAAAGTACAGCCACAGTTTATGTCCAGATATATTTATGACTCAGATTCCACTGTGTCCTCTGTATGCCCAAGCCACTGATTCTGCACAGGACCATCCAGATCAGTATGGCTCAGGTCTTCTCTCAGAAACAACTTCTGCATAAAAATCATATGGAACCAGACTATTCAGCCAGAGTTGGAGGAAAAGCAGTTTTTCAGAAAACTTGGCCCACAAAAACAATCTAGAGTATTTTGGAAATTCTGTTTACTTTCCAGCCCTCTGAGTTATGTAATCTGAAAATCTTTGGTTTCAGTGGGCTAAGGATATAAGCCAGAAGGTGAGTTACCTGTGCTCAAACAAGATGCATTTTTACTGCGCTCTTACTGCAAGCACAACTTAGTATTTTTGGAAGCACAGAGGGAGAAGGTTGGATTTTGGAGATAATGGGAAAGCAGCAGCTAATAAGTCAAGCCACTGCAGCATGAAAATATGACTGGTGCAAAATTAGCTTCCGTATTTCCATGCCAACCAGAGTGTGCTTACTCATTCATAATCAAATTTTTCACACCTTAGGTAGCTGAAATGGATTTCTGGCAACTTTTACTATCACAATACTTTGCTAAATAGCAGAGATCCTACTAAGAAAAAGCACTTTTTGATCACACAAACAGGGACTAGGTCTCCGAGTCTTGCTTTCATGTTTTATATTATTATTAAACCCCTCACAAACAGGTTTGGTTTTAGTATCTTTTATTATCCAAGTAGCAATGCATAGTTCAACAAATACCACATAAAAATATAGGCCATATGTACAAGAGGAAAAGTTTTATAATTTTACAACTTGTTTTATTTTGAAAACTAGTTCATTTCCAATCCTGCTAACCATTCTTTCTCAACACATTCCACAAGTTTTGTACAAGCAAAATCAGTCACATTTCAAACAAACCCAAATATTGTTACACTTTCATATCAACTTGGCATGTGAAATAAGGTGTACCTATATATCTCAATAATTCAGCAGACTGCATATTGAAAAAGCTTCAATCACCAACTAAGATAGAAAAGTACTGCAATAAACTAGAAGTATTCAACTCTTGTTTGAACAAACATCAGTGTATATATCTGCCTTCTCCTCTTGGGGGAAGAGACTTAAATAATGCATAATTAAATCCCACGGATATTCTAGAAGGAATTTTCACTTTAATAACTTATTTTAAACAAATACCTTCATTGAAATTTTTTTCTTACTTTCTCATATTAAGACCTTACACTGGAAGTCAGAATTAATAATTTTCACCCAGCTGTATGATGGACCTGCCATTCACATGTTTGACGTAAGGGAATGTTAATTTTCTCATTTCATCATTTGGCTCAAACAAACTACAGACTGGAATCTATTTTCAGTTCAGACCTGAAAAACCTGATATTCTAAAAGCAAAATTTGATTTTTAAACACAACAAGTTGCAGGGGGTTTTTTGTGAACCCTACCAAGCAATATCATTTGCATTGTTCTTAAAGGTTCTCCAGGACTGAACCATGTTTCACTCTTATTGAATTCTTATTTCTTCTTATATTTTATACTTGAAGGTGGTTGTTTCTGTTCTAGATGACTATTAAGATGTATAGTCAACTGTCTTTACCCCCCCTTTTTTTTTGCAATAAATCACAGTTCCCTCCATCCTCTGAAACCCAAAGGTCTTTTACATCCTGTTATTCTGAAGCACTCTGCCGCCCAGCTACACCTCAGCATGCCCTCTTGGTGAGAGATGGCACTCTCCCCAATAGCTCCTTCTTCCCTTCTTCTCAAAGGATCTGGGAACAGCTGGTTAGTGAAAGCCTATGAGACAACACAAAGCCTCCTCAGAGAAGAAAGTCCTACCACCACTGCTGCTTCTGGCTCATCCTTTCCCTTGTCCTTGGAAAGCAGCAGTGGAAGCCCTTGCACAGTTCACTACAGTGAAGTGTCTCTGTTGCTCACCTTTTCTGCCCCTGGGATGGAGAATCCCCTGACATAACCCTTCCAGGACCTCAGCTGTGCCTTTACAAGGAGACCCTGCAGTGCAGAAACCTCTCTCCATGACAATGTGCTCAGGGCCAGAGCTCACCTGCTTCATCTTTTAGTCCTCCACTGTATCACGCCTTCATATTTGCTGAAGACTTGCTAAAAACTGGACCATCACGTAACACTCAAAGTACATTTGCCTTTAGGACATTTCTTCATGATTTTGCAGGTGATTTCATCACCAGCAAAGGAAGGTCTTATTTGCTGAACTAGATGCATCAAATACTGTCACTGACTTTTTTGATCCAGGCATTTCACTACAGGCTTTGTATCATTACCAGCCCAAAACGGCAAACCCAAATCCCAGAGGATTCATTTATACTTGTGATTATTCACAGCTGGCTATTAATTGTGGGCAGCATGGAAAGAAACTCCTACTAATGGATCTTTACACAGTTTTGCTCTGTATCTAGATCTATGGATTTTTGAGGATTGAAGGGACTGTTACCTTGTTTAACCTCCAGAACAACTCAAGCTCTACAACTCTGCATAGCTATTCTTACACCAAACACACACACACAAAAAAAAAAAAAAAAAACCAAACAAACCACAACAAAAAACCAAAAAAAACACCACAAGGAAGAATTTGTAGTATTTTTTTTAAATGCATGAGGAACTACTTTTTTTTTTTTTATGTGCAATCTTGTGCTTCCTTCCTGCACTGTGAATTACTGTAATCCAACCATTATTTTCATTTCTGCACATTTGCAGGGTCAGCACTGACTATATCCAGCTCCCCTAAAGGCAATTCTGAAAATGTTCCTTCCTGTATTTTTCCTGCATAAGAACCCTAACAAAGGTGTTATTTAAGGATCCCCCCAAGCCTCTGAACAGCAGCACTACATAAATGCACATAAGTAAAGCTTTGCTGATAAAATGGGGGGAAAAAAAGTTGAAAAGGGGCTTGTGTTCATGATTCAGCCCCTTAAATTAAGGAGAAAATGCACATCCCTATGAACCTCATTCCACCTCCTGCATTCCATCCATGTCAGTCAAGATCTCCAAACACTGACACGCCTGTGTTGTCAACTCTGGAGACTGCTCATAAACAACCAGGAAAAGGGAACATAAAGAGATGTATTAAGTTAAGTATTTTCAGTATCAAAATTAAGTTATTACACTTGGTTGTTTTTCTAGGGAGGGAAAAAAATTGCAGACAAAAAACCACCGTGGTGCTGCTGCCACACAAAGCTGAAACCATCAGTGAGCCATGTCAATTCTCCCCTAGCAAAGCCAGCAAGGTTGACTCTTAAATATCTTGCAACTGTGGAAGGAGGAGGTCTGGAACGAAGCATGGAGAGTGCTTCAATCTGCCAGCATCATTTGAAAGGCAAATAAAGAGGGAAACTGAGAAATGAGCTTCAGCTGAAGGATGTGTGTTTTAAGAGATGAATGACCTGAGATCACACACACTCTGCTCTGAATGCAGCACACCAGGATAAATTTTTTCCTGAGTTATATCACATGATTAACCATTTGTTCTCTGCAAGCCTCACAGACTAGACAAACAATAAAACAGTGATTCGAGTAGAGGAACAAAAAAGCAACCCGCTTCCTTCAGAAATTCTTCCATGAGGCCCAGAAACATGATCAGAAAACTGCAGAGGTGGAGACAAGAGACAAGGGGAAGTTTTCTCTCAGCACTCCATGGATCAGACTGAACTTTAGAGAATTTTATGATCAATAAAAAGGTCAGATAACTTTACAGACAAGTGCAACAATATCTAGATTATTGCCCCACTTCCAAAGATGTCATAAAAAGAAAAAAAGGAAACACCCGACACATTTTACTTAAAAAAAAGCAACCAAACAAACAAAAACTCCACATTTTCTCCACATGTGAAATGCATAAATCATCTGCTTCTCTGAAGCTGTATTTTTTCCTTCAACTCCTCACCTCACTTTTCTGAGGAATATGACTGATTAAGTAAATTAAATAAGCAAATCAGGAAAAAAAAACTGCATCTGACTATTTTGAGAACAAAACATTTTAAGGAACAAAAGATGAAAAGGAAAAAAAAAATTGCCCACCAACAGAAACAAGAAACACACATATTTTAGAATATTTAAAACAACTGAAAAGTCCAGTTTTCCATGTGATCCAATATCATGAGGATGCAAACACCTATTCACCTAACAAAGCAAAAGGCTACAAATATAACCAACAAATACTCTACGTTATTATTCTTTCCTATTTCTTTCTTTTTGCCTATATCCAATAGAGATATGATGCTTCTTCACACAGAAATAGCAGGATATAGCAGAAGGTATATTTTTTCATTTTAGTACCTTTCATAAAGAAAAGAAAGTACATTTAAAAAAAAGTCAAAAAAAGCATAGCTCAGGAGCTCATTAATAATTAGATACATCCTCTGCTTAACTTTGTATCTGCCAAAATGCAACTTCATAAAGTTTTTTTTTCCACACACCTAACTTCTGGACTTTTGAACTCAAACACTCACAAATGCAACCATTCACTTTCTCTTAGCACAAAATCAATCATCTGTCACTGCCAGCAAATTGCACATAGCCCCAAGAGTTATACAAGCCCTGTAAAATGCCTATAGAACCCACACGTTTCTACCTCCAATTTTAAATGAAAACAGTTTAAAGGGGTTGAACGATATCATGGCACCTATTTCCACCACCACCCTCCCCCATCAAGAATCCTGCAGTTATTTTTAACTGCTCTGCTATTTCAGCTGCTGGGTTTTGAAGACAAGTGCCATGCAGAGGCTTAAACAAGGAATATTGCAAAAATTGTGGTCAAGATGTTACAAGGGCTAAATTAAAACAGAAGATATGCCACATACATATACCGAATATACACGTAATATACAGAATTTTGAAGATTCTTGCCTGAAGAGCTACAGTCAAAATTCTGTACATTACTGCTAGCAATAAACTCTTGGGGTAATGTTATAGCAATGTCTTCTCTTTCAGCCAATATAGTTCAACACAGCTTAGCACAGGGAAGAAAGTAACTGCTTTTGCTGTATCAGTTTATATTTTAATGTTGCACATTGAATTTAAGGATTTTTATAATGCTACCAAATAGGAAGCTGTAACAATCCCAAAAGAACATTCAGAAGCAACAACTTACTGCATGCTTAGCCAAAATGCCTCTGGGTTTGTTTTCATTTGAAGGGTTTCCTCTTCCTTTTTTTTTGGTAGGAATAAGCATTCTGAGTGCTTCAATGAAAAAAAGGATAAAGTTTTCAAAAGTTACTTGACAGGAAGAGGTTACCTATATACAACCTAAGCAAAGGGCACAGCAGTACCAACTCTTTTGCTGAATGATCACACAGTTTTGTAACAGAAATATTATCTAGAGGTTGGTGTATGTGTGAAGCACTAAAAAACAGCACAAAGCAAAAGAAAAAATCCTACACCGATAGTGCAGGACCCCATTCCCAGGACAACAGTTCTAGAAGGAATACAAACATCTTTCTTCTGTCACAAGCACAAAGCAACAATAGCAAGAGGGCTGCAGCCTATTATATAAACTTATTCCCTTCTTGTTAAACAAAATGAGGGCAGAACTCCTCCATATTCAAAATTAGTCAAAAAACATAAAATAGACAAAAAGCCAGATGAAGATTTATGGAAGCTGCAGTCAACAAGATTTGGAGACAAAGGGCCACACTGTACAAGTTGAACATCATGAAGTACCTCTCCAGAAACTAGTTTATCACCATTATCAAGAGGTACCCTCTCAGACCTGATGAGGGATTGTCAGCTTGTGTCCTTTATTCTCTGCGAGTCCACTTGGATGTACTCAACTTGATGCTTGCAAATTCACAGATGTGAGAGAATGAAATCTATGATTGCAGAGTATAAACACTTAAAAAACTGACTTGCTAAAACGTTTCATAAGTATCACCTTCCACTTTCATAAGATCTTACTTTGATTTTTGTTACACTATTTTCTCTACATGTTTAGGACTTAAAAACACCTACTGGAAGCCCTCAAAGTGCTAGAGAGCGCAATTAGCTCTTAGGGGAAGAAGCAGGAGAGTTTTAAGACTCTGTGTCTTCCTGGAGCATATGCATATGGTTAGCTTTTAAATTAAGAACAAATACCAGCTGAGTAAAGAAGAGCTTTCCCCCATGCAGACATCAGTTCTTTTCTTTGAATAACCTTTAACTGAGGGCAAATAAGACCCATTTTCATGTGTTTTGTATCAGTGGCTAAAACCAGGCATATTACTGCTACTTCATTGTGATTATCAATTCATGCAGAGATGACGCACAGTACACAGTAAAACACAACCCAGCCCTGCCTACACAGGATACATCAAACTTACACTATGAGAGGAGAAACTGGTAATAATTGTAGAGGAAATGTCAGGCCCAGTTTTTATATTTACATTGGGGTAGGCTCAGGGAAAGCAACGCCTCAGAGGATATGAACAAAATGCAGATCATTCAGGTTCATCCCAAGAGTCTTTCAAGCAACGCTGGAAATAGAAGCCCTACAGCTGCTACCATTAGGAAACCACAAAGGTGTTGAAGTGCCAATAAATATTGCTCTTGAGGGGAAAATACACCTCTTTTTCCACCTGTGAAACTTTTTCAGTTCCTTGAGGCTGAGTGCTGTGCCCTGAAGGACGTGACTCCTGTACAAGGACAAGGTCAGGAGATGAAGTCCAAGGAAAAGCCATTCATTAGTAACCAGTGCATGCCAGTGGTCACTCAGCAAACATTCCCTGTTACCTTGCACCTTACTGGGGAGCTCCCCAGGCTGGACTGAGCTTTCACTGCAAGCTTTACTGCCTACAACCAGGCTCATGTGTCCTGTCCCTTCCTTTCTGACCTTCTCCCATAAGAGGAGCCTCAAAAGGTGGGAATTTGCCCTTCATTTCCCTACAACTAAGCCTATGAAAATCTACATCCTTACTAAGTTTTCTTTCATTTGAAGGTCAGTTTATCGCTTTGGGTATATTTAATTTTAAACTGAAATATGATTTTAAAAAATCCTGTGCAGCCCTAAATGTGAGGGGGTGCAGGACTCCTGGAATATACGAAGCAATATTTTTCTTGGGCTTTGTTGACTCCCTTCATTACTATTTTTGACCCACTTTTAGAAACAGAGGTGTTTCAAAGGGCAGTTACCCCAGTTAATATATTTCTGAAAGACTTTATTCTCCAAATCACATGACTGGGTGATAACCTCATCAGAAGCAGCACTTTTACTGTGGTCATATATTGAAGAGACCACATTTATGTCCGAAAATTCTTCTACAGTGCTGTGTGCCATATCTCTTTTTTGTAATAGCTCTTCTTTCAGGAAAGAGCAAAGACCTATTGGTCCCAAAATACCTGTGGGGAAAACTGCAGTATGCTTTTTGTTTGGTCACTGCTTTAATTTATTCGGGCATCGAATAAGAGAACAGAAAACCCAATTTCCTCACTGAAAAAAACTTCACTGAAGCAACAGATAGAACCGTTTATCTCCATCAAACTCACCTATATAGCCTGGTACATCAGCTTGTCATAATGAAGGCTGCCTTTGCTGATTTACCTCTGCACACCAGGTATTACCTATATCTATAAAAGAAAAAAAGAAGCTGCCTCTCGATAGCATTGGAAGTTACTGCAGACACAGGAAATTGTGCCCACTCTCTAACTCATTCTAGCTTAAAATGTATTTGCCACCACAGATATTTCTGCTAAAAAGTAACACAGATCTCAACTATTTTAAAGTTTATTTTAGCTTAAGACAAAACTGAACACAGAATTAGAGACAAAAAAAGAAAGAAATAAATCAAGCAGTTGATCACGATTTATACACTGGGGTAAATATCTTATTTCCTATCTTCTAAAGAGTATCATTGCAGCACAAAACAAAACCCCTCTTTAGGTCTGAGCAGGAATGAGATGCACTACATCACTGTCGACACAGCAGTGAATATTTCCACAGTGAACACTGAGTGGCGAAGTAGAGCTTCCCACAGATAACGAGAGTAATCAGAGCCCGGGCACTGCACATCACCGAGCACATCATCGCAGAGCCAGAGACAAGGAAATCCAGAAACGCCTTTAGAGCTATTATAGGTGCTACAATCAACAGCTACGGCGCTTTCTTAAACAAACAAAAGGGGCCAATGTATCAGAAGTGCCAGGATAAATATTTGTGAAATGCCGGTCGAACCCTCCCGGATCTGAAGTCTTTCATGACACAGCCCCGGGATCCCTGGCTACAGAGGGGCTCCAAGTTACTCCTCTCAGCACATAAAAATCAAAGCCTGGGCTATGAAGTCTGCAGGGTGAACGACACAAAGGGTCATTATCCTCAGGAATTCTTCTACAGGACCACTCATCTTTACTCATGCTGGAGAACATGAAGTGAATACAGTAGAGAGTAGAAGAGAAAGGCAGTTTCAACCCTCACCTCTGCCCAGGAGATCTTGCAGCTGTCCTAAGAAGTACCAAGAGGGTTTCTAACAGGGATTGCTTTGTGGAAGGGTTAAAGCTTACATAGATTCACCAGCTATGTGCAGAGAGAGGCTTAGCACCAAGTGGAGCAAGCACAGGGGTTTTGAGAAGGGTGGCCTCCCTGTATCTGCCAGTCAGCACTCACCTTAGAGTGTGTAAAGGTAGCTCCTATTCTCACCTCCACAGTCACCACTGACCAGCCTCTGGAGGCATCACCACTTTGCCCAAAAAATCTGAAGTAACATCGTATTATATTAGCTTTAGCTTGTGCATGCCAACACCAGCTACAGCAAGATCCAAGCTTTAAGGACTTAGTCCTGAAAACACTTTAGTGTCTTCACTACCCTGGAGATCTTTTCATACAGCTTTCAAGCAAAGGAACTGCAGAGATGTCTTAATTAACTCCTTAGAGGCTTCCCAGGGTGAAGATGGGATACAGACTAGTGTCAGCTCTGAATTATCCCTGTTTTCAGTCTCCTGTGTACAACTCATTAAGTTATGAATTGGTTTAAATGCATAGTTTGGATAAAAGAAGTAAGAGCATTATTAGTTATCATAATTGATTGCATTAGTTTTAAAGATAGCTTCGGATACAAGAAATTTAATTTTGTTTTTGCATCACCTTTCTTCTCTATTTAATTGCTGCAGGAAACATTTTCGTCCAAACAGCTGAAAGCATACGTTCTTTAAAAATCACAGTAGGAACAACAACAACAAAAAGATTACATTTTTATTTCTCTGCCAAGATCTACCTGACCTGGACGAAGACCTTAAAATGAAAATTCTATAATATGCATGTCTGCAGGGGGGAAAGATGAACACAGTCAGTCTGAGGTAAAGTACCAGCTGCTCAAATCTAAAAATCAAATTTATCATAGATGCACTAAAGTTCTGTTAATCCTCCAAAAGCCATGCAGGTTTTAGGAGGGTTTTAGTGAAAGGAAATTGAAGCACTCCTGCCTTCAGACAAATTAGGACAGAAAATCTTCTCCTATGCTTGGTTGGTCTTAGATGATCAGGTTCACGTTGGTATCTCAACTTCCATTGCCACTCACTATCAAGGTCTGCAGAAGGTGGTGTTTCAAAGTGCTGTATCATTTTTGCAAGTATTAAGCACAAGCACACCTGAAAGTCAACAGATTTTACATTTTCATACTAGTAAAATTCTCTGCTAACTTTACATGCATGATACTGATTTACAGTAATCTTTTAAGTGAGGACTAATAAATATGTATGACATCCATCAACAGAAACATGGCTGCACTTTCTTCCAGACTGCAATTCACCTCTGCAGTGAGAAATATGACTTGAGGCTTTTAATTTCTTCTGTTTAACAATAAGTTATGCAGAGGTAAACAAATTAGATGTCTGCAGCTCCTAGACTCAGCTCACACTGTAGAAAGAAGACATTCTGTCATGGTATAGTACAAGACTTATATTGTATTTCCAGTTTCAACCAGGACCTTGAATGATCCAAGCTCAATGAAGCTAGAAATAGCAAGAGTATACAGTAAAGTATATATTTAATTATTTTGAATGTGTTTTTTATCTCATTTTAAATGATAGTTATGTTCTTCCTAATAACAGTGTGAATCCCATGCAAAATATCAATATATTTCCACATTTCCTTCAAAGACAAGCTGTGTTGCTGGGAACCCAGCCTGGCATATTTTTATCCTCATGCCAATTACTTCAGCCAAAAGACTTACTTGACATATTTAGGAAGGATTTATTTTTGTTTAATGTTCAGCAAGCAAACAAGGACAAGCCTTGAACAATGAATGAGATAGTAGAGAATACTGCAAAAACATTATTAATTTCTGCACAACACTTCAAGCCCATAGTACTGAAGTTATCATTTTTTTTCTTCTTTGTATCTAATTCCCTTAAGGTACAATACTAGTAAATGGAAGTTAGGATATCTTTTCTACTTTCCTAGAGCTGTCTGGAAATTTTCTGTCATGATTTCCTGCTTATCAAAGCCTGTCTCTACAGACTCTTAGTCTTTCATGGAGTACGTTTTCTCTGATTGAAAACCAAAGTGAAAACTGACTGCATCCTTTAAACTCACCAATTCTTTTGTGCACATTTTCTTATTCCACAGACTAAACTCAAAACTTGGAGACCCAAACTGGCCCTTGATTTCTACCCAGTTTGCACTTAGGTTACTTTGGTATAAATTAAGAAAGTAAGAACTAAAGGATGTGGCCTTTAGTTTGCAATTACAGAGTTTGAGATTATATCAAGAGCCCTTTTCTTTTCACATAAGCTTGCTAGTTTTTCCAGATAAATCCCCTTCTTGTTAAACACAGCAGAAGTACCTGGTCAGATTCTTCAGCTGGCATTTTTCAAAATTGCCCCTGGGGTTTTATGTGACTGAGCATAAACATTCCCTTCTATATTGAGATGCTGACACTGTCCATTAGACCTTATGGCTCTCTGAGAGATACAGATCATCCTAAAGAACCTTCTCAACATGTTAGAGGTGGAAAACATTCAGTGAAAGTATGAGGTCAAATAAGGGTCTAACTGTGAAAAGGAGAGAAGATGCCCAGGTAACAAAATTTTCCTTAAACTACAATAGCCAGCACCAGGGAAATAAGGTTAACGTGACCCCACCTCAAACAGTTCTTGGGTGTGGATATATTCATTATGTAGGCACAACTACACAAAGTATAGGAGGGTGAAGCAATGGCTACACCTTTTCATTCTTCTATTTATCACCAAATGCTAATTGTTATCCACAAGATGTACAAATACAACATCAGCTCACTTGCACTACTCAACACCTATCTCACAGGGCTGCACCTGAATATTAGCAAACTCTCTGCAGCAAAGATACACATTTAGAAGCAGCTACCATTCACTTGCATCTCAACTGTAATGCAAGCCCACAAACTCTTTGCTCCAGTCTTCACAACTGGAATTAAATTCAGCTTTTATTACAGCTATTCTGTAAAACAAAAACACTTCCATAATAGCAGGAAAGAAATCAAAGCACCTGAACCATAAGCATGTACTTGCCTTCTATTTTATGCAGCTGTTGTCGTTCATGTGTAACATGCTGATGTACAAATTCTACAGACAATTCACATATGGGATTTTGTGGGAGATTCATATTGAAGGGCAAAACAGTGCCAGGCTGAGGATAAATGCTGAAAACAGCAGCAGACCAGAATTAAACCTGTCTGACATTTTAGATCAGCAACATTTGAGGACAGCAGCACTGAGGAAAATTTTTCTTAATCAAATCCCAGGTGATACTCAGGAGGGGAGGGTGGCTACCTTATCAAGCCAATTCCTAAGCAAAAAGAAGCTCAAAGTTCCTCTAAGATAAGAATATGACGCACTAAATTTAAATTTTTAGTGCTATGGTAAATTTTAAGCTGGTAGAAGGAGAGTGATTGGCTGCAGTGAAAATTAATTTTTCTCTATACTTAGAGAAAAAGGTAAAAGGTAGTCAGAGCAGGACTAATTTTTCCCTTGTAGAGCTTGTCCTGCTGACGTTATTTCCACCTTCATTTAGTCTCAAAGCTAAAAGACTGTGAATAAGAAGGGAAAGATGCATGAAAGGGAACAAAAATCTCAGCTAATCCACAACTTAAAAAAAAAAAAAAAAAGAAACAAACAAAAAGTGTTTTTTTCTTTAATTTCTTGCAGGCTGAAAGAAAATGCTAAATTGTCCTACAGGCATAATCTACTTTCTAATTGAAATATATGCAACTGTTACAGTGCACTGCATTATTAAATGTAACTCAGTAATACAATTTGCCTTAATGATAACTGTGTAATAACCACAATGAAATATCACATATGATGTTTTAATGAGGATTATGGCATGTTAATTTTAAACTGAACAATAGGGCGTGTAATGTAATCCATGCCCTGTGTACAGTTCAACAGCTGCTAACGTGTTGGACTCATTCATACTTGTGCCTGGCATAGGTAAATAATGACCCAATTACAGAGCTGCTTGGTACAATATTTATGATGTCAACTACTTCTCAGAACACTGAAATGAAATTCTGAGAGCCCCATTCTACCACTTTCTTGATCTTTTGTGCTTCTACCATGAGGACAACATTTACAGTTGCAGTGTTCTTTCATTTATCTATTTTAACTTGGGAGCACACAAATCAACTACCCAATATGGGCTATATTTACTGGTCTAAATAGAAGTTTTGTTTTCATCCCACATGTAAAGTTTCAGCAAATTTGGTATCCTTCTATACTATTGCACAGGTCTGAAACCAGTTCCCCTTAGTCATTTAATAAAGTTGATTGTTCACAGTTATAAAGGCAGGAAATCATTTCATATGATCCAAGCACAATTTTTGTTTGCACTGCCAATATCATCCACAGCAAACAGTTCCCACAAAGTACAGGACTCCACAGAGGAAAGCCTAAAGCAGAAAGCACAGAGATATGATGCTCCTCCGTGAGCAGGTGTTGAAGGTGTGACCCTCACTAAAACAATGTGTCACCAAATTGACACAACCAGTTCAATGACTCCTGCAGGTTCCAGAGACTTTGAATGAGTAAAAAAACTCAAGAAAGGTTATCCAGAATTACAGGCCAAAACAGCCATGCTTTCTAGAAAAATCTGGAAGCTGGAGATTCAGGTAAAGTAGGAGTCGTATGCAAAAGACGACCTTTTGTTTGCGGTAAAAAAAAAAAAAAACAAAAAAAAACAAACAAACAAAAGCCAAAAAAATAGAAAACAAGCAATATAAAACCAAACAAACAAAAAACCTCAAATTTTTCCAGGAGCTCCCAGGAAAACCATGCAGAACAGTCCTTCTCTTGCAGCGTGGTCACACCAGAATGCCTTCAGCTACAACTGAACCTTGCTCTGCAAGACCCTGGCCTTTGCGAAAATACAAAGAGGGCTGCAAACCTTGCCACTGTTGACACTTTGCTTCTCTGTGACCCAGATGTTTGAGCCCTCCCTTTCAGCAAGCCCTTTGATGGAAAACGGCATCAATAGTGCTTTTAAAAAAAAATTTATTTATTTAAAAAAACCCCAACGACCATATGCCCCTCCCTGTCATTTAGAAGTAAATTAAGATCTCTTTCATCACAGGAAGGCTAAGTAGCTGAGTTTTCAAAAATCCTTCCCTCCTCTCTGCATTTTCAGATGATTACAGGACAAGCAGCAGACTAATGTAAAACAAAACCTCTTTTCATGCTAGGAGGATATTTTAGTAAGGCTTATGACATATCCTGTTTCATCTGAAAAAAACCCCCAAAAATATCATTAAGCAGCACACACTCAAAATACATTAGAGGAATGACTGACATTCCTCTCCTAGCTTAACTGTCAGATAAAATATGAACATCTAAAAGGGTTTTTTTTGGTTTTTTGGATTGAAATATTTTTCAAAAATTATGAAACATTTTTACATGACTAAATGCTTTCTTATATCCCCCCTTCCATTCTAAGTTCTAACATGTCTAAAAACTAAAAACAGTAAGAGGAAAAAAATTTACAGTCAACCATGGCTGAAATTCAGGAGAGGTTTTTCAATATTTCTGCCCCTTGTTCCCAGAAATCTACACCTTTCCAAGATGACATCCACAGAAATACCACCCAAACCAAGCAGGTTCATTAGGATTTTCTTTTTCCCATGCCAGTCTAAATTGTTTTAACTGGGAAGGAAACCTGAAGCTATAAAAGACTTCAGCCTAAAGTTTAAGGCAAAGAAAGTTGAATTTGCAGGAGAAAGAGAACTTAAAATACAAAATTCACTAACATGAATAATTTAGAAGAAGCAATAATGAATTTGGTGAAAAAAATACCATTATCTATCAGAGACTTGATTTTGATATATCAATTTTTGATGGTCTTTCTTTAATTGAAAAAAAAAAAAAAAAAAAACCAAACAAAAAGTCAAACAAACGAACAAACAAAAAACTCCACCCAAACCAAAAACCACAAAACACACCCCGCAAAGGTTTTATTAAAAGGTCTAACTCAGAAAAACACTCTTGAACTGATTGTTTCCATATCATGTCAGCTGCTTCCAAACTGTTAGAGTAAAACCTATGGTACCCACCTCTCTTTTCCCTTCCCTCCCCAAAGTTGCTTGCTTTCAGTGTTATTCTAAGAGGTCATAAATTGATACAGGGATGTGCAACTTTCTTCTCCATGCTGCAGACCACGAGTCAGACTGAAGAGACATTTCTACAGGGAACAGCACCGGAGACAGAGAGCTACCAGCTTACCTAACCTCCAGAGACAGAGAGCTGCTGAGCTCTCAGCTAGACAACCTCCCACCAAAAACTCCCCAAAACACCCCCAATACATCTGGGTTGTAGATGGTGGACACATGGCTTTCTTCCACTGCCAGTCCTACTTCCACTTCAGGCTCCTGCTGGTCTTCAGAGACAGCAGGAGCTGTGTTCTTGAGAGAGCCTCAGCTCCCCCAGACACACTGAAATGGGCTCAGGCCCAGCTCTGAGTGAACATAATGGCTGTTTTGAATTATTCAGGATAATACGAACAGGTCATACTGTAGTTAAACATGCCAGGAATGAACATGGCAGAATGTGGGTTCCTAAAGCTTTAAAAAGAGGGGCTGTGTGAATGTTTATTATTTGTTTCAGCAGCTGGTCACTTTAGAAGGGAGAAGGTAAGCTCCTTGGAAACATGCTTGACTTCTTTTGCAAATATTGAGCAACTGTATTACAGAAACACAAACAGCACTGATATGGTCAATGTAAGAACATGATTGTCCAGCACAGCAGATTTTCTTCTGCATAATTCAGAGAGCATGTGTTTTCTGTTAAAAATCTATGAGCAGAAAACAGAATTCAAGGGAACCAGTCCTTTTGGTTTCTCCTTAGATTTTTCACCTTTGAGGCTTTCATGCACTCAACTCTACCACAAGTAACTGGCAACAAAAATAATCTGAGCTTTCCTTCACTGCTTGATTTCTACCCTTTGGAGCATCTAAACCTCCTTTGACATGGGCAGGGCAATAAGGAACAAGTAAAATAGGAACCATCTGAGCTTTATCCTTCCAGACCTCAGGCACCAGACTGACTGAATACTGGATCCTCTTCACAAGCACCCAGCCTTTGGGAAAGAAACTGCAAAAAGACATCATCCAGGACTGGAAGGTGGAGAAGATGCACAGGCACTTCCATAATAAAACACCTTCATTAAGAGGAGCTTATTTCTAGATGAGAGGCATAAACAGCTACATACATGACAAACCCAATACTGGAATATTTTATGTTGGGCAGAAGTTGTTTTCTCAATGATGTTATATGACCAAGAAAACTGTTTTCCAAAGAGTTTAATTTTGTAAGACATGCAAGACACTGGTACACTTCCAGAAGCTGTTATCAACATAGGAAATCAAACTTTTTCTCCTCACTGCCAATTCCCTAGTAATTATAATGGAAACCATTTATCAACCAAACAGAAAAAGAACTTCGCCTTTCGCTAGATTTGGTGAAAAAAACACAAACTAAAATCTCACGACTTCACTGTGGAGACTGTCACCGATTTGAAACTGGTGCAAAAGCACTTTAAAAATAAGAAGTTTAAAGCACACACAATAAGGTAACACTTGTAACAGCTTCTGAGACAGCCCAGACTTCAACACACTAAAAAGGAGTGGGTTATTCTCTGTAGTAGAGGGAGAATGCAGTTTTTTTGTGTATATTAAAATCTTGCATTTGCTCTTGAGGCATTGCCCTGCATAATACAAAGGAAGAATGATAACCATGATTGATCAAGAAGAGAAGCGTTACAGAAGTGATACATGTTTAAATGCTTTGGAATAAAGACCCCTTCTTTGTTAAGAGTCAGTTACTATAATTTTAAATTCATTTAACATTTTTTTGCAAGTCCTGTGTTGCATCCTCAGCATTTCAGAGCATCTCACACTACAGCATCTAAATCTTCACTACAGCTGTTCAGAATTACAGGCTATTGTGCTTTGAGGATTTCACATGTGATTTTCCCCTTTGCATCTCCTTTCATTTTGCAAGTTGATAATTCTGTATCAGTGTGATGGGGTTGGATCCCATCTTACCTTTTGTCACACAAAGATTGTATTCTCTGTAGGTCTTTTGATGATCTTCCTTAAGCTTGCTTGGAATAGGATGTTGTCAGTCAGGCACAAATGAAGCAAGGCTTTACTGTGTATCCCTTGTCCCATCAACACGCTTTGAGACTGAAGGATTTGAAATATATGGAACAGTAATAGGATGTACAAACAATTAACTGAGCTGAGGGCCTGGCTTGGTGTAGTAACCCAATCTGGAAGTAATAAATGTAAGTTACACCTCAACCAGACCTAAAGTGTGAGGGGGAGGGAAGCACACACTTTCAACTGTAACAGAAAGATGCTGCTCCACATAATATCTGTGTTTTACCTTGGAAGATTAGCTAGTGACTTTCTTTCCCAGTGTATCCTGGATTAATTTGGTGAAGGAACAGACTTTTTGCTTAGGACACGGCTCAATCCACACAATAACCAATGTCTTCTCTTAACAAGAAAGCATTAAAAGGGCTGCATGTTGTTTAAAGCAACAGGTTCAAGAAGCAATAGATACTTTTGTGAGTAGCTCTGCCAGTGGCAGGAAACACCACTGTTCTGTCCCTTTCCATGTATTTCCTATATTTCCCTGCCCACCTGCTAGTTCCTCACTCTGTGTGGTCTGGATTTCTCTCAGCCACTGCTCTAATAACCATGGTCCAACACCATCAGATCCAGCTCTCCATCAGTGAGCCTGTGTGGATGCTTTGGGACCAAACTGCGGCTAGAGCAGGTCAAAGATGGATAAAGCAGTATGAGATCTGGTGATGGCACATCTATGATCAGGCATAGATCTGTGTACCTGGAAGCTCTACAGAACTCCTCCCCTAAACAGCACACCTGGCCCTTCAGAAATACCTTCCCTTGGGGCACCAGTAACAAACACCAAGCAATGAGCAATCCTACTGAAGCTAAAGAAGTTACCTCTAGCATAAGAACCACTTAAATAAGAACTTAAGGAAGGAAATATCATTAGTAGCTCCCTGGTTTTCCTCTTACCCAGCTAAACAGCTATAGGAGCCAGGCAGATACTTTTCTACATTTCTACCACGATGAGACTACCTTTAACTCACAAATTAACTAGCAAGGACTGGTCTAACACGCACTCACTTTAGGTTTCAAGTACAGCAACAGCCAGATACATCAGTCTTTATCCTGACTTTTCAGAAGAAAACTAACCTAATTACAATGTGACATTTCAGCTAAAATAATAAGAGACAAAACAAAAAAAAAAAAGGAAAAAACTCATAAACAACTTGTTCCATAGACAATACTTTTTTTTCATTCCTTAATGACATTCAACTGCAACAAACATATTCAGATGCTCCTTCCTCTCTAAACTAGTCATTTATCTTTTAATCTTTGTGACTTTTCTTTTGCAAAATTTCTCTCTCTACTGCAGCTCACTTATTGCCTTACTAACTTTTATTACAGCTGAGACTTCCATAATTCACTTTATTTCTACTCCTGGTTCCTTTAGCTAATAGGCATAATTTCCTCCTTTTCTTGGGGCAGCAAACAGAATATCTTCTTAGCTTGCCTCATTATTTTTGACACCCATCTTTTCCAGTGACACATACTCTGCAAGTCCATGCTCCTGCTGCTTTTGTTTGCAGCACTATACATTTGAAGCCTCTTTGGGCTCTGGTACGTGTGCTGCAATCTCTGAAAAATTCATTTAAAAAAAAATAAACGTATACACACGGGCAAAGAAGCATCTGCTGTTTGTCCAACTTGTTGCAAACATTCAAAAAGCCCCTAGCTCCCAAGTAATTATGAAGACAGTTTGAACAATTTAAATATTAAAAATGCATTTTATTATTTAAATATTTCATAAGAGGAACACGGAATCACTGCAGCAGACAAAATCGAGGTACAGTCAGAATTCCAAGTGCATAGTATGCTGCCAAAAAGAAAAAGAACTTTCCTGTATTTGGTACAATATAAATTTACAAACCCTGCAGCACAAAGAGTGAAATTGCCTCATGTTAACCTTAAGCACAGGGCTCTGTAACAAAGTTTTGGTCACAGCTTGTGAATTCTCTGCTTTGTAGCCATCATAAATTCACTGCCAGTGTCTACTGAGGTACCATTCTGTTCAAACTCAGATCAGCTAGAAATTTTGAATTATTTTACAAAATAAGCAAGTGCATCTTCCCCATCTCAGCTAAGCCTTGATGTGTATTGCCTTGGGTGACTGTGTCACTAACACAGTAGCTCGGGATGAAAGGCAGGATTTGGTTTAGGGGTTTTTGCTTGTACCGGGTTTTTTGAGATGAGAAGAAAGAATTGAGGGCAAGACAGACCCAGATAAGCATCCAGCCTCCTTGATTCCCCCAGAGATTCACATGCACACAAACACCAACTGCCAATTTATGATTAAAGAACATCATCCTTTAATGAGGGGACAAAGCTACAGCACCAGGACAGATGCATTTGTTCCTTGAAACGTGCATTACTGAAGCTGTGCCTCACTCCTTGAGAGCTGCTATGGTGGCACTGCTCCCAAAACACTGCTGCCTTCCTTAAGAGCAGCAAGAGCAAAAAGAGGGCAGAGATAAAGAGGACTGCTCGTGCACATCTTGGTCAATCCCCACAGTGACTTCAGTCCTGCTTTGGCTTCCCTAAACCAAGTGAAACTGTTTCTGTTACCTGGCCCGTTCACAGATTAAGCTTAGTCAAAAATCTTTCTACTGTCTGATAAGGCCACAGTTTCCAAATCACTTCATTTCAAATATACTTTCCTTTACACACCATGGAAGAAGTGTCAGTTCTCCTTCCCTCCTCCTGAAAAAGGCTTTTAAAATTCTAGAGTTCTTTTGACATTTTAGTCTTTGGCAAATTAAGGCTGGTGACCTATTTGAAGCTGAAGACAAGAACATAGAAGTTAACAGCCTCTCTCATTGCTTTCTGAGCACCACAATGCCTTTATCTGTAGGTATTATATGTCTGTCTTGATTGGGTTTCACACAGATCCCATTAAAAGTTATAGCATTAAGCATTCATGCAAGATGTGCTTAATAAGATGCCCATAGTTAGATGAGCTTTATTTCCCTGACAGATCCCCTCCAGACCCACAGTTACTGTATGTTGTTAGTCAGAGACCAACACTTCCCAGCAGCTGCACAAGCTCCACAAACTTCCTAATGTGACTCCACACAGAAGCAAGAGCTAAGCAGTTCAGAGCTTCAGAGACTCTGAGTAAAGAACTGAAGAACTGCCCAAAAGCCACCACAACAATTTAACCAAAATGTCTGTTATTTGTGTCATGGTATCAAACCTCAGGTCTAAATCATCCCAGGATAGGCGAGCATTTCCAAGATTCCACAAGACTGCACTGAGACATTAAACATTTTCCCAACAGTGACTGCTGGAACCTGGGGCTCCTTCTGAAAACCACCACCTTTCCCACCAGGTGCCTCATTCAGAAGAAAAGCAACACATCATTGATCTTATACAGATTCAAATCTCTTCTTGTCATGCCCATACAGGTTACTCCATGTTCTTACTGGTTTCTCAGTCTGTGTCTCACTGCTGCATCTCAGCAGTTTTCTCTCTAAGGCTTTTCCCAGGCCAAGTGTCACCCAGCCTTCAGGCTGTGAGAGAAGCACTCCATTACTAACTGCAGAAATGGGTGGAACGCAAATAGGAGCTCCTAGGGACAATCTGGGGAGTCCTGGACAGCTGCAATCAAGTGAAAAAGTTTAGGTGAAGCAAACTTGTTAGCAAACTATTTTCCTCAAGCACTGGGCAGTACTAATCAGGTGCATTGCTCCAAATGATCCCAGCATACATATCGGGGAAAATCCTGTGCTCTGGACTACAATGCAGCACTAGAGAGAAGCACTCTTTACTTTTCAGTGTCCTATCTGCAAGCCAGCATCTCAACAGCAAATTTAAACCTCTAGTATAAAATATCAAACACCTCAAGAGGCTCCTGTGCCAGAGGAAGAGAGTGTAGAAATCTGGGTCATGAAATAGCATGAAACCTATTCCAGAGGAATGTTTCTGCTTGGTCTCTATGTCTCTGCATACCCAGTGAGATTTTACAATAGTTCTCCTGGCTTCCTTTTTCCCCATGCAACCATAATCCAATTTACTAGACTTTTCTTATTTCTGCATTACCTCTTACAAGATTTGAGAAAGGACATTTACCCCTGGATTCAATCCAAAAACACACTTAGGCATACTTGAAACGTGAAGGACACAAGTGGTTCAATTGTAGTCAGTGAAATAGAGCATACATCTAATTTTCGTAACACCAGCTGTCCAGCAAAGTCCCATCTTTTTCCTATTTATTTTATTAAATTTTAAAGCAAAATGAAAACTTCAGACCTTCTTGAAATTCTAAAATGTTATTTCTTTCCAAATAAATATGGCACAAGACAAAGCTTTCTCACACAAAATCTAACTTAGAGGAAAGCAGAAAATCTGGCTTATTTTCTCTCCTCTAAATCAAGCTGTACCATTTGAGTTGTTGTAACATTCTTTCTTTGCCCCTCTTCTCAGAGCCATAGTCCCTGTTCAAAGCTCCTCTTTTGTGATGCTCTGTGGTGGGATGGGAAAGGATGCAGACAGTAATACATCATGTGTGACACAACTGAGCCAGAAAGCCTGACCTAGGTAAGAGAAGCAACACACTAAGACTATGAAAAATCCCAGTTCCTGAAACACCAAAGCATCTCCTATATAAGTATTTAATAGATCTAAAACATTTGGAATGAAATGGTTCACAAAGTGTTCCTGCAGAAAGAAAATTATAAAGATGAGCTTCTGAGTAATTTTATTTTACATTGGAAAAAAGTCTCAGACAAGAGGCATACAAAATATATACAAACCCTGCCCTGGGACATCCCAGTCAATCTTCAAGAGAATTAAAAAGGTGAAAAACCTTAATTCACTTCCAAGAAACACAAAGGCCAGGAGACATAGTGATATTGTCAAAAGGCTGAAGCAAGTATATCCTGAATGCATTTTAGTTGCAATATGTTTGGCTGCACCCAGCTTGCTCTATACGTGTGCTATAAGAATTTTGGTTTTACCTGATTTATATACATCAGTTATGGTAATTAACCCCATGACACATACATGTACTTCACAGCTGGCTTGGTTCCCAAATTTACATCTGATATTTCTGCAATAGACAGAATGGAGGCAAAGGGAAGAGACATAGGCAGCTTGAGATGGCTAAAACACAGCTTTTCTGTAAGAAAATTTTCAACTGTAAATATTCACACCATGTCTTATTCTGCAGATTCTTATCCCCTCTGTTTCCTAAGGCACTAATTCTTGCTCTCTTCTCTTTAACTGAGAGCTTTTTTGAGACTGCTGCTGGCTATAGACTTCCAGGATTTTTTATTTTTTTTTAAGCTTAGAACATTATTTTTCTTTCAGTTGCATTTGCTCATTATAAAATTCAGGTTTTTCCATTCTTGCACTCTTCCTTTCCCTGCCTTCCTTTCCTAATACAAGCAACCATGTAGCTTTAGCTCTGCAAGTGAATGAAGCCATGCTCAGCTAGCAGGTACTTCTGTAGTGAAACATTGTTCAGATGTGCTTTGTTAGGTTGTGCTGATTGTTGTAGTTCCAGAATGTGTCCAAACTGTCTGAGTAATGCTCCTGAAACACACATGCATTGGTATACGAGGGGGGAAAACATTTCACACTCCTGCAGTGATCTGTTTCAGCTGTGAAATATGGTATTTGTTTATTTACAGAGCAAAATGATCACATTCCAAACACGAGTTTGTTCCTTCGGCTCCACCGAAGTCACTGCCTGACTAGCCATAAATTTGTACATTTCACTGCAAGAATATGTTATGTACCTCTTGGTGACACTGACAGATGCTTCCATGATGTGTTCGAATGTGTACCTAATCATCTGGACATAATGGAAATTATCATATGGCCTTTAACTCTTAAATTATTTTCTTTACCACTGAAAATATTCTTCCTGGTCATTTCTCACTCACTATAGGACTCTGAATTTTGTGGACCTTGCTATTCCAGATGTTTTCTCTCCTCTGGGCTTTAATTACAGTGTCTCAGACATTTTATACCTTTCCATATGTGATAGCTAGGTAGGACAAAGTTGTCTCTATGCTGATTTGTCCATACGTTCCAAGAGCTACAAAGTTATGCCTAGTTTGTGATGATCAGCCTCTTTCAGAATATCCATCTTTGATCTGACATAACATTCTACAGATTCATATTTATTAAGACTATAGATAGGATATGAACAACACCGAAATTTATCAACAACCCTCTGGTTTTGTATCTTAACTGACAAGTCTGGTTGCAAGTGGAATAAATCTATTTTACACTCACCCCAGAAACCACTGTAGGGAGATGTAACACAGCATAAGGAAGAAGTACCCATTTCTGAAAAACTGTGAGGCAGTGCACTCAAAAAGATACTTTTTCTTAATGCACAAAGGGTCTTTTCCATCTAAAACACAGACAAAATGTAGCCATGCTGAATTAATTCTGAATTGTGATACTCACTAAGAAAAAAATAACCAGGGGAGGAAAAAGGGAATACCCTGATGACACACAGCAAGAGCACAGCTGAAACCACAAAGGTGGCTCTGCTGCACCACCCGTGGTTCTGCTTGTTCCATGGATCAGGGTATTTGCAAAGTCAAAAGATAGTTTCTATATTTATAACCCAAGAAGAACATTAGCAGTTAGGCAGTGGCAAAACTTCCATAAAAGAGAACAACGTAGCAATTTCAGAAAGTTGTAGTGCTCTGTTTGATTTTGCACCCACTTCTGGATTTTCAGCACTCTTTCCTACTGACAAGCCCTGGGTGTCTGTTTCACAGTAGTTATTTTCATAGTGTACAGTTATTCACATGGACTTTGCAATTATTTTCCTTGGTGTGCAGTTCTCTGATGTTTTAGAGAAGGAACAATACTGGTTAATAACTCCCTATTAAACTTCAAAACTTTTAGTTTTTTGAATGAGCACTGCATACTGCCAATCTGACTTTATTACTGAATCTGAATTATAGAATGTGTTTTCACTTGATTGCTACTCCTTATCTATTACTGCAATGTATAGAGACTCTTCCCTGCTAAAAGTGCAATGGAAACTAAAGCTAAGAAATACACAGGTTTTTTTTCCAAGACAGCAGGAAATACATATACAACAACTTGACAGGCAGTAATTGCTCTAAAGAAACATGGGGGGAAAAAAGAGATTCAGAGAAAATGAGTAGTATTTACATGGACAAGATGTTTATTTTTACGTTGAATTATTTGCCATATGCAGTTATGTGAAATGGATCCAATTTAAACTCCCTGAATGAAGTCAACCCACACATACTGTTCAAGATCATGGCGAGTTTTCCACTGAAGAAAGCATGAATATAGCAATGCCATCTTAATTATGTTGCTGTAGGACATGAAAATATCAAAAGGATAAATTTAATCCTTGCCATGCAGCTCGAATAACTGCATGCAGGAAAAAGGAAATAAGATTAGGGAAGAAAAGCAACTCCCACACACACGCACACACCCACATGGACTTGTTGCCAGTCCTTTGTCTATCTCAAAATCACAGTTGCCTGAAACGTGTGCAACCTAAAAAACCCTGAAATGATGCATAGGATATAGTCATTGTAAGATTTCAGTGTAGGAGGAAATACAGGGAAAAAGCTGAGACTGACTGAAGGAGAATTTCCCTCGATTTGCTGAAGCCATCAGTGTCTTTGGATGCTCCAACAGCACAGGTGATCTCTTGATCTGGACCAGCCCTGATCCAGCCAGCAGGAGTTCTGGGGTCTTAAAAACACAAATGCCTAATAGATAAGTATCCAACTGATGAGGAGACACATATTTCTTAAGTACTTCCATTTTTCAACTGGTTTATGTCCTTACTGATAGTTGGTAGAATAAATGTGCTGTCTTTTAGTATATTTAAGTTGGAAAATTATATGAGCTGCAGAGGAGTACCAAGAGGGAGCTAAGAAAAATAAAAGGGGAACAAAGGCAGCAGAAAGCAAACAGCTCTGTGCTCTGTTAAAGCAGGTCTGCAGTTCCACATCTACAGCAGAAATCCAAAGGCAAATACAGAAGTCCTAGAACGCACTTGTCTATTTACAGTTAGAGCAGTATGAGAAGGGATTTGAGACACCTTGCACAAATGTACTTCAGTGAACATTCTGTAGTCAATTCCAGACATTACTGTAGCTGCTTCAGACATCTACTCCAAAACATCAAAATGACTGAAGAGAGGTAATGACAGGTATAAAGACTTGAATAACAGAAAAGAGATGTCTGGCATTGTTCGATCTCTCTCCTTGTCTTTGGGGGCATTACAAAAGCAAAACATGAGATTATTAATAACAAGTAGTAAGACCCCTCAAAGGCCTCCATATCAGTAAATGCAGAACCACTCTAAGGAGGGACTTCTCTAGGAGCTGATGAAACATATCCTGACCCACTATTATCTGAGAATGGAGTTAATTTATTGGGATTTTCCACAGTTATTTTCTCTATCAAACTGCTTTACACAGCCTACCCTGAAAGCCACTCAGAAGTCTAATGGTGCCAGGTGTGGCTGCCTTGTACTGTCTCCAGACTCAATGTCTCATTCGCAAATTTTTCACACTAAACTTAGTAAATCATCACAACTTTCCAAGTAAGCGAGCTTGCTCTGAATCTAAAGATGGACATAAATGGAGCAGAAGTTAATCTCTATCTTCACAGAACTCACCTCTACCGAACTGTTGTGAGTCTTAAAATAACGCCATCTGTTCCTCCTAGGAACTTTAATAGTAACTCACTGTAACATAGTTAAAACCAAACAAGTTCCTGCTGAAGCAAATGGGGGAGGTTGTGTCAAATAAAAAACTAGGAAGAGGAAATAAAACAGATGCTCAGAGCATTGCTACTTTTCACACCTAATAGATTGAGTGTAGAAAAAACCAGTATTTCTTAATAGGTTTGTTATTTACAGGTGAAGTTGTTAAGAACTCACTAGAAAAGTATTACACTCATGACTTAACAACTTGAATCTGCTCAATGTGTACTCAAATATAAGCTGAACATAAACATTCATGAGCAAAGGCTTATATTTATTGCTTGGCTACAGCAGAGCACATGCAGAAGACCTATTTATGAGATGGGCAGCACAACTGAACTGGGACTATCCAGCACAGGGACTCATAAGAAAAGAAAGGTGCTGATGTTTCCAGTTGGCACAGATGTTTGCCTTAAAAATGGCAATGATGAACTGAAAAAAACTGATAGGAAATTATGTATGAGTAATAACAGAGATTCTGTTACTGGCTCTGCCCCTTCTTTTTTCACAAGGGTCAAGGCAATCCATCCATCTCCCCCTGTATAAAATTTGGACTAGTAACATTTATTAATTTACCTTAGAGTTACAGAAAAGATTAGTTAATATCTGTGTGGTAATGTGAATATGTCAAATGGGCAATAAAGATTAAGTATGCTTCCCACCTCCACCAAGAGGCAGCTCACACCCACCTGTAATGTGTGAATTATGTATTTAACATTTTAAAGCTTCTTTCATAAATCACTCTCATTTGTCCAGAGGAACACAGATGGATTCTTGAAAAGCCCTTACTGGCAGACATGCACAGCACCCAAATACAGGCACTGATGCAAAGCTTGATACATTCATGCAGGAATTTTAGATTCCCATGGAATTTGGTGGTGTGTCATAATACAGAGAAAAACGAAAAAAACAATTCATTTTTGGGGCTAAACCCACTCAGTTTCTCAAACTGGAGATAAGGCTTTGGTTTTTTTCCTTCTGTATGTCTCAAATTTCACTTGATATGTGTTTGGTGGTTTGTTTTTTTTTGTTTTTTTTTTTTTTTTTTACACACACAGGACTTTAATTATGTATTGTACAAAATATTGCTGAACTTGTCTAAAGTCAACCTTTGCCCGTGTGCCATCATTATAAGATTCATTTTATGGCTAGCCAGCTAATAAATGAATAAATTCAATGCAGTAGTCTTCCATGTAATGAAAGCTTCCTATATATTTTTCTCAAACTACTTCTGCATTAATGAAAACATTATTACTAGCCACAGCCTAAGTGCAATTAATGTAAATGTCATGAAGATTCTACCCATTTTTTTTTCCACAACTTAATTGGGATGGTGAGAATTTTAGTAGCTCTGCACCTCTTTCCCCTAAATGAAGAAAATCTCATTGTCCTTGTAATTCTTACTTTCATTGCAACAGCAGCATGAGATGGATTAGGTCCCTAATGAGCCTTTCCAACCAACAGCCCTGTGAACTTGCTAAGGCATTGTAGTGAGAAATGTACATTAGTTGGGCTTTGGCCTTTACAAATTAGCAAAAATTCAACATGAAAATTCCCCCCCTTCATTTTCCCATCACATTTTGAAATGCAGGATGTTGAAAATAAAACAGTCCCATGAGCAGCTGTATCAAAGCCTGGTATCTGTTGTCCATTAAAAAGTGTCCTTTTTTCCCTTCATGTTTTAAGATCACTCAATAAAAGATTTTAAACCTCAGTAAACTAAAATTATGCACTAAGTATCTTCATGCCATTCCTTTTTTAAAATTTATTCTTAAGGATGTTTTTTCTCATATAGCCACAAAAACAGAGGATAAGAATAGGGCTCTGAATGTGATGGGTTCTATGGTAGTGGGCACTTGTGCCCTTGTTAGTAGTTAACGTTGGGGCAAAACCTTTAATTTTGCATTGAAAATCTAAATAAATATATGTGATTCTGTATCTGTCAAAACAAAAAATTCTGCTTTCTTGATTTGAAAATCAAGCCATTGGAAAGACCAGTCATGGTGTAGTGACACTGAAGTAGGAGTCTGTCTTAGGGACCCATGAAATCTGAACCACCCAGTGTTTTGGGGTTTTTTTTGTTGTTGCCCATACATTTTGCTGGGTGAATTTCACTAATCACAACACATGCAATGACTCCATCTCTTTGCTAAAGCCCAAACTCTGACCTGAAAATTCCTTTAAATTTTAATTATGCTTCAGCTTTTCTCTAATGCTCAGGGAAACAAAGTGCAGCACCTCTGACTACACCTGTTCATATTATGAACATTCATACTGCATTTAGTTTACATTAATACTAAAGTAAATGTGTGAAAAATAGGTATGAATAGAGGTAAAGATATGGGGAATGAATTTTAAAATAGAAGAAAAATTATTCCGACAGGAGAAAGCCCTTCATATTTCTCCAACCATTCCTGGGTATGTGTGTTAAACACCCATTAGCAGCACAGTTGCTTAAAAGAAAGTTTTTATCCTGAAGTAGTTTCTGCAGTGAGAAAGAACAAGCTTCCCCTTGGCAGAGAAGACAAGATGACAAGGGTTTCCCTGGGGCACCACTGAAGCTGATTTTCATGAACCATGGACTTTTCCACAAGGAAATTACCAGGGATCAGTGCGACAGCCACCAGACCCCCTGCCTCCAGCCCTTCTTTCTATCCCCTCTGTGCCAGTCCCTAAAGACAAGGGCAGGGCCCATCTCCAGAAGTTCAGTCCTGACTACTAAAAAGGTGCAACACAAGGATGAAACACACAGGGATTCATTGTGAAAAGACAAAGGTAGGCTCCATTAGGCTTTTAAATTCACAGAAGGTCAAAGTCTTCTATCACAGCCTTGGTAAAGCTACTCTGAGAGGATCCCACCATGATGAAAACCAGAGGGAGATCTGGTGGAGTGCCTGCCCCTTCTCCCTGAAGTAATTCCACAATTCTAAATGTGCTCCCAACCTGAAAACCATTTTTTTAGCAGATAAATTAGAATGAAGAACATTTGAAAGTAAAGAAAACTTAAGAGATAGTGACTAACAGGTCTCCCCAGGTTTTCAGTGTCCTGAATGGCAAGTTACTTCCCTAGGCCTGTTGTCAGTCCAGCACATATTTAAAAGATTAGCAGTCTTCCTGTTACAAACATTTCCTCACTGTCTGCCTCAGGTCCCTAGAAAAGCTATCCTATATTCCTGCATGGCTGTGTACGTGGTAAGTGCTCGTCTGTGATGTTTGCAGGTATGGGAGGGACTCTGCCTCCCTCCCAGTTGCCTCCCTGCTCTTCTCTCTCCTTTCTTTTCCTCCAGCTGGCCCAGACTTGCCACAGGGAAGTTCCATCCCATCTCTCTTTCCTCTTCTAAAGTGCAGAGTCAGGACAACAAGCAGCCTTCAACACTGCTGTCAAGTCACACTTCACAGACCATCAGAAAATTATGCATAATCCTTCTACAAGATTTGAAGGCTCATTGTTTTCAGGCAGGGTAGGGTTTGAGAAAGTTCTAACAATGGCCATGTTTTCAAGTGGCTTTGAAAATGAAAGATGAAATGATGTAACAGCTGACAGCTGTTTCAAAATTACTTTCCAAGCAGCAAGCCTGTATCTGAAGAACCAGTTTTTAATCAGGGAAAAATAATTTTCCGTTGGGGAAAGGTTTCAGAAATGTAATCACCACACTATCCATTTACCCTGATAAAGGCTTCCCAAGCAATAAAATACAACCTGGCAAGACAACCTCATTTTTCCCTGAGTTTGAGATTATGTCATAACATAGGCCTGTTGGAGAGAATCCAGAGGGCCACAAACATGATCAGAGGACTGGAATCCCTTTGCTATAAACTCAGAAAGCTCAGTTTGTTCAGCTTGGAGAAGAGAAGGCTCTGGGGAGACCTTAGAGCACATTCCAGTACCTGAAAGGAGTTACAAGAGAGCTGGAGAGAGAATTTTTACAAGGGCATGGAGTGACAGAACAGGGGGTAAAGGCTTCAGACTGAAAAAAGGCATGTCTAGGTTATACACAACAAAGCAGTTTTTCACTGTAAGGATGGTGAAGCACTGGAATAGGCTGACCAGAGGAATTGTGGATGCCTCATCCCTTCAAGTGTTCAAGGCCAGATTGGATGGGGCTTTGAGTAACCTGGTCTAGTGCAAGGTAACCCCACCAATGGTAGGGGAATTAAAACTAGATGATCTTTACGGTTCCTTCCAACCCAAACCATTCTATGTGAAATTTAATGTGCAAAAAAGGGTGCTTTAGTGAGATTTTTGAACAGAAAGTTGGTGTTCTGTTGCCCTCTGAAAAGGAGATGGTGCATTTTAGAATGAAGGCATAAACTCTTCATCAGGGGATGAAGAATCATGAGGGGGAAAACCACTGTGTTTAGTGCAGGTAGGCAGTATTAAGAAAGTTTCTTATCTCAACAAAGTTAAAGGTTTTATCTCAAGAACTTTGTAAACAAGTCTGCGGGAACATTTAATTTAAACAGTTACAATAATAAAAAGTGAGAAAAAAAAAAGATAGAAACCTGCATTCATATGATCTCAGCCATCTAAAAAAGTTTCTTAAACAAAAGTTTTGCCTCGATAAATGCCAGCTCTTGACCATATTTCTCCAGTATTACAACATATAAAATACTGCAAGCCAGACATCTAACAAGAAAGATAGAAACACAAGGTCTTCTCTTTGAAGATCCTCTTCAAAGAAAGCAGAAGAGGAAACAATTCATATTCTCCATATCTACTAGGACACTGATTGCAAAATTCAGACACAAATATTTATGTTGGTAATGACACATATTTGTGTGTGCTCAGAGAGCACCCTAAGGCTGCTCTGTCCATAAATGCAGAGAGACACACGGTTCAGTGTCCTCCAGAGAGGGGAAAGGCACCTGACATCAGCTGCTCCAGGCTGCCTGACCCCTCCTTAGGGCACGTCCTGCTCTCCATATGGCAAACAATGTCAAATAATTTTATACGGCACAAGGAAAACCAAGCACCAAATCCCTCCTCCCAAGTCTCCCTTCAAGGCAAACACCTTGTGGTCAGATCCCAACCTTCCTCCACATAAAAGCAAAGTCAGAGCATGTCAGGAACCCCAGCTCTACTCAGCCACTACTCGAGGTTTTGACTGAGGTACTTCATGATGTACAATAAAACTGATTTGCAGTATTTCTAATGCACCACAGTTTAATTAGTAATATCATCTCTCTGGGCAAGCTGTTGTCAATTTTGTGTTTTGAAATTCAGTTTGTAGCTGGCTAAACACACAAGCTCATGCATTAGCCATGAATGAAGTATACATTTATATGGGGGGAGGAAACATCATTATAAACTTTGTTAGGAGGATGTATCAGCACATGAGATGCATTCAGAAGTGGCTGTAAAGGCTGCCCCATTTTCTGCATTTATTTTTCCTCAGTGGCTTGCATGGTAACTTTCAAGTTCAGATTTTTCTAAATTGCTGCTCACATAGTGATTTGGAATCTGGAAAAGGCTAGACCCCTCTTGCTTCATACAATACATAGCAATTTTCCCATGTATATATACTCTGAAATGCAAAGAAGCTGAGAAAAACCCAGGCACCTTTCTGCATCCACACTGTCTGCACAGTGCTGACAACAGTAAAACCAAATACTTTCCTTGGCAGCAAATCTTAACAGATATAACCTGGAAGATATCCAGGAAAAGTGATATTAGTAGCACCAAAGTACAGCTCTGATGGAATCATTCTTCTGATCCTAGAAATGCTTTTGAACCTGCTGTTCATTGCATTTCTCATCTGTTCTGTTAACATGGGAGCAATTTGTAAAAATCTTGTTTTGTCAAAGGTGAGAGCATTCCTTCTAAGTATCAAGGTAAATTAAAATCTGTACCCTAAATATTTTGCCAGAGTTTAGGGTTGTGATGATTTTTTTTTTCTTTAGGAAGTAAAAGTTATATGACAAAGTACTGAATAAATGGAAAAAAATATCTGCAGTCTGGAGGAAAAAAAAATAATTCCCTTCACCTGAAATACTGCTGACTGGTATTTATGGCCAGTTCCTGGAAGCAGTGGCCTGTGCATCAGCTGTGGCCCTTTATTCCAGTCATGCAGTTCACAAGAAGATTATTTTCCATCATATTATTGCCAGTGAATGCTAACATATCTCTTAATGTGCCCTGTGAAATGTGTTTGAGAAACCTGCAGAAAAGGAATAGGTTTCCTTTCAGCCTAGATGGTGCAACCCAGAGCTCACTGCACAACCAGTGCCAGACAGTGACAGAAATGGTCTCTCCTTCTATCAAAAATTTGAATTAGAAATAAATGTCAACATGAACATAAATATATGGAAATGTGTAATGTGAAAAGTCTGGTGATGTTTTGGAGACAAGTTCCAAAATATATCAAGTGTAGGGGAAAAAAATATAGTAATCTTTTTGTAGATATAAAAGAGAATTCCTTCTGAAAGTACCCCAGGCCCCTGGGCCAGCCAGTTTGGAGCTTTCCTTTGTAGCTCCTCCCTGCCACCCAACATTTTGAAATTCCTTTGTATTCCATGTGCACCACCTCCAAATACATTCCCTAAAATCGCTCCTACGTTGTTGTTTTGTTTGCACTAAGGGACCTCTGCAAGTCATATGACAGGAGGGAAGATTTAACCAAACTCCTAAAGGATAATGTCATCTTTAGATCATGCTCATTATAATTCATAAGCACTTCTCCACTTGACAGCTCTTCAGTTGCAGTTTCAATCTTATGCTAGTTTTTTCTTGAGAGCCCTTTTCAATTTTCCACATTGCTAATGGAGCCTGAGGCAAAGCTAAAAATCATTTGGGCTTCTTGAAAGGATCAATAATTTTTGTGTGCCATGCATTTTAGAATACATCGCATCGCTGACACAAACGCTGTCACTGCACTGATAAATATAACACATCAAAGAATGTCACAAGTTTCCACAAAACATTTTTAAAAATATTCAATAACTACCTGCAATCCCATGTGCAGAAAGTAGTGTTAAGTATATCAGAGACAAAAAAAAATTACTTGAAATTACCAGAAGACTGACTGCAGAAATTCTTTGGCAAACATTGTCATTTTCTCTGTGTCTTGACTTACATGAGAGATTGTGCAGAGACAGAAAAGCTAACAGATTCACTACTTTTAGGTTTACACCACAACAAAAGCTGAATTAATTTTTTCCATCACCCATCCAAGAAGTCAAGGATATCTGATCGAGTGCTAAGACATGCTATACTCAGCGTAATAAATTATTCCTTCAGCACCATGCAGAGCAAATTATATTTTGGGTGGACAGCATTTTTGCTTGCAGTTCATCCACTTACAAGACAAGCAAAGCAGTGCAGTGAAAGAAGGAAAACATCACTAGCAGAGAGCTGTGTTATTCTCAATTCCAAACTTCTAAAGAAGCTCCTTATGGAGCATGCTGGGGCTGACAAACTGAGCACTACTCTGCTCGTGTCTATTTAACCCTTGCCGAGAACATGTTACTGAAGATAGGCTGAAGCCTCAGACTAAATGGAAATGCTTATTTCTCAGGGAAAGCAAGGTTCAAGCAGCAGTAATCCGACCATATAGCAAATGTGGTTTTACATAAATGATTCTCTTAAAAAGACACCGCAGGTTCAGAGTATAAGGAAGGAAAGAAACACAGCAAACGTTCTTTACTGCTCAAAGGCCTTTCATAAAAATATTCATTTTCACCAATTATTGTTTAGGCATGCCTAAGATACAACAAATTATTTTAAAAAATGGATGCTACATCTCACCCCAGACTACATTATCAAAGCTTGCCATTGATTCAAAAGCTGCTTCTTTCCCGAAAGAAAGAAATGGGGAGAAACTGTAAGCTGTTCTCTGCATTCAGAGAACAAAGCAGCACAGGTGTATTGGGTCCAGCTCATTTGGATGCATAAATGAAACCATCTTATTGTGAAGAGATGTCCAAAATACATTTCTTTTTCTTGCCATCAGGTAGGAATCTTACTACCTCCTTTCCCACCAGCTTTTCCAACCTGCTGTACAAGCAGTGAGAGACCAGTCCCCACCCTGAGGGAGGTGTTCTGTATGATGGAACAAGCTGTGCTTGAGATTTTTGATGCAGAATTTTGAGAGGATTCCCCACCTGGGAATGCCTCTGGATTTGGGGTTGGGAGGAGACTCAGAGTCTCTATGTGACAGAAAAGGAAACTTCCCAGTGGGAGAGGGCTGGGCACTGAAGATGGGAAACACAGAGGGTGCTGCCCACACCACTTAGTTAGAAAAAGGGCACAACCCCAGCTGTATATGCACTGGGCTGGGAGAACAGGTGAGCAGGAACTCACTCTCTTCCATGCCAAACCATGTACAGAGGTGGTGCTAAATAGAGGGTTTACGTGCTACCTTGAGAGCCCCTTAGTCTACAATTAATGATGATTCTACTCTCCCTCCCAAGCCACGTGTTATAACTCTTTATTAATCTGACTGACAGACCTCCTTCTCCCTTTTGATTTAAATAAAACTTGTGAGGTAAAATATGAGATTAACCTATGGCTTACACTTGAGCCTGTTTTCCAGTCTGTAAAGGGAAATTGCCTCAGTTCACCATGCAGAAATCCAAGTAAACATCTTCTATCCAGTGACTTGTTTTTTTTTCTCTGGCTACATATTTCTTTTGCCTACCCTGTTCCTTTGCTATAAGCCTAAATTGTTGCTTCAAAGTTTTAGGAGATGTGCCTTTAATAACTCCCACGTTTATTCCTCACTTACTGTGCTACCACCCTTTCATCAGACCAGCTCTCTTTCATCATTGTTTCTGAGCTAATTATTCAACATTAGCTGAACTGAACTACATTTACTGTTCATTAGGTATTTCTGAGCCAGAGAAGATAATAAGATTCAACACTTCTTGGATTTCCTTGTGGCTGGTTATATGCTATGTTCCCAGGGTTTAGTAGTATGTTTAAATTTGGCTTTGAATGCCATCATTGGGAGCAATTTGTATGAATAGCACAAATTGCAAGACATGAAAGATAATGTAGAGCAGCAGTAGGAATCTTTATAGCATCACCTGATCCAGCCAGCCTGCTAAAATGATGCTGACAAGTCTCCAGTCAATCTGGTGATACAGGATTGAACCCATTATCTGATAAAAAGGGGTTGAGTCCACTGCAGGTTAAATGGCAGAGATTCCTAGAGGGATGCACTACAGAGACAATAAAAGAACTATTAAAGGAAAGAGTAAGAAAAAAGTCTGACACACATCCCCAATTTTTTGACTCTTGCATTTCCATTTGCATTGAAATTTCATTTTTATGTTAAAAAATGCAAACAGGTTTTGGAGAGAAAAACAATTATCAAGTCTCTCCTTCCTGCTTCTTTATTTCTCTTCCTCCAAACTGATGAACTCATTTTCCTTCTAAACTACTCCAGCTCCGAAAAAACTTTCAAAGATAAGAAATGAAATAAGATAAGGGAGAAAAAGCAGAGAAATAAAAGGGGGTAGAAAAAGGAAGTCTAACTCTTGGTCTCTTTGAACTAATAATAAAACTAAATGAGAAGCCCCCTTTGTATTATTAAATCAAACTCATTTCTGCATAACAAAACTTTTCATTCCAACCGTCGAGCCTTTGCATATAGAAACACTTTGAACATTCTCAGCCCATTTTTCCAGTGGGATTCTGTGCACTGCATAGATCATTATTTCTCTGCATACTTTGCCACTCTTAATGTCTTTTGGAGTCCATGTCCATGTGAAAGGGTAAAAGAGGATTTAAAACTTTTTTCTTGAAGTCTTAGATTACTTCTGAGAATTCTCAACACAGAGTTACAAAAAATCCACACTTCATTTTTAAACAAAATTTAACTTTCACTGTAAACTTCATCCTTCTCCTCAGTTTTCTACCACAATAAATACTGCTTTGAGACCCATCATTCTCTGGGTATCTTCAGCTGCAGTCTGGGACTCAAACTAGAACCCATGGAGTAATGCCTCCTATTCCTAACTCTCTACACACTTCTACATTTGCTAACTACCAACATTCAAGAAGATGCTGAAGTCTAAGTCTGAGTTTTGTGCTGAAAACATAAGTTAAATATTGTACAGGGAAAACATATTCCATGTTCAATATAGATTGTTTTCTTTTATTCACAGAGCAAACAGTTCAGTTGCTCTGTGAGGACTGCTTGACTTAACAAAGAAAAAAGTTTTGGAAATCCTGCCACAATGCTGTTTTCTCCTTCCCAGATATTTAAAAATTAAACAAAAAAGCTGCCATCACTAACCAGATGTCACACTTGTATATCATCCCTGACATGGTCAATCTACCAAGACACATGATACAGGACTGAAAATAAGACCAAGGCCACATCAGAAATGCTAAAAAAGGCATGTTTAAAAGATAACTGTGATACAAAAAGATTTACGGCAGCAGCAATTGAGAAGTATTTCCCAGTTCATCCTGCACCAGTATTTTTCTGGATGACACATATACACACAAACCATTGGAGAGAGATGCTACAACCAAAATCAAAATACCACGAAGTGGGTTTGTCTTATTGGCAGAGAGGAGTCTGCTGCAGCTCCCTGTGGAGAATGCAAGCTTTTAAGATTACTGATGAAAAATAAGACACAGTACAAAGCCAGCAAAGCAAGCAGGACAGACACTCGAGGTTAGTTGTGGATCACTGCACTTAATCCTCCTGTTTTCCAACAAGAATGAGCAAAGCAATCCAAGGGAAATTTACAACCAATGTACCTGTGGATACAGTACAGGAAGAGCCCTGGCACAGGGCACCACGGGGCTGTTTCAGGGCACCTGCTTGTTCCTTAATCTAGAGTGGATCAATGTGTTGCTGTAGGCACATCTATGCTTATGAATATTCATGGTAACCCGCTTATTTCATATTGCATTTTCACTATTATGCTTTAGTAACTGCTTTCCATCATGCAAGAGAAAAGTTATGTGGATTTTTGAACATGATAGTTCAAACTTTTTATCTGTTAATCTTCCTTAGTAGTTAACCTTAATGATATTCTAGGCAATTTCCTATTTGTAACTATGCTTCATTATCAGAAAAGTTATTCTTATATTGTCTTTATAAATATGATAAAATACATCAAATATTTTAATCTTGAAACAATTGCAACTTTAAACCAAGAGAACCAGCATGTTTTATAAAACAAGGTAGCTACATCAGAGAACCAAAAAGCATGACTTCCTATCTTGTGAAAATTTTAAACTTCAAAACTTAGTTGTAGTCATTCCATTCTCCTCCCACTTCACTCTAAAACAGAACATAAACTGAAATAACAAAAACAGTATGCAAAATAAGATAGGGTTTGGTTCAGATCATTGGAAGATAAATTGAACAATAAAAATACCAATTAAATAAATGGAGTATCTTTAATATGTCAAAACACACCCTGATAAGTATTCTGTGGCTTAACTGACTCAGCATTTTTGAGGAGAGAACAATAAAATTAAAGCACTACCAATCCACTCTCCCTGCTTCTGTAGAGTATGCAAGAAGATCCAGCAAATGTGGGGTATAAAGCTGGTAGTTTGTTCAAGCCCACAGAAGAAATCTTTCTTCTTAATGATGTTGTCCAGCTGGCTAACTAGCTGCAGTAATTTACAGCCCTTACTTCTGCATTAAAAAAACCATAGTTTTTAGAGAGGACAAGTCTGTAGACTTATGTAGACTTGATATATATCTAGATATTTATGCCTTAAACTCCAAAACCTTTAAAACCATTCTAATCCCATTAATTCAAAATTTAGCACCTGATTTATTTTTCAGATGAGATGCTAAATGCATCCTATAGAAATGCTCAGGCTCTGCTTCATATAGAGAGGGCAGAGAAGATATTAAAGAAACCCTCCTGTCTCCACAGACCCACATTATATTATATTATTCTATATAGCTCTGCACAGGCTTTTGATCATTTTTGAGCATGAACATTTGAAAACTGCTATAAAAGCCATATTTATTTGTTTACTTTTAGGTACATATTTGTATATATTCATATATATATATAAAGTATAGCTAATTACCTTTGAATGTTTATATACATAAACACATACTTGGGTGTAAATATAACAGCATTAAAAGGAAATGGGAATGAACTTTGAATGCCAGATTCCACAAAAGTTTGGACCTCATGCCTTAAAGGAAAGACTTTCCAGAGCCAAATGAGCAATAAAGAGCAGAGGTGCTAGGCTGGAGCAGATAAAGCATACTCTGCTGTCTCTGGGCCACCCATTCAGCCTGTACATTTGCAAACCCCGTCTGCAGTTTCAGATAAAATGATGTGTTTTTCTGTTTCTAGTAGGGCTTGTCTCTTTGCTTGGAAGGTGATTTTCCTGAAATCAGGAGTACTCCTAGTATTATTATATTATTAAAGGATCTTTGGTTTTCCTCCTCTTTCTACTTTATGTATATTTTCACCATAAAACAACGCTTCCCACATTATTTACCACTTCTAATAGAAGAGAGGAGAGATTGCATGCATCAGCATGACACAGAGCTGTAGAAAAATGCATTCCATTTTGAGGAAGAAGTAACAAGATCTGGACACAGGCCGGACTGCAGAAAGCCAGGGGAGCCTACAGTGGCAAGGCTGAAGGACAGGGAGGACAGTGATCCTGAACTTAGAAGTGGTGAAAATTAGAGCAATCATGGGAGAAAAGGCAGCTCACCCTTTGGTTTTTTTGACTTTGAGACTCAGATTAGTCATTGAATCAGAGGGCTGAGCAGAATAAGCAAGAGGAAAAGAAAAGAGAAGGGGGGGAAAACGAGGTCAAGCACTTGCAGTGTGACTGAAGACAAGTTGAAAGCTAGTGAGAAGAATGACTAAATGGTAGAGACAGAAATCAGAGCACATTGCCTGCATAAAGGTCCTTCTGGATGTACTCTTTCTTCTTATCAGAAACAGCAGCAGGCTCTTGAGCAGAGAGCTTGAAGGTGCAAGGGTAGTTAATGATGTCCTTTTCTAGACAACTTCTTTGGTATTCTTAAAACCAGACATAATCAGTACAAAGAGTCCACCCCTGATGCCACAGAAATATTTCATACCATGAACTGTACAGTGAAACACAGGAAGTTTATTCACAGAGATTCCTTTAGCTCATCAAAGTGTCTTTTTCTTGGTAATGTAGAGTGTCACCTCACTAGCCATCATTAAGTGAAAAATGATCACAAGTCACAAATTAGAGTCATTCTTAGAAAGGATTGCATACCAGTCAAATTCCTAATGACTCATCTTCAAAAAAACCATAAATGTCTAATTAACCAGGATATTGAAGCTACTCAATCTTAGAAAATTATTCTCATCTCAAAAGAAAGAGTATAAAAACCGCAATAATACAAAAATTGAAATTGATGGATTTAATCAGGAAAATCTTTCAATACACCACCTCATTTTTTGTTTTATTTTAGTAATTGTAACAAAATGGATTTCTATAAAAGCAGCAGCATCTAAGATACTATCCTTCTGTATGAAGAGCTGACAGCATGCACACCTACAGCTTTTCTGTTAAAATGTCATATTCAGGTAAACGCACACACAGAAGTCAGTGGAAGGATCTCGAAGTATTATTCAAGATCAAATTTCCAGTGAAGCAAACAGTCTGCAGAATTCAGGAACAGCATCTTTTGAGGATTTGATATCTCATTGTAAGGGCTGAGCATTCATTATTTGATTTTAAGATGGAGGAATTAATATTTAGATGATACAATGAAATAAATAATAATAAGTTAAATTCATTTAAAAGAAGGGGAAGAGAGAGAACTTCTATTCATTAGCTCTACATACTTTTCAATATTCAGGGTCAATTAGGAATTATAAATACTTTTCTTCCATTTGAACCCTTCTGGCTTCTGATCCTGTTTACCGGAACATTTGACTTCAGTGAGCACACAGAGTACTCAGTTCAGTTTACCATGGCTTAACTGTGTTATTGCTTTTCTAAATGTTAAGCTAAGAATTAAATCCTCTGGACTGAACTGAAACATGTTTATATTGTAAAACACAACCTCAATAGGTCCTAATGAGATTCTGTAGCCATTTACTTTTCAAACTACAAAGGCAGGTATTTAAATGTTAAAAAACAAAGCATCAGCCACAGAAAATGTGATCTGATAAATGATGATGATTTCCCCAAAGATTCTTAGAAATAGCTCTTGAAGTGCTTTTTCACTTGTTCTTCCATCAAAACTGACCAAAAACCCCAGAAAACTATTCAGCTGTTTCTAGAAGACATCCATCTGAGACAAATCCTTTACTGAGCTGAAAAATACCAGTGCTTCTCTGTATACAGAGAGGTCTTTTCCACTGCTGATTTGACACATTTGACTCTACCAGAATTTCAGTACTTGAGGGACTCAGCTTTTATCTGAAATGACACCACAATGCTCAAGTAGCTGGATGTTGCTAGATGTGGGGTCTCTTACACCATCTTGTCATTGAAATTGCTTTACCCAGAAAACAAGAAATACAGGACAAAGCTGTGGAAAAGCAGCCATTGCTGAGTCTCTTGCTATCAGGAGGGGGAATATTGAAAACAACATTTGTACAGATGGGAAGGTCCAAACTCACGAAGGAGGTGGTCCTATTTCTTTCCTATCTGCACCTCAGCATGTTCCTTCAGAAACCACCACTCTTCCAAGGCTCCAGCAAAGGAAAAGTAGACATGACTTATTATTCTGAATTCTCATTGAATCTCTTTTTAATTAAACTTTTCCATCCCCCTGGGAAGCTCAATATATATTAAAAAAAAAATCAGATTTCTGACTTAACATAGGCAGATTCACTCTAATTTGCATTTCACTTGCATAACTAAGGATTGTTTTACTTTGTTCTGATCTTCTTGGTCACTTTAGTGAATGAAGTGAGGCAATGTGTTATGTTCTGTTTATTCATAACACACTAAGTACAAGCACAAGATTTATTTGTTGGTACAAATAAATAGTAGTAAAATAAATAGTAGTAGTTTTTAATCATTTTGACAAAACTATCATGGAGTGGGATCATCACATGGCTGCATTTGGCTTTAAACATACTGGTGCTAGCCTCAGACCCTTTTTGGTACTGTGCTTCACACAAGAATGGCCTCAATAAAATATGTGGACTTACTGATTAACATAATGCTTTGGAGCATCATGAACTACTCCCGAATTCTTTCATGTGCTTATGAAAGAACCTCAAAAGCAGGTTACAGGAAAGGAGGCATGGAAGAGAGGAGGGCTTTTCTATCACCATTATTTCCTAGCTGAAGAAAATACAAATATATGGATGGTGGATATCTAAGAACTACTGAACTCTTCAATATCAGCTTAGAGAGTTTCATGTTTCTTAGTTAAGGACTATTCCAAAACACTTCTCATTTCCTGAAAGTTGAAAGTTTAGTTTGCTAGTCCCAGACCACAAAGATCTGGATGTCCTCTATTAAAGACTGTCACCAGTCAGTGACATACAAATTGCCAAAGAAGGAGAAAATACATTTGCATTCACACAGAGCCTTCAGAGCAGAGGCTTTGCTGTTATCACTGGCATGAAGAGATCCCCCCCCACTAGGGTAAAGACCTTGTGCTTCACACTTACTAACACAGAAAACCCATTCCTGTCCTGAAGGAGTCTAAATCAATTACCCTTCTCTGTGCATCTCGTGGAAGAGAAGAACAGGCACTTCCAGCTGTGAAGTATTTTTCTCCCTGCCTGAACACTGAAATAAGTGCCTGTCTTTGAATTTACAAAGCTTAGCTTGAATATGACTTTATAGATTTGCTCTGAATTTCCTCTAAGCTAAGATTAGAGTTTCTCTTAATGTAAGAAATAAATGGGATAGCCCTTCTCTTGTGCAGGTCTTCTGACTATCATAGGACAGTACTTCATAATTATATTTAACTGATACCATTCTTCAATTTAACATGAATACATAATTTGCATCACACAATTTTAGTTTAGTACCTGGGCAAGCACCTTGGTGCAAACTTAGACACTCTTGTAGAGAGGTGCAAGGCACCTCTACCTTCATGCCACACAGGAAGGACACACTGCTCAAAAAAGATGTTTTGTTTTCCTGGTTGCCAGCCAACGAGCCCATACCTCTCACACTGAAGACTTCACAATTGCAGATTTACTCAAAAACCCTGTAAAAGTTGCTGTGTACTGACCCCACTAGAGAGGGCCAGCACAATCATAATGGTTCAGAGACTCCATTATTCACAGATGCAGTTGGTAGTTCTAAAAGAAGCATTACTGCTGATATTAAGTTACTGCCTAGTGTAAGAACCTCTTTCTCCAACCCCTCTTGGCAGGTGAAAGTCTGCATACAATCGAACATTTAGCCCTAATGAAAAACAGGTAAACTCAAGCTCAAAACAATTAAGCACATCACCTAATGATGCTTGGGAAAGCTTTCAAGAAGTCAAGCATCAAGCCCAAGCCTTTCAAATTTGAAGAAGGTGCTTCTTCCCTAACACCCACACTTTCATCCTAACAGTTAGGGGGTTTGTGTTAATTTTCACATGCTACATTTTTCAGTGCAGCAGAAAAACAGATAATTGCACTTGTAATTGTGGTGTACCCTGGTAAAGTCTGTCAGGTGTTAGAATACTGACCTCAGTGCCTGTGCTAATTAGATGAAATTGAAAAAAAGACCAGGCTCGATAAATCAGATTCTACTAAGGTTAAGATGGAGAGGGTAGGAGGAAAATCTGTTCTCTTATAGCTCTGACTCATTGTCTGCTTGCTATCAGAGAAAGGTTTTCAAATCAGGATTTCCTTATTTAATTCACAGAAGCCATTAATGCCTGGACCCAATGGCAGAACAGGTGATGTTTGGATCAAGGCTGTCAAGGCAAGTGAAATAAGAATACTTGTGGTGAAATGGGATGAGTCATGGTAGTCGACACTACCTCCTTACAAGCTTAAGTGGAAAAATGGCTTGTGTTTAGCAAGCAGGTCTCTCTCCTGCTGAAGTCTCAAGAAAAGAGGCAACTTCCTTCACACAGGTTGGCCTCATCTGACAAAGCCAGCCACAGCTTCTAAAAGCACAGATGAAAAGTAAATCTCCACTGCTTGTCTGAAAAACAATCTGGGCTCTTGCAAACACTTGGTTATGAATGTGGGCATGTAAAGCAGTTTGTAATCCCAACTCCTAATGGAGCAGTAAAGAGACTGCTTTGACTCATGTGCATCCTCTCTGGAAGAGCCCCCAGGAAACAGCATCAGCTACCAAGTGTAGGTTTCAAAAGGAAAATAGTTTGTAACTTGCAAAAAAAAGAAAAAAAAATATTTTATAGCTAAAATGTTTAATGTTAGTAATTCAGCAAGCACATGTACATAATGTCATTAAGAAAAAGCTGGCTACATGTTTTCTAGGAACAAATTCTCATCTGTGGACCCAGGAGCATCAGCATCGTGAGCTCATAATTGCGTGGAAGAAATACCATTGGACTATCAGCTTTTCTGAACACCTAAAATGTTTTCTGTAATGCTTGCAAAATTGCTGTTATGACAGTGGAATCCTCTGTATTACAGTGGAGTGTATTCAACTCAACAGAACAGGAGGGTTCAGAAAACAGCAATTGTTAATAAAAAACGCAACGTGTGCAAAAGATGTGCAACTTAACTAATTTCCAATAAGCTGGATACAAGAGTGGCACAGAACATGACAGAATAGAACAGGTCAACTCATTCTCAAATGAGGTGCTCAAAAGGAACAGCAACCATTAGGAAAAAGGATAGTCCTTCCATTGCTGACAGGTACAAACACAATTTGTATTGCATACACTTCCAGACAGATTTTAAAGAAAATAAACTTTGCAGGAGAACAATAACAAGGATCTGCATGCTGGATGAACAGGCTTCTGAGGAAAAGATGGTCTGAAATTCAAGTACAAGTCATTCCCTTCATTTTCTTGAAATTTAGACCAGGTCCTAGATGAACTGAGTCGGCAGAAGAATTCAGTGAGTAACTGTCTAAGAATAATGAAAATTAATATTACATATAAGATGAGCTCTGTACTTAAGAAGCAGAGCTGGGAAAAGGGAATTTGATAATCCATAAATATTTGAATGCTGCAAGCTACATCTGATTGAAATTCATCAAATTTTCATTTTCTTTTCCAAACAAACAGTCTCTGTGAAAAATGCCATAGTTGTTTAATCTTCCTCAGGGTTGCTGAACGAGGCTCTTCCTTTAAAATTAAAATGCAAACTATTTTTCTACAAAATTAAAAAATAGTAAAACAACACAAACCGACCCCTCTCAACCTCTGGGGGCATTTAGGAAGCAATCCAACAGCACTGTTCTTTCTGTGTAAGGTTTTCCCCTTCTTTCTGATCCTCTGTTAGGTGTTGACATAGGAGGTGCACCAAGGGTTGGGCAGCCTAGGGGTGAAGAGCCCACCTAGAATCCAACACACCCAAGTCCATATTCTCTTTTTTTCAGCAATTTCCTATGTAGCTTTACACAGAGCACCCGAGCCCCTCTGGAGCACCAGCCCCAGCAGGGGCACTGATGCTCCCCTTCCCACTACATGTCCACCCAGGGGGAGATGGGCAGAGATGTGTATTCTGTGAATACACAGCATTCTGCATGTTCCAGAGCATGTGCTCTGCCTAAGGCAGGCTCACTGTAAGCAGTTTCGCAGGAGTGTGGAGACCATGAGTCTTTACAGTCTCTCAAAAGCCTCCACCATTTTCATTTGAGGTCATTTGTGCAGGATTATTTAGATTCAGGATTATTTACAGGATTACTTAGGTGCACTGCAAGTTCTCCCAGGGCCAGATTTGGAGGACCATATCCTGTGAACAGAAGCTCCCTCTCCATTGTGTTTGCTATTTCTATTTGGTTTAGCTTACCCTCTGCACTGTGGAAAATGAGCATTCCTTAGCTCTTTATCCTGGGGGGCAGGCGTTTATCAAAATCTATTAAATATTTAGACCTTTATATAGCAAGTAATGCTGCTAACTTGTTTGACTTAAATTATACCCCACTGGCAAATCAAATTAGAGAAGATTTGAGAAAATCTACCTTTTAAAACAAAAGCTGATTTTCTCCGTGTTCAGCCATTTGCGGGATTAACTTTTTTAATGGGTTTTTATGTGCACAGTGTTTTTGTTTTCATGGATACTAGAAAAGGATGAATTATTCATCAGGGGAAAAAACATCTACAACATGCATTTTCATAGCTTATTTGGTCCCTTTTGTCCTACTCATAAATCAATCTTGATTACTACAAATGAACGTGTTCCCACTAAAGGTTCACTGATGACTCACTTGGACCATTAATTTAGGCCTCTTCACTGAGTGCTTTAGGAAGCTGCTACTGGTAAGAGGAAAGTGGAAGAACATTCTTTGTGACCTCCTCTCTTTGCCTGCACACCCCAGACTCCCTCTCCTGCTCCATTCCTTACGTATAATTTTATAGACAGAACACATATTCTCCAGTTAGAACATGCCATTCCCCTCCTGCTCCAGTGAAAAATTTGCATGAAGGGAAGGAAGAAAATGATATATTAATGCTCAGCAGGCTGCTTTTATGACCTAGGAGGAGGACAGAGCGCAACGGCTCAGTGTCTACATCCTAAGTGGGGGCAATTGATGCCCAAACATAAAGACATCACGGAACTATTATGGGAATGACTACAGATGTGTCACTGGTGGCACAGATCACAAGGCATTTGTCTCTGTTCCTGAAGTGCTGACGAGCTGTCATCAGTGAAGAACCGTTGTCATCGAGGAACAATGCTTCACCATTTAGAGCAGTAAATGGAACAAGCCAATTCTTATCCAGGCAGTACAGCATTTATCAACTGCTTATTGCCCAGCTGGGAACAAAGAGAGGATTCTACCCATTTGAAAATTATTATTATTATTTACTACTTTATTGGCAACACAGTGCACTGAATAGTTTTAGAAGAAAAATTTATGCCCCGGAATTCCTAAGGGTCAACACTCAATCTTTTTCAATACACACAATAAAAGAGAGAAGGAAAACACATTTGTTTCCTTCCCAGTCCAATTGCTGCAGTGCCACGGTGGTTAGCATTGAACACCACTCTGTTTCATGTGCTGGGGCTCTGTGCTGAACCCTAATTACCAGTGTCAAAAGAGAAACGTTCCTCAGAATGACACCAGTTATTCTTTGCAGCTTCCACTGCTGTGGTTGTTCCTGAATATCTTTTGAGTATTTCCAAGTACCAAGCTGAATGGAATGCCATGTGTCCCACTGCAACTCAATGCTCTTTATGCCATAAAGATATCACAGATCCCAGGCAATTAACAGTTTGGAAAAGAGTACATTAGCACCAGCTACTAAAAGCCTTTTATAGTCTTGAATAGTATTCACTGAGCAATTACAAAGTTAGCTTTTTCTTGTTACTGCTCTTAGGAATTCACCTTACAGTGATGCTCATTATAAATATCCCTTAACTTCAAATTTGGAGTTGTATTGTCCTGCACGGGAACAGTGAAGGCATTTTACTGTTTTACAAGTTGATCACTGGTGTAACGTGTTGGATGCTGACTATGACAGGAGGACATCCCAGCAAAACTCCAGCATCTATAATGCAACTCATTGATAAGCCAGTCTCTATGGCCAGGAATCTGGGCTACCCTTCCCCAATACAGCACAATCCTGGAGCTGAAACACCCTCCAGATCATGAGTCACAGCTGTGCTGGATGCTACTTCAAATTTAGTTACTTGGGTAATTTCCATCCATAACAAAACAAATTGCTGAGCTGCTGTTACCCAAAGCCTGTCTCTATCAGGCTCCAACTGAGGGTTCACTGGAAGCTTCCTCCTACCTGCTACACACCAGCACACAGGGGTCTGATTTCAAGCCTGACTCCTCTCTGATCTGGCATGTCCAAAACGAGGAGCAAAGGTGGTCTGCCACTGATAGAGAACAGACCTAGCTCTGCTTTTGTGACATGAATAATTTCTTGACTTTTCTTTCTAACACTAAAACCTTCTCAACCAGGAAAATATCTCCAACTCCATATACAGTGTTTGAGAAAGAGTAGATAAGTATCTCTCTTCCAAAATTATTTCCACAAACAACTTTGGTTATAGAAGAAACAATTTTTTTTTTTTATCACGGATGCCCATGAACTCATCACATCCTGCTGTCCTGGCTGCAGCACACTCATGATAATTGGATTATTCAAAGACTACATAAATTGAGATCCCTGGTGTTGCACTGGAGAATACAAGGTTAGAAACAGGAGAGGTCTTTATTATGGTAGAGAAACACTGGATAAAATAAAACCTGCCATCACTATTTTGTGCTCTGTACCTTATTTTAAGTACTACAATTGTACATCAAAAAAACCCAAAAAAATCAACTCTGCAGGCCTCTAATGCACAGGTTACAAAACACAACACAGTAAGTGAATGGACCAGTACTCTAATGCCCATTTAGTATTGTAAATAGGTATGTTCATACAGACTTCCACTGCTCTATTCTGAATCTGTAACGATAATCTCAGGGCACAAAGTTCTTTAGGAGATGGACCAAGTTATCCAAGTTCCAGCATATCTTTGTAAGAATGCAGAGAAAGAGCAAAGGAAAAGGAGCATCATGCACAGCCAGAAACATGGGATTCCTCCTCTGGAATACAGATCAAGCAAGATCCTACATGACATTTACAAATGGGCTTCATGGCCTCTCTTTTACTAAGCTACCTTTCTTTATTTTTGGAGAAAATAAAGCTAAAGTATTAAATATTTTCTGCATATATTGGAATAGATCTATGTAGAAGAGCAGTTAGATCACCACACTATGAAATGCCATTTTTTAAAAACTGCTTAACAGAGCAGACAATTAACAATAAGTAAATCCGTATTTTGCCATCTTTTTGTTTCCCCTCTAAGTTCTATATTGAATTGTTTTCATAATTTAAAACATCAGTTGCACTCACATAGTGAACAAATTATATTACTAGCCCAAGAGCACCTGCACAGGGCAATTAAAAAAAAAAAATCAGTGACAACATTAATATAAGGAAATCAATAATCAATTATATCAGCCCAGCATGGTGTACAAAAAAAAAATTTAAAACCTTGTTTTTCTTTAACTCCACAGACATGACAATATGTCATCTGATGCTTCCTGCCTTCCAAGTGATGCTTTCAAAGCCTTCAAGAATTGCCTGTGGTTTTAAACCTTTATTATATCATGATAATGTTTTTCTCTTCCCCTTTCTCTTGGCTTGAGTAGAGGAAGCTTAGTTAAAAGCAAAAAGAAAACAGTTCATGTCTCTTAAAGACTTTACTGAAAGCAGAAGGAAAATGTTCATATAGATCTACCAGTTTTCTTCTTTTGCATAGACCCTGAAGAGGGTCATTCTCCTAATTCTGAGAGTAGAAAAACACAGCAGAGGTCTTTACTATTATTACTAAAAACCAAAACAAACAGCAGGTTACCTGTGCCCTGTACAGACAGCCCAGGAACACTTAAACACTTGGTAGGATTCTGGAGGCTGGCAGGCAAAGGGGAAGGAGATAGAGATACAGCCTGACAGGTGTGTGCTGGCAGATACACCTCCAGACCTCTCTTTCTCCCCTTCTTGTGTGTCTTTCAGAGGAGGGGGGTAGGTAAGACTGTAATTCAAGTTTGCCAATAGAGCTGAAACCTGTCACATCTACAGAAAATCTAGTTTGAGGGCTAAAAATAAAAAAATGCTACCTCACACTCCTACTGCCCTCAGATTCTTGTTTATTTCAGTATTCAGATACCCAAACTCCACTTGCTTCAAATAGCAGCAGAGAAAGGAGAAGGGGAAGAGGAAATGAGGAGTCATCTATGGTTTTAGAAACTACTACATATAGCAAATGTGAATATGAATTAACAACAGAGAATGGAACACAGCCATTCCATATGGGATCAACTCAATTGACCCCCAAGGCTTTATTTTAGCTACTTAGATTCTCACATTGATTGTACATTTATCTCTTGTTTATATACACACCTTCAGTTTCCCACCGGTAAAAGAATGATTGCAGCACTTAAACTTCAGCAGTCCTACACAGACTGGAGTTTTGGCAGAAGCCTGTACAGGCCCTGTGCAGGGAAGAGTTTCACAAGTAGGCTGCTCTACCCACCATATTTTCCACTTGAAGCCTATACTTTGTACAAATGTACCAAGCACATTTGAAAACAATTTGTTCTTGCTGTTAATTTATAAGGAAAAACCTGCCGCACTTGCATGACATTAAGAGGGGAAAAAAAAAAAAAAAAAAAAAAGGAAAAAAAGGAAATGAAAATGTCCAAGCAGATAATGTATTGGATGCTGAGATAATAACCCTGGATGGACTCCTGTAGCTGGCAATGCCATCTGCCTGGTGGATGCAGAATCCAAAGACCATTTGTAGTCCATAGAAAGACCATCTTGAGACTGATTCACAGCCAGAGTGCTGACTGAGTCAAAGGGATTGAAAGCTAGATACTGACATATATGCAAAAGAGGTCAGCTGTGGGTCATTCACAGCTTTTTCTCTCAGGAACTCTCACTGTTTTGTACCATTTTTCCATTGATACATCTGAAGGCATGAAGAAGCTAACATTTGTGTTTCCCCCTCCCCCGTATGAAAATAAGGGGAGAAAAGCATGTTTCTTAGTACTTTTTCTAAGAGAACATTATTCTCCTGTTAAGAATATTTACTGAATATGTATTGGAGGCAGAGGAAAAGCCAGAGATTTGTCTGATGCTCTGTACTCAGCCTGCAAGCACACGAGCCACAAACCAACGATCGATATCCTACCTATTTCAGCACAGCTTTTCAAACTTAGCATTTCTGACCACACGGATAGAAAGGTCACTGTTTAAGAGACCTCTTGCCTTTGCCACAGTTGACTCAACAGGTCTCATTTGTGCTGTTACACAAATCCCAAACACACCCACCTGATCTTGATGGCCCCAAACATCCAGAGTCAGACTTGCTCCTGTAAGTTTTCACTTACACTTGTCTGACTCCTGTGTTATTATCACCACTGCAGGGAAAGGAAGGCTACAATCAGAGTGAACACTGGTTGCCTAAAATAAATAAGTTATAGATATAAACTTCTATGTAAATATATATATATTTTTTCTTCAGTATTTTTTTTCCAAATAAATAAAAAGATGCACGTTGCCTATTTTAACTGAACAGAATTATTAAAGAGAGATGTGCCCTGTAAGGCCACATGAAAATCTACTGCAGAGTAATGGACTGTACATTGACCACAAATTTCTGCAAGACCTTCAGTAGAAGATCTCATTCCACTACACATTGAATTTCTGCAGCTTTGACTGACACTTATCACTAGGTTTAAGTGAAAGTTTTGAAAGTCTCCTGATCAGCTAATAGGTGCTGGTGACAAGGGATAATAATAGGTGCCACTTGACCAGGAGGTGTTTTAATAGGCTACATCTTTCAGGCCATGTGTGAGAAGTCAGTCAAGAAAGATACAAGTAAGGGCAAGGGAGGTATAAGGTGTAAAATAGCAAGAGGGGACTTTTTTAAAATACACAACACTAAACTGGGTGGAAGATCACTAATGGTTCCTGCAATTCTTATCTGCAGCTGCAGACTAGCCCTGAACTGATATAGCAAAGTGCTTAAGAAAAACATGAGTTCATATCTCCTTTCATATTTTTTACTACTGCTTCCTCCTTCCAACTTTCAAATGAAAAAGGTAGGGAAAAAAAAAGGGCTCCACAACAAGTCTAGACTCACCAAAGCTACTAATGCTTTCAGATCACAGAATATGCTGCTAAAGAGCAACTAATTTGTTATTTAGCAGGCAAGGCTTTGTGTCTCCTTGTCTATCTGATAAATGTTGAAGTTTCAGTTCTCCCAGACATCATATGCCACACATTTCCAGTGTTAGGTACGTGCCTATTTATTCATTTTCTAGTAATTAGTATCCTGGGGAGAAATCCTATTGCCATTCTATTTACCTAATTTAGTAAAATACTGCAAAACGCAAAGTGGGAGGAATTTCTAATGTTTTATTAGCATTTGGCAATTCTGATCTTTCTAATGATGTCTACTGACCCCTAGCCTGTAGCTGCATTTCAAAGCAGTTTCTTCACCAATTCTTTCTTAATTAAAAACTATTACCAAAGAGAAAATTAGAATCAAATATCTCAGTGGCAGAGAAGATTTTTACTTACTCAGGACTGTTATTTTACAGTAAATTAAATAAGTGAGAAAATAATCATTTTTAAGAGTTTTACAATTTAGAAGCAAGGAAAAAAAACCCAACAAATTAAATTAAAGACAGATATTAGGAAGAAAATTAAATGAGCTGTAATCTCCCCCTCAAGCATAGTCCTTTTCAACTATACTATCCCCAGTTTTGTTCTTGTTCACAAAATCCCTCAGAAACAAACCTGCTGAAGGCACTGTGAGCATACCAGTACAGGCATCGGAATGCAACTCCTTTGGCCAAAGTATTCAAACAGAGAAGGGTGCAGAACCAATCCTTTCCCACTTGCACTTAGGCTTCCAAATAGAAGCTTTTGATAGTCACCTGCACCGAAGCCTCTCATATGTGGAATTCGGTTATTTCTTTTGGTTACTGGGTACCTGGAAGCTCAGTAAACCTTTAAAGCAGTAGCACTTTCATACAGCTACCTGAATATACTTCAAGGTACTGCTTCAATATTTCAGCCCGTGTATAAGCTTTCTCGGCCCAAAACTGAGGAACAGTGCACAGCCTCCCTGAGTTCCAACATAAAGAGATGATTTATTTAAGAAGGTGATGAATTTTCATACTGGGTGCAATTATTGAGGTCCATGCGAGCACACATAGATTTTCACACACGAATCTAACGAGGTTTCTGGGGAACTTGCAGCTATTACAGATTCACAGGCTCCTTCACTCAGCTCCTGGGAAAGCACTTACAGCTGATTCCATGCTAATTCATTGCTCAATGAATAAGTAAAATCTGTACAGTATAATAAAACCATTGATCATCATGCCGTAAGATTGACTCCTAAATATTTAGGAAGCAGCGCATATTCAATGGAAATGTTTATTGGCACTGTGAAATTAAACTGTCACCCGTGAAATAGTAGAACTCATTAACGCGGAGTTTCTTTTTAAGTGTTAGGAATTAACTTTACGGCCGCATCCGTAATGGCAAGCCTCAGCCTTAAATCGCCTGCCATTTAGTATTCGCGAGCGTTATTAAAACATATTAACCGTGATTTAACTGACTGGAAATTAAAGAAGATAGAGAAGGAGAACACATATATAGGGAAAGAGAAGGAAGAGGAGGGAGGGCGGGCCGGGCTGTTGGGAGGGAGCGGACAGACGGACGGACGGACAGCGCTGCCCGCGGGGCTCAGCCGGGGCAGCGCCGCCGGCGGGGCAACAGCGCCCTCTCGCGGCCGCCGCGCCCCCGCCGCTCGGCCCGACGGGCCCCGGGGAGGCCGCACCGGGAGCGCCGCTGCCAGCCCCGCAGGCAGCCCGGCCAGC